>VDFB02000017.1:17792340-17862411 GCA_007258455.2 Sequoia sempervirens
GATAATTTCTCTTATTTATAATATCTATTTCATTATTTAGTTTATAGATCAAGTTGCTTCCTAGTTTAGCCTCTTGGAATTTCGTCTTCAAGATCTTTGTGTCATCTTGTAAGGAGTCAAAGGATATATTATTGCCATTCGGAATAATTTTATCGGTTATTTCTTTGATTTTTTGTTATGAAGATGATAACTTTTGTAGCCATTCCATCTCTATATCCTAAAAAGTTCTAGCCTGATTATTTTAACTATACACTGTAATATCACATGTTCTATTAGAGATAACTTCGATCTCATATTTACATTTGTAATTGAAAATCCTTAATGTATTGTTGTGTGGTGGGCCTTCTTGTGTTGAAATAAGATCTGGGAAGTTTCTTTTATTATAGAGAACTTATTTCATTTAAATTTCTATTGGAAGATTTAGCTAGCCCTTTAAATGATAGTAGTCCTCTATAAACTGCCATTTTAAAACCATGTTTTCATAAGAGGATGCAGTGTGATTATTTCAGTCTGATACATTAAAAGAGTGGAAGATATTTAAGGCACGTATCAGATCTGTAAGCTTTTATTTTTCAAAATGTAAATGCCTTGTCTAGTCTTATCGAAGTTTGCTGCTGCATTAACACATTTTGCTGGGTTGGCGATGATTGATGATCCATGGTCCATAATATGTGTAAAGAATTGAGTGATGGTGTGCAAGAGGCAAAAAGGTTCCAGCCACACCTACCAGAGAATCGAGGGCCTAGCATTGAGATATGTAGGACCCATTGTACATGCAGGTTAGAATAATGGATGCATGTTTGTCTCACCTTGAGCAACACCATTTACCTCTCCTGTCAACTCTAGTAAGTAATAAAGTAGCATATTCTGAATTCTTCATTGGCGGTAAAAGAAAAAAAAGAATTTTCTGCCAAAGCACCAGAAATATACAGTCTTCAAATAAATTAGCTTGAATCCAACCAAAGATCTATGGGTTTCCTGTGACAGTAATCAAAAAGCAGAGGACTTGTCATGCCTCACACTAGATGGTGCTGTAAAAGGGGCCTTGTGACTCTTCTGCCTAGCTATTAAATTTTTACTGCTTTTACCACTAGCAGTGAAAAAAAAAACATATGCTATTAAACTTTCATTACTTTTACCACTAGAGTTGGATAAATTTTGTAGTTGAAACAAAGGTCGCTTAAGTCATTTTCATTTCTGTGCATATCTTGTAAGCATTACATTATTTTGTGGCATACAAAAGACAGAAAATGTGCCTTCTCTATGCTTTCATTGTCATACAGGTTGGGAGGATGCTTCTCAATAGTTGAGGAATATGGCTTTACAATTGCTAAATGCATTCACTTGAAAATAGTCTTGGTGCCCTTTTGAAAGGAATTTTTGAATTCGACCTTTACGCCTATCAACAACATTTGCTTGAAAGCTTTAAAATCCATTGATTTCTATCTATGAATGTGCCCTGTCTTGTCAATTTTTGCTATTCTAACAGAAAACTAAGATATTACTTTGTTGAACAACCTAAGGCCATTCAAACTAACTATTTTTTTAATGTGTTGTGCGACATTAATGATCATAGATTATTATAAGTTGGCAGGTAAGATCAATTCTCTTCACTCTCAGAATCTGCATTGAATGACCAATAAAAAAGTTTCATCACCAATCAACTCACACAGAAGGATGACGGGAATAAAGGTAGTCTTTGCAATGCTTACGAGTGCAAATTGATTTGAGAAGATCTTCCAGCACTTTCTCATAAATGTCTCTATTAAATGAAGATTTGAAAATCCACTTTCTTTTGATAAAGATTTTGGGATTTCCATCATATATATAAAAAAATCTGTTTGTCTCTGATCTTTATGTGGTGTGCAGGTCAACTTTGGAATGGCAGTGGGCGCCATTATTATTTTTTGAATGTTCAAATCTCAAAGCTGATTTCTAGTATTATTTTTTTGAATTTGACTGCTTACATTAAACAAACACTTTGGTGCTACATTTTGACCATATTTGCAGCCTTGTTATCATGAATATCAAATGTCAAATGCTTTTTTTTAATTATTTTGCAATATGAATATTAAAGCGTCAAAATTTTCTTCTCTTCTAACATTAATAAATCTCATTGTTGATAGGAAAATGAAGGGAAACAAGGAGCATTTCGAGCTTGTGAGGATTTTGTGAACATCAAAATTGAAATTCAAAAGCATTATTTTGCTTGGAGCCTCCATTTATTGCTTAAATTTTCTATTTTAACCCAACTAGATCATTGTTTGTTTTCAAAGCTAGATTAAAATTGAAATATTAGAAACTCACTAGTTTTCTTTTTTGGGCTAAAATTGAACAAGCAATTTCACACTTCATCTTGGTGCTTTAAAACGAACTCACAATTGCTTTGAAGGCTATAAAACGAACAAGTGCTTGAATTGTGTGATTTTTTCTTTGGTGCATTTTGAGTGCGTATCCTCTCCCCTTGCGCTTCGTGTGATCTAGGGTGCAAGAGAAACAATCAAAGTGCATTTATTGCTTTAAAACACTTCGAATTGGGCTTAAAATTGAACATTACCTTGTGCGAGTTTGAGTAGGGGTATTTTCGCATATGTTCTCTTTCTTTGTTCCGTAAAAGATTGATCGAGTTACAGATTGTGTCTTTGCTTGCTTTTGTTTATCCTAGAGGGCCTGCCTTGGGGAAAAAGTACTCACCCAAGGGAACGACTCAACTAGTAACACTCTAAAGCCAAGAGTATTTCCAGCTGGTATATAAATGTGGATATTGGAAGAAACACCAATATCACGAGGTTGACTTCGACAAGATGGATCGGAAAGGGGACTCTTACCATGTTGGGTCAACTCCTACGAATGGAAAGTCCGGGAATCCAGAAACCCTGTTTTAGAAAGTGGCCTATTTATCCATTACAGAGCGAGTTTATCAAAGTGGTGCATTGGAACTTATAGGGATTCCAAGAAGTTGGCTTGGCAAGCAGTGTCCGATCTTGGTTGAAAATATAGAAGCGCTAGGATTCTCATCAGACTTTATATTTTCCCCTGGTTGTGGCTGTAAATCATTTCTTCTGCTTAAGGGCATGAGGCAAACCCACTAAGAAAAATGTACCAATTAAGCTAGGATGTGATATTGCTTGTTTGAAAACACAGTGTGTTTATCGAAAACATTTGCAAACCAACATTCAACATCATCATCAAGACTTCAAACCCCTTAGTTTGAGCAAATACCTTTGACAAAACTCAAGAACTATTGCTTACCCTTGGGATTATGTCCTTATAGGTTTCTAAGTAATTGGGTTTACATCTTAATTTGCTCCTACAAAGGTTAACATTAGGCAACCCTTATCCTCATTTCTTGAACTTCCACATAGCACTTTGTGGGATGAAAAGAAGTTGTGACATTGGACATTCAGTTTGAAACCTAATCAAGAAGTGTGTTTGGTAAAAGTACTCATTAAGCAAAGATAATAAATTGGACCTCTACAGTACATGTGCTCTGATATCTTTGGTCAAGTATTGGTCTCTTTGATTGCTCTTAGAGAAAAGTGTGTTCTCAATACCTTGGCCTAGTAAACAAAGTCTCTCTAAGTCTTAGGATCAAATCAAACATTTCATCAACTCAAATCCATTTATTAAAAATCATCCATCCAAACAACTTTAGAGCTTTGAAAACATCATTCTAGACTTAGCACATCATCAAAAATCAAAATCATCTCATTTAGTTAGGTGTGTGGGAATGCATACTTTCTCATACATTTAATTAAATCAACCATATTTTGAATAAGTTCATCCTAAGATCACATCCAACATCTTAGGGGTTTAAGCAAGTTCACTATCCAAATCAATTCAATCAAAATCAAACCCTAAGTCTAGCATTGATCCAAAGTCCCTAAACATCTAACACTCATAGTATCATTTTACACATTTTATCCCTCCCATATCATCATTACCCAAGAACCTTAGAGGTCACTATATATGTCAAAACACAAGAAGAACATGGAATATAAACTTGATCCATACATCTTGGGTAATCCAAATTAGTTGAATCTTCAAAGCCTTACAATGCCTATCAATTATCAAAGTCCATGCATGGGATCATTGCTTTCTACAAATGTCAATGGTACAACAAGTGTGAGTATGCCCAAGTCAAAGTTTGGAACACATTTCCCAATGATAGATCTAAGTCCAAACCTACAAATCCACCAACCGAACAATCAATGCATGAGCCTTCAAACGAACAACATCATCCCACCAAATCCTTACATGCCAAAGGAGAATGTACCAAGAATGAGTTTTCGAAACATGAATCCAGCAAACGTTGGGATGGATACATTTACAAATCATATGAATATTCCAAACATGAGCAATGGTCAATTTCAACCCATCATCACAAATCAGAATATTGTCCAAAATCAAACACAACTACACATCCCAAATCCGCTTAAACAAAAGTCAAATCAAGGGAGTCAAATTCAAAATCAAGATCAAATTTCACTAGAGCAACTTGCTTCACATGCCAAACTAATTGAACTATTGGGCCAAGAGATATCTTCACTCCAAAATCAATACAATCTTCCATTGGTTAATCCATGTCATCAAAGCATTGAGTTGTGTCCACAACCACAACAATATTTCCAAGGTCAAGAAGTTAGATATCAAAGTCAGTGTAATGCCCCACAATAACCCAAAGGAATTAAGTAAAATGCAACCATTTTTTTTTTACATAGAAGAGAGTAGTAATTAACATAACATAATCATAAATCAAATTGCATAACTTAATCCTTTGAGGAACACAAGGTCGTTACTTAATATAAGTAATTAACTAACTATTACATGATCCATAATTTCATCCATAGTAATTAAGCAAGCTAACATGATCCACCCGACCACCCCCGTGCTAGGAGTTGCAGAGGAAGAGGTTCCCGACCAAGACCAACAAAACATAATCTCACAATCAACTAAACAAAGTTCACACAACACATAAAAAGCATTCAAATTCGAACAACAATAAAAACCATCAATACAAAGCAAATGACCGATTCCAGAGGATTTCCAAAAGACAACATAAACATGAATGTTAGAGGAGAGTGTCATCGCATGGCTTAACATGGATTCTCTAGGCTACCCTATCGCAAGGTGCCGCCTCCATCTACTGACGGATTATCCAGGCAACCCGAGCGCTAGGAGCTGCCTCCATCTATGGTTATCCAGACTACCTATTTCAAGGTGCCGCTCCATAGGGTTGCTCATGCGGATCCGTTACCCTTCGTGAAGACCAGGCAACGAACATGCCAACCACGGCCTTCTCAATCCCCTTTAGTCTGTGGTAGCACTCAAAGGCGGATGAGGCAATAATTATCTTTTTAGTGTGTTACTACCCAATCCTAGTTAATTATTTAAATTATCACTTATTAAATTCACTCTGACGAGGGCTATCCTGGCGCCCCTTTGTGCGCTGACCACCCACTCAGAGCCACTCCCTCGAATCACTCAATCACAACACAATAACAGCAAAGATTGTACCACATAAAAGAACTACATCAAAAGACAATCAAAAGTGAGGCATAATCATCTCACCAATCACAAGGAAGCGTTTCCACAATTCGGTACAATCCAAACGTATAACCAACCACAGACATCTCAAGTCTAAATTTGAAGTAAAATCAAAGGCAACCACCTTATCCCACCTCTAGAATCACTTAGGTTCCTAACCCAAAATGATACACTTCTAAGGTTTCCCCAATAAAAGAAAATTCCCATCATTCATGAAACGATATTACCCAAAAGAATTCATAAACAAAAATACAATAAAACACGCCTTGATACACAAAAATTCCATTTAATTTAGACATCTAATTTAATGCTATGTCTCAACGTTACATTTATTTTCTTAAAAGAAATGCTCTATTCAATGAAATAAAACAATTATAACTATCTTCCCAAATTATCAAATTAAAACTAACCTAAAACAAAGTACAATTTTCATATATAAAAAAAACCACACATATACATATACAAAGCATTAGCATTAATATTAACATCAACATTAAATTAACCCCAATGCTTATTTTATCTATATGGATAGATACTTATATTATTGCATTCCCAATTACTTATCCTCGACCAAAACTATTACCTATCAAATTTAAAAGGGACGAATCCCCATATTCAAATACATAAAAATTAGAACAACACACACCACAATACGTAAACTATTGATTTCAAAATTAATCCACCGAGTAAATAATAATAGAGATATAAAATTAACCCCAACTATATATATATATAAAGAAGCATCATATATAAAGAAATTCCAACTAAACATAATGCATTATAAATAAATAAATATAAAACTATATATACGTATATGGGCCGACATTAAAACATTATAATTATTTCTTATATATATATATCAGTAGGTTTACCTAACACCGAAAACAATCATCTTGGCACCCGGATTTCCTTATACTTGAACTGACCACCCCACGATATCTGACAAATACGAATACTACCTATCAAAATGATACATATTACAACGTTGAACCAATGAAATATAGCGCACAAAAAAGAGAGAGAGATACTTTCAGTAAACTACTGATTTCACACAGCACCAGAGAATAAAAAAGGTGAATGGAAAGAGTTACATCCATTATTTCCACAGGGGACACAAACAGCAAACCACTAGACAGAGAACGAAAGAAATCACTCCACTATACACGCCCCTTGCTCAGGAAGAAACAGGGTACCACCACGCACGCAAATGCAGGAGAAAGAGGACGGGAAAAAGAATAAGGCCATTGCCGGCCAACTCACAGGAATCAGAGTCAAGTTAAAAGCATAGGCACAACAGGGATACGACCACTCTGGGTTCTCAGCTTCTAATAAAACGAAGAAGGCAAAATTTCAGAATGTCAATCGTGTTTTCAAAATTCAATATGGAGTTCAATACGCCACACAACAACACGGAACGCCAAAACAGTGAACAACAAGAAAGAATCTGATAAATGGGCGAACGACGTTTTTGTCAAGCTGAACGAAAATAGAAAGGAATGAAAGGAATATTATAGACGCATATTATAGCACACAGAAAATAACAATTTGAAGTAGTTCATGTTTGAAAAAGATAATAATTATAAATCAGAAGAAATTGTAGGGCGCGGAATCAAAACTAGGCATAAAACAAGTAACACATCAGCAGTAATTGTACCGCACTGTGCTCAGAATGATAAGGCAACGCATACATACGGGCGCAGATGATAACACACAGGGTTTGACCGAAATGATACAAGTTTGGAAGAGATAAATATATATATAAATGAAGGAAATACAAATGTAGGACGTGGGAGCAAAGAACCAATGCAAAACCCTAGCGACCTTCAGTTTACTGCATACACGTAGAACTATGAACTGGAACGAATACAAAATCAATATCAAGGAAGAAATTTCACAGCTAACCAGAACCGGCCAAAGAAGTACACAATAAACAGTGGATCCAATGGATGGTCCGGCATGCACGGCGGCCAAGGTCAACACACAAAATTATGAATTCAACCATCAAATTTAAGCATACCACAAAATTTAAACTTCTATCAAATATACCATGAAGTATGGGTGCGACAGTGTTCACCAAAAACGAAACCAGAATAATTACATCACTTTCAAACCAAAAAAAATGCATAATTAACCTTATCTTTGTTCGAATAAAAACTACTCCAACCTAATCCCAGTTCAAACAGAAATCCAATATTTATCCGGAACAATGATAATTCCAGATCTAGGTTGATTCTCAAGCAATAATTCTTTTATCAACCATGAATATACAATATTTTGTATTGAAGAACTCTAAACAACATTTTATCTAGGATTTAAGAGAAATTTGCAAGATTCCAACAGACAGGAATTTTCTTTAAATTACAGTACTCCCCCCAACCAGAAATTATCATTCACCAAATAATACAGCCAAACAATGTAAAACAAAACCAAGCACATAACAACTAGAACAGAAATCCGGAAAGAACCTAGCATTTAGCGGCTGAATCCAACACCAACGTTTCTTCCTCTCTTCACCACCTTTCCTCCCGCTTCCTTTCTCCAAAAATCATTGCCAGCCCCCTTCCAAAATTTTCCTCCCCCTTAAAGAATAACCCCTTTTCTTTTTACAACCACGCAACTCCTTCCTCTCCGTTTCCGCGGAAGGTTTAAAACATAACTAATTTCCTCCTTCGAACAACTCCCAAAAACTTACCAATTTTTATTAAACATTTTTATGTATTCGGTTACTAATTTATTTTAATTTACCACCGCTCAATCTTTTAATTAAAGTAACTTTAATTATTTACTTATTAAATTTTAAACCAATAATTTCTTTTGTTTTTAACTTACTTCCACTTAAGTTCTAAATTTAATTAAAACGAAATTTTGAAAACAATTAACTTAAAATATAATTAACCTTAATACTTCTTTAACACATAATTAATAATTCTAAATAAAATTGACTATTATCAACACAATAAATTAATTAACTCATCTAACTCCAAATAGCCGAAATAACAAGACAAAATACAACTAACATATGACTCAAAAACTCATACGAATGACGGACTTGGGTCGGGAACCCTTCCTTACAACTCCTTTTTTTAACCACATCGTACCCATTGGGTTTAATTTGTACTCGCCCTATCCTGCCGAAGTAGGTGGAGTTGAGAATTTTAGTCCTGCAATCCCTGCAAACAATTAAACGCCAAGTAACATATGATCTCCATTGCAAACACATGGTGAAAGGAAATAACGGGGTAATAGGGCACTCGCAAGCGAGTGGTATGACTCTGTCCTTCCACCATAATATACTAACATGTCATCGTAAACATAATACCATTAACACATATAAATTAAGAACTTATCATTACATAATAAATCAAATCATCTATGCATAATATATCATCAATTGCCACACACATAAGGCCAAGGGCAGTAAACAAATCAACTCTGAAACCACACATGATCAAATATAATACTACCATATAGAGTATCACAGAGTGTCCACAATAACAAAGGTATCAAAAGTATCTAATGAATCATGGGAGTATTACATCCTCCCCCCCTAGAACATGGCTTACTCCTGGAAGCCAGAGAACAAATAAGGTTAAGCCTCTCTGATGAGGGATGCATCCTCCCAAGTTGCCGAGGATTCATCGTTCGGATCCCATTGGACCTGCACCTGCTCAATATCTCTGCCCCTGAGGGCGAGACTCCGACACTGAAGCACGGCCATGGGCTCTAGAGCTAGTTGCCCGTCCTCGACCTGCAAAGCATTCCAATCCAGCACATGAGTAACATCAGGAAAGTAAGGCCTCAAAACAGAAACATGGAAAACATCACGAATCCGCGACAGACTAGGTGGCAAGGCTAGGCGATAGGCAACAGGGCCGATCCTCTCTAACACCTCAAAAGGCCCAACAAAGTGGGGTGCCAACTTAGAACCCTTTCCGTAATGGATAGGACTCTTCTGTGGACGCACCCGAAGAAACACACGATCCCCAATAGCGAACTGCCGATCAACACGATGAGCATCTGCATACTTTTTCTACCTATCCTGTGCTGCAACAAGATGCTCTCTGATATGCGCCACCTACTGTTCCATATCCTGAAGCATGTCAGGACCAAGAAGAACCCTGTCCTCTAACTGATCCTAGCTCAAAGGGGTATGGCAAGGATGACCATACAACGCCTGAAAAGGTGCCATGCCAATGGAGCTATGATAACCATTATTGTAGGAAAATTCAACTAAATGCAAATACTCCTCCCAACGAGATTGTTGATCCATAACGTACATGCGGAGCATGTCCTCTAGCACCTGATTAACTCTCTCAGTCTGACCATCAGTCTCAGGGTGATAGGCGGAGCTAAAATTCAACTGAGTCCCTAGAGACCGCTGCAAGGAAGTCCATAGTGCTGACGTAAACATTGGATCTCTATCTGATATGATCCTCCATGGTATACCATGCAATCAAACTATGTCCTCCATAAAAATCCTCGCTACTACAGATGCAGTATAAGATGATCTGATAGGAGAGAAATGAGCTACTTTGGTTAACCTGTCCACCGTGACCATGATCGCATCGTGTCGCCTAGAAGACAGGGGTAAACCAATGATAAAATCCATAGAAATGATATCCCATTTCCACTTGGGAACAAGGTTAGGCTACAACAATCCTGCTAGATGATGATGTTCTGCCTTAACCCTCTGGCACTCCAGACATCTAGCTATGAAATCAGCGATATCCCGCTTCATTCCTAACCAAAAATATAATGAGCATAGATCTGCATACATTTTCTTAACTCCCAGGTGTGCCGAATAGGGTGCCCTATGGGCTTCAGTCAAAATTAGAGTACGAAGACCCTCTGCAGGAGGTACATACATACGCCCTGAATATCGCAAAACACCATTAGAATCCAAAGAGTACCCAGCAAATTTTCCTTCGAGAGACCGGCCTGACTCAATCTCAGACTTCACCTCAGAATACCAACTGTTTGAAGGGAGAGCATTGAGAATTTGACTCTTCAAATCAATACCAAGAGTCATAGCAGAAATCTCATGCCTACGCCTACTCAAAGCATCGACTACCACATTCTCCTTACCCTGAATATATTTCACTTCGAATTCATACTCACATAAAAATTCCATCCATCTCCTCTATCTAGCATTCAAATTCGGCTGCGTAAATATGTATTGTAGACTACGATGATCCGTATGCAACTCGAATTGATGCCCCAAGAGAAAATGTCTCCATCTAACCAGAGCATGAACTACCGCAGCCAACTCAAGATCATGAGTAGGATAATTCAATTCATGATCTTTTAGTTTCTGAGATTCGTATGCAATCACACGCCCTTCCTGCATCAAGACGGCCCCTAGACCCTCCAAGGAGGCATCAGTACACACCACAAACTCTCCTGCAGGATCTGGTACTACCAAAATAGGTGCACTTGTCAGTTTCTCCTTAAGATTCTGAAAAGCCTGTTGGCACTTGTCTGACCACAAAAATTTATTCCCTTTTCTCTAGAGAGAGGTAATGGGATGTGCAATCCTAGAAAAGCCTTGGACAAACCGCCGGTAATAACCTGCAAGCCCCATGAAACTGCGAACTTCTGAGACATTAGTTGGTATGGGCCAATCCACAATAGCCTGAATCTTTCCAGGGTCCACAGAGATTCCTTCACCTGAGATAACGTGGCCAAGATACTAAACTTCTGTCTTGTAGAAATCACATTTTTCCAAATTGGCGTATAACTGGTTTTCCCTCAAACATTGCAAGACCTGCTTGAGATGTTCTTCATGTTCCTCTATAGACCTAGAGTAGATCAATATATCATCGAGGAACACAAGAACAAATCTATCCAAAAAGGTCCTGAACACCCCATTCATCAAGCTCATGAATACTAAAGGCACATTCGTCAACCCAAACGGCATCACTGTGAACTCGTAATGTTCGTATCGAGTGCAAAATGCAGTTTTATGAATATCCTGCTCTGCAATCCTCAACTGGTGATATCTAGACTTCAGGTCAATCTTGGAAAATATCTTTTCCCCTCTTATCTGATCGAAGAGATCATCTATTCTCGGCAGAGGATAACGATTCTTCACTGTTACTTTATTCAATTGTCTATAATCAATGCATAGGCGGAGAGAACCATCTTTCTTCTTCACAAAAATCACGGGTGCTCCCCATGGAGAGACACTCGGACGGATAAACCTTTTTGCTATCAACTCCTCCAACTGAAGACGGAGTTCCTGAAGTTCCTGTGTGGTCATTTGGTATGGAGCCCGAGAAATAGGCTTAGCTCTAGGTACTAGGTCTATCTGAAAATCTACATCCCGCTTAGGCGGCATTCTAGGAATCTCACTCGGAAACACATCAGTAAACCCCTTAAGAAGAGGATAATAATCCAACGATTTCTCTCGACTATCATCAGTCTCGAGATCATGCACTGCTACTGCAAAGAGTTGACAACCCTGATGGAACAATTTTTTTAACTGCATGGCAGAGATCATCCGCAAAGAAATAGGCCTCTGAGTGCCCACGATCTCCACCTCCTTTCCAGAATCATCGGTACACCGCACTGTCTTACGGTGACAATCCAATAAAGCATGATGTGAACACAACGAATCAATTCCCAAGACTATATCATATGAGCCCAAAGGTAAGATCCGAAGGTCCACTTGAGTTGGAAAGGCTCCCAAATCTAACTTACAACCCTGAACAAACTCTTCTACATGAATCTTCGACCCTGAGGCTAGCTCAACCTGCCAAGCCAGGCCTTGCCTAGATGCCACCAAACCACATCGCTTCACAATGGAAGGAGATATAAATGAATCAGAAGCACCAGAATCAAAAAGTATGGAGACTTTAGTACCCTTCAACACACCTGATGTTTCGATCATAGTACCCTGATGCTCAGCCTGCCGATTATCTACTGCTGCAAAAATCTGATGAGATCTCCCCACATCTCCTACTGTAGGCTCTGAAACAGCTGGCCTCTGACTAAATTCTGAAGTAGGCTTCTATGGACACTGTCTGGCAATATGCCCCTGCTGCCCACACGAGAAACAACCTGTTCCTCTACCAAAGCCTCTAACCCTAGAAGGTGCATTTGACTGCTGAAAGCTACCTCTGGATGGTGCTGACTGTGCACTTTGTGCAGGCTACACAGAACGATCAGGTTTATCCCGCTGCTAACTACGAACCTTCCTGCCCTGAAACTTGTCCCTCTGCTGAGACTATGATTTATTCTGCTTGGGTTGAGACTGCTGCTGGTGTGAACCACCCTTAGATGGCATTTGAAAATTCCTAGAAGACCCTGCATACTGAGACTGCCCACCTCTAGAACCTGTACCAGGTGTCGGAGCACTGCCAATCTGAACTCCAACATGCCCTCCAAGAGCCATAGCCAAGTTTTCCTCTACCAACTGAGCTTTTTCCACTGCCACCTCCATTGTCTTCAGCTCGAAGACTCTTACTCCACCACTGATACGGGCATTCAAACCCCGAATGAAATGTTGAACAAGTAACCCCTCATTGTGATTAATCCCAGCATATTGCTTGAGTTCATAGAACCACCGCTCATACTGCTCCACAGACATAAACATCTGCTTAAGATCATGGAACTCATCGGCTCTGCGCTGCCTCCAATGATTAGAGAGAAACCAAGCCCTGAACCTATCCAGGAACAATTCCCATGTAACCACACTGATATCTAGGTGCAACTTATGTTCTTCCAACCTCCACCAGGTAGAGGCGAAACCCCGCAAATGCATTACTGCACACCTAGCCTTGGTATTGCTATCGAATGGGTGCATTGCGAAGCAACGATCCAAATCTATCAACCAGGTTTTTGCTTCCAAGCCTCCTCCCGAGCCATCAAAGGTAGGAGGGTGAGCTCTCAACAAATCCCTCATATGCCTTGCTATTACTGCATCCTGATCTGCTGGAGCATCTCTGTGCCTTGGGGACCTTTCTCTCTCTCTTTCAATCTGAGACTCTTCCTGCAGCCTAGGTCCCAAAGGATCAAGGAGTTCTCCTAGAAGACGTTGCAACTGACCATCCAAACCAGGCTGTCCCTGATTCTGGTCACCCACTAGAGGATTGCTTTGAGGATTTGAATTTTCCTCATGTCCTGAACCATGGAGACTCGGTGGGGATGGACTATGATGACTTCCTGTTCGACCACCACCTCGGCCTCTTCCACGGCCACGGCCATGACCTCTAGCTTGAGGCATGATCCTGCACACAATTATAGTATGTAAGATCAAAGCTAGCACAATGATTGCCTAACGGAGACCAACTACCCAAGGGACCCAGCGTTAGCAACCTTGGCTCTGATACCAAGTTGTAACGCCCTGCCACGCAACCCCAAAGGAGTTAAGTAAAATGCAACCATTTTATTTTATTTTTAAAGAGAGTAGCAATTAACATAACATAATCATAAATCAAATTGCATAACTTAATCCTTTGAGGAACACGAGGTCGTAACTTAACATAAATAATTAACTAACCATTACATGATCGATAAATTCATCCCTCCATAACAGTAATTACATCAGTAACAACAAAATAGGAAACATGATAAAATAATACCCAAAGTTACAACATCATTATGAATTCTCCTCAAGACCATGTTACAAATAAAAGTACAATGCATCAATATAGGATTACATTACAATCGCACCATGTGCAATAATATACAAGACTTTCCCAACTAGGTGGAAATGATACATCAATAAAAGAATTACATAAATTCATAAGTCTAGAACCCACGAACAAGAATCCACTGAAACTGCAACTCAACACCATAAAATGAACCTACAATAAAAGAAAAAAAATCCCAATGGGGTGCGAAACACGATCCACCCGACCAAGACCAACAAAACATAATCTCACAATCAACTAAATAAAGTTCACACAACACATAAAAAGCATTCAAATTCGAGCAACAATAAAAACCATCAATACGAAGCAAATGACCGATTTCGGAGGATTTCCAAAAGACAACATAAACTTGAATGTTAGAGGAGAGTGTCATCGCATGGCTTAACATGGATTCTCCAGACTACCTAACGCAAGGTGCCACGTCCGTCTACTGTTGAATTATCTAGACAATCTGAGCGCTAGGATCCGCCTCCATCTATGGTTATCCAGACTAGGGTTGCTCATGCAGATCTGTTACCCTTCGCGAAGACAAGGAAACGAACATGCCGACCATGGCCTTCTCAATCCCCTTTAGTCTGTGGTAGCACTCAAAGGCGGATGAGGAAATAATTATCTTTTTAGTGTGTTACTACCCAATCCTAGTTAATTATTTAAATTATCACTTATTAAATTCACTCTAACAAGGGCTATCCTGGTGCCCCTTTGTGCGCCGACCACCCACTCAGAGCCACTCCCCCTAATCACTCAATCACATCACAATAACAGCAAAGATTATACCACATAAAAGAACTACATCAAAAGACAATCAAAAGTGAGGCATAATCATCTCAATAATCACAAGGAAGCGTTTCCACAATTCGGTACAATCCAAACGTATAACCAACCACAGACATCTCAAGTCTAAATTTGAAGTAAAATCAAAGGCAACCACCTTATCCCACCTCTGGAATCACTTAGGTTCCTAACCCAAAATGATACACTTCTAAGGTTTCCCCAATAAAAGAAAATTCCCATAATTCATGAAACGATATTACCCAAAAGAATTCATAAACAAAAATACAATAAAACATGCCTTGATACACAAAAATTCCATTTAATTTGGACATCTAATTTAATGCTATGTCTCAACGTTACATTTATTTTCTTAAAAGAAATGCTCTATTCAATGAAGTAAAAAAATTATAACTATCTTCCCAAATTATCAAATTAAAACTAACCTAAAACAAAGTACAATTTTCATATATAAAAGAAAACCACACATATACATATACAAAGCATTAGCATTAATATTAACATCAACATTAAATTAACCCCAATGCTTATTTTATCTATATGGATAGATACTTATATTATTGCATTCCCAATTACTTATCCTCAACCAAAACTATTACCTATCAAATTTAAAAGGGACGAATCCCCATATTCAAATACATAAAAATTAGAACAACACAAACCACAATACGTAAACTATTGATTTTGAATTTAATCCACCGAGTAAATAATAATATAGATATAAAATTAACCCCAACTATATATATATATATAAAGAAGCAACATATATAAAGAAATTCCAACCAAACATAATGCATTGTAAATAAATAAATATAAAACTATATATACGTATATGGGCTGACATTAAAACATTATAATTATTTCTTATATATATATTAGTAGGTTTACCTAACACCGAATACAATCATCTTGGCACCCGGATTTCCTTATACTTGAACTGACCACCCCATGATATCTGACAAATACGAATACTACCTATCAAAATGATACATATTACAACGTTGAACCAATGAAATACAGCGCACAGAAAAGAGAGAGAGATACTTTCAGTAAACTACTGATTTCACATAGCACTAGAGAATAAAAATGGTGAATGGAAAGAGTTACATGCATTTTTTCCACAGGGGACACAAACAGCGAACCACCAGACAGAGAACGAAATAAATCACGCCACTATACATGCCCCTCACTTAGGAAGGAAACAGGGTACCACCACGCACGCCAATGCAGGAAAAAGAGGACGGGAAAAAGAATAAGGCCACTGCCGGCCAACTCACAGGAATCAGAGTCAAGTTAAAAGCATAGGCATAATAGGGATACGGCCACTCTAGGTTCTCAGCTTCTAATAAAATGAAGGAGGCAAAATTTCAGAATGTCAATCATGTTTTCAAAATTCAATATGGAGTTCAATACGCCACACAACAACACAGAACGCCAAAACAGTGAACAACAAGAAAGAATCTGATAAATGGGCGAACGACATTTTTGTCAAGCTGAACAAAAACAGAAAGGAACGAAAGGACAAACGAAATTATATATATATAGATGCATATTATAGCACACATAAAATAACAATTCGAAGTAGTTCATGTTTGAAAAAGAACATAATTATAAATCAAAAGAAATTGTAGGGCATGGAATCAAAACTAGGCATAAAAAAATTAACACATCGGCAGTAACTGTAGCGCACTGTGCTCAGAATGATAAGGCAACGCATACATACGGGCGCAGATGATAACACACAGTGTTTGACCAAAATGATACAAGTTTGGAAGAGATAAATATATATATATAAATGAAGGCAATACAAATGTAGGATGTGGGAGCAAAGAACCAATGCGGAACCCTAGCGACCTTCAGTTTACTGCATACACGCAGAACTATGAACTGGAACGAATACAAAATCAATATCAAGGAAGAAATTTCACAGCTAACCAGAACCGGCCAAAGAAGTACACAATAAACAGCGGATCCAATGGACGGTCCAGCACGCACAGCGACCAAGGTGAACACACAAAATTACAAATTCAACCATCAAATTTAAGCATACAACAAAATTTAAACTTCTATCAAATATACCATGAAGTATGGGCGTGACAGTGTTCACTAGAAACGAAACCAGAATAATTACATCACTTTCAAACCAAAACAAATGCATAATTAACCTTATCTTTGTTCGAATAAAAACTACTCCAACCTAATCCCAGTTCAAACATAAATCCAATATTTATTCGGAACAATGATAATTCTAGATTTGGGTTGACTCTCAAGCAATAATTCTTTTATCAACCATGAATATACAATATTTTGTATTGAAGAACTCTAAACAACATTTTATCTAGGATTTAAGAGAAATTTGAAAGATTCCAACAGACAGGAATTTTCTTTAAATTACACTACTCCCCCCAACTAGAAATTATCATTCACTAAATAATACATCCAAACAATGTAAAACAAAACCAAGCACATAACAACTAGAACAGAAATCCAGAAAGAACCTGGTGTTCAGCGGCTAATTCCAACACCAACATTTCTTCCTCTCTTCACCACCTTTCCTCCCGCTTCCTTTCTCCAAAAATCATTGCCAGCCCCCTTCCAAAATTTTCCTCCCCCTTAAAGAATAACCCCCTTTTCTTTTTACAACCACCCAACTCCTTCCTCTCCATTTCTGCGGAAGGTTTAAAACATAACTAATTTCCTCCTCCGAACAACTCCCAAAAACTTACCAATTTTTATTAAACATTTTTATGTATTCGGTTACTAATTTATTTTTATTTACCACTGCTCAATCTTTTAATTAAAGTAACTTTAATTATTTACTTATTAAATTTTAAACCAATAATTTCTTTTGTTTTTAACTTACTTCCACTTAAGTTCTAAATTTAATTAAAACGAAATTTTGAAAACAATTAACTTAAAATATAATTAACCTTAATACTTCTTTAACACATAATTAATAATTCTAAATAAAATTGACTATTATCAACACAATAAATTAATTAAATCATCTAACTCCAAATAGCCGAAATAACAAGACAAAATCGGACTAACATATGACTCAAAAACTCATACGAATGATGGACTTGGGTCGGGAACCCTTCCTTACAACTCCTTTTTTTAACCACATCGTACCCGTTGGGTTTAATTTGTGCTCGCCCTGTCCTGCCGAAGCAGGTGGAGTCAAGACTTTTAGTCCTGCAATCCCTGCAAACAATTAAATGTCAAGTAACATATGATCTCCATTGCAAACACATGGTGAAAGGAAATAGCGGGGTAATAGGGCACTCGCAAGCGAGTGGTATGACTCCGTCCTTCCACCATAATATACTAACATGTCATCGTAAACATAATACCATTAATGCATATAAATTAAGAACTTATCATTACATAATAAATCAAATCATCTATGCATAATATATCATCAATTGCCACACACATAAGGCCAAGGGTAGTAAAAAAATCAACTTCGAAACCACACATGATCAAATATAATACTACCATACAGAGTATCACAGAGTGTCCACAATAACAAAGGTATCAAAAGTATCTAATGAATCATGGGAGTATTGCAATGTCAATATTTGCCACTTCCCATGAACAACAAGGAATTAGTTGGCCCAAACCTTTTGGTTCTACCTAAACAATTTGGAATTGGCAGTAATTGGAGAATTAGTAGCATGCTCCACTAGATCCTATATTTTTGATAGCATTGCCACCATTACAACACAGATTGATCAAATGTCATCTAATCGCATTGGTAGATACTTAGTATGACTACAGATTAGCCTTCTTTCCACTAAGGCTACATCTACATCTAATAATTTATTTATTCATTCTGATCTACCAACTCCATCATATGTTGACTATATGAGTGAAACGACTCTATGTAATATGTGTAGTCTCCTTTTTGGAATTGCTATCAACTTACTAGGTCATCTGTAAGGACCTGGGATTCCTATTGACCATTTTACAAGCCTTTATTAGACAATGATAGCCTGGTATACATATGAGCCATGGGGTGGCAACTTCATAGGATATTCCACACCATCTTATAGGATCTCATGTGCATCATGCTTCCATTGATCTTGTAGCTTGTCCAGTTCCTTAGCATGTTCCAAATCACGTTGAGGTTACTACCTAGGCACCTGATCTTGTTCATGGCACATATAATCAACTTCTTTTTGGCATCGATACTCTACTAGCTACAAATCCCCCTACGGTGTCTTTGCATTCTTTTGATATTAGTGGGATTGGTAGAGCCATCTAGGAGGCACAACATGTACTTGAATTATATCTATATAAATTTCATTCTAAAAATTTACATACATACATATATATTTTAAATAAAGTTTATTTTAAAGTCTAGTTCTTTAACTCTTGATTGAAATTATGTATTTGAAAATTTTCAACAGTATGGTGATTTGTCAGAGTTTGGAAGTTTAGAGCATGATGGTGATCCCATCCATTATACAACTGAGGTACATTTAAATAATAAATATTTAAATTACTTGATGTAAGTTTGATCACATTGAATTTGTACGTTGTATGTTTTAGATAATTTTACATATATATACACATAGATGTATTAAAAATTAAATTACATGTGTACTTGAACTTGTGCAGGGCTTTGGATGAGACACATGACACATATCAGGATAGCTTGGATCAAGACATGGATCCACATAGCTTGGATCAAGACATGTATCGATACAACTTGGATTAGGAGAGGGATCATGAGGGATGAGATTAGTAAATTGATCAAGGGAGAGATTGGGGAAGAGATTAGATGATTCTATTCATACTAGATATCCCTCTATTTGAGTTGTTTTACATGTTTTACAGTATTATCATTTGAACTCTTATTGCATTGGAGATAATTTTTATGATTTACATCACATTACATACATTTATGTTTTATGGTATACATGTCTTGTTATGATTTACATCACATTCATACATTATTATGGTTTGAACACTTGTTACAAATTTACATCATGCATTATTATGGTTGAAACAATGGAAAATGGGGGTTTGAGAAGGATGCTATTGTATAGATTAGGACATAGAGCACACCCACTTTCCAATTATTTCATTGAAGGATAAGCCTAGAGATCTCAAGGAAAAGGAGAAAAAGATCTAGCAATAGGGTTGTCCTAGGGGCTGATTATAAACTAAAGATGGGTTCACCACCAAGTTAAGACTTGGAAAGACAAATAAAATGCAAGATGTAATGCTAAACCCTAATATGATCCAATGCTTCACTAAATGACCTAGGAAAGTATGTAAAACAATAAAAAAGGATACAGGGTGGAATGTGTGCACTTAGAAATATGAAAATGACTAGAAGGGGCTTTGAAATGTTGGAAATTTTGACTTTAATTTTGACTAGGACTCATACACCAAGCTGGGAAAATCAATCCTAGATCTGGGTTTCTGTGTAGAAACATGAATCTAGAAAACAGGTATCCAAATCTGTAAAAGCCTAAATTTTTACCTAAACTAGGACTCATACGCTAGAACTGGTGAATCAAACTACTTAAGGTTTTATGAAACTTCAATGTAAGAATCTAGTCTTCAAGTTCTGCTTTGTGCTTCCCAACTTATTTTTGGATTTGAAACCCTGATTTGTAACCTGTAGAAGTTCTCCAAGTATATCCAATGTAAGGTGACAACTTTGACAACTTTAGGAACTTTGAAAACTTTCTCCAAGCTTTCTCTTCAATGTATCTTCAATCTAAACCTACAAATCACACAGTATAGAGAGGGAAAAAAAATTGTTAGTGGATAGGGGTTTTCCTTGGCCAAACTTCCTTTTGGTAATCAAACCTTGAAATAAGATGAAATAGGAATAGAGAATGATGAATGAACAAAATATGATGTTGCAACTTACCAAAATCCTAGCAATTAAGTACTACAAACATGTATGAGATGGCTTCAATAGAGCTAGATCTCGACTCTTTCTTGAATAGGATAGATCTTGAATGAAATGCTAGCTTGAATCATAAAACCCTACATCACAATTACTAGCTCAAAAACAAACATGATGCACGAAGACTTTGACATGATTCTTGATGCTTGAATAATGCTCTAAAATACTTGATAATCTACCCTTGAATTCTCTTATAGACACTTGAATTCTCTTGTGAACTCAAACTTGCTATTATGAATTCTCATTCAACTTTCTTGGTGATCTCTTGAATGCTTAGGTGAAAGTGAGTGAAAGTCCCTTGTATTTATACTTAATTATGTGAGAATTCTCAAAATTACAACACTACAAGCTGACTTCAAATCTAGGAGGATAAAATCTTTCCAAAAATTTTGAATTAGTTTTGATTTTGGGCCACACGGGACTCATTTTCCCAAGGTGGTGAATAAGTCCCATTAGGCATAATTTATGGGACCAAAATAAAAATTCTTAGAAAGGTGTGAAACCAGGTTTGGAACCCAAAAACCTAGATGGGAATCACACACCAAAGGTGGTGAATGAGTCCCATATCACTAAATCTAGGCCCTACAACCTAAAAATAATTGACTTATGATTGCATATTGATTTGTGTCAAGATTATCCTCAAAAATATGCATTAAATGGGGCTTGTGGATGAAAAATAAGTCGAATTAAAGCATAAAGAAGCCCAATTATTTATGAAAACCCTAGAAAAGTGTGAAAGTGTGTTATAATACTTTACAACACTTTAAATAGGTCATGATTAAGGTTAAAAAGAGATTAATTATGTTTAGTTAATTAAGACCTCATAAAAGTGTGAAAGTGTGTTAAAACACTTTAGCAAGGTACCATTTATGTTTATTAGTTCACAAGGGCCCAAGACCTAATGTGAATTTTTCAAACACATTACAACACTAAATCAAGGTGACATTAAGCCTTGTTAACAAGGAGGGCCCAAACAAGCAAGGAAAAGTAAAAGGGATAATTTTTTTGTTGCCACATTTAGCCCCCACTTTAGTGAGAGGATGAACTTGTTTCAAACTCACACCAAAGTAGACAAACACACATCAAGAGGGGTTCAAGTGCACCAATTTCAATAAGATAGGATGACAATAATCAAGGGGGTGATCAAGCCCCCAAGATAAAGATCCCATGGTGAACCAACATAGAAACAAAAGAATAAACATGATAATGATATAAGAGCTACAACAAAGCACAAGAATGCACTATAAAATACATAAATAAAATGAAACAAAGTGAAAATAAAACGGGTGGATCAAGCTTCGATTGTTTTTCCATCATGATGTGGATTAGGTCTAGGTTTTTTTTCTAAAAAATATGCATGCTCACTTTGAGGAAATGAAATTCTAGGTTGTTCATTGGGTGAGTATCCAAGAAGGTGAGACACATACACTCATGGATAGTATGCTTTCTCACACACACGCAAGTGGCTAAGGTAAATTCATGCCCTCGTTTGGCTTCCCATCAAACCATATGAAAGTTATACCTCTTGATAACTTTAATAAGGTGCCACACAAAATTGATTTCTGAGCTTCATGAGAAAAGAAAAACTTTGTATTCTTGGAGTTTAGGAAGAAACAAGATGGATCCATAGGCATGCAATCTATGTTATGCAAGGTGGCCATATAATTGAAAAATGCAAATGCAAAATGTAAATAGGGTTCAAAGGAGTCTTTCTTAGTTCATGTGAGGTCTTAACTTAGGGAACATTGTTCCTAATGTCTCCAAGAGAGGACCAATAAAATAATAGAAGATTCACAACTTAGGGGATGCATTTTTTCCCATCAAGCCACTAAGAGGAATGTAATATGCTAAGAGAGATCATGCTCTTGAGGGAAATCACACCCAATGTCAACCACAAGGTGAAAAATGCATCACATGGGGTGCTGTCATAATAGTGGTTTACAATTCCTGAGAGGAACGAATTTTAGCTAAAATCACATATTTTTAGAAAATATAATGATTTAAGCCTTTAAAAGTTCCATTTTAAGGATTCCAATTGAAGAGGGTTTGATCAAATCACCTTAGATCAAACCCCCTTGGATATAACCTCGCTAGTTTTAAACCATACCTATAAATGCATCTCTTTTTTCAAAATGCTGATAAAAAATCACTTTTGATTTAGATTTTGGGTGATCAAATGAATTCATTTAAAATTTATTTCAAATGATTATGGTATTCCTTAGAACAAGCTATCCAATGAATATAATTTTAATATGTTTTGGTTTTGTTATGTATTTGTTTTTTAAGTTTTATTAAACATAGGTTTTTCATTGAAAATGAATTTCTTTGTTCTTCACATGTGGAAAAATAGAAGATTATAAAAAAAAAATTGAAAAATATGAGTGCACCAGATATTGAAGTCCTTGATCCATATACAAAAAAGTTACATTATATAGTTACATGAAGTATGTCTAAATTATAATTCGTTTGATTTGAAAACTTGATTAAGGAAAAAATATCTAATAAAACTATTCTAACCAAGTGTAAGCACTAGATGTCAAAGTTACAAATCTAAATTTCCAGAATTAGAATTTTATCCTTCGGTGAAAAAAAGTTATAATGCTTATAATGTGCGCCACTTTAAAAAATGTTAAGTCAAAAATCTATTTTCATGGAGATGGAAAATAGTGCAATTTGATTCTGCACCTTGAAAAAATATTTTTGTAATCTAAATGACAAAATTTGACGAGACTCTGGGCTTGCACTCCATCTTCAAATTCTCACAGTTTGTACCATAAAGTTCGAATGTGAAGATTTAGTTAAAATAATAATTTCAAAGGTCCAGCTTTTGGCCAAAAAATTGTAAACCACTACTATGGATCAAATTCCTAATAAATAAGACTACACCATGAAACATGAAAAATAAAAATACAAAATAATAATTGCCAATGTATGCCCCCACTTTAAAGAAATTTCTAAACATCATGTCGTGAGAAATTACTTTAAAGTAGTAAATGATAAATACAAACAATAAAGAAGACATGAGAGCCACCTAAAAGCCCCATGCTCATATGTTTCCAAATGAAGCTACTATGCAAGTGAAACAAAGTGGGGTTGCACCCAAAATAAACACCAAACACATAGTGACGGCGGATTGAAGCCAGATGTTCTTTCACAATGTTCTTAGAGAGCTCAACCCGCCATCATTCCTCCAAATACCATAGAACTAAAAATAATGACACAAAGAGAGAAAAAATCAAAGAATTTTTTGGGTTAGGTGTTGTCATAATAGTGGTTTACAATTCCTGAGAGGAACGAATTTTAGCTGAAATCACATATTTTTAGAAAATATAATGATTTAAGCCTTAAAAAGTTCCATTTTAAGGATTCCAATTGAAGAGGGTTTTACCAAATCACCTTATATCAAACCCCCTTGGATAGAACCTCGCTAGTTTTAAACCATACCTATAAATGCATCTCCTTTACACCTATCAAAATGCTGATAAAAAATCACTTTTGATTTTGATTTTGGGGGATCAAATGAATTAATTGTAAATTTATTTCAAATTATTATGGTATTCCTCAAAACAATCTATCCAATGAATATAATTTTAATATGTTTTGGTTTCATATTTTTTTTAAGTTTTATTAAACATAGGTTTCATCGGAAAATGAATTTCTTGTTCTTCATGTGGAAAATAGAAGATTATCAAAAAAAATTTGAAAATATGGGAGTGCACTAGATATTGTCCTTGATCAAAACAAAATAAAATAAAATTGATATATAATAAAAAAAGTTACGATTATACTAAGTCACAACAGGTTCAATTGCTAGAATTATTTGACTTGAAACTTGATTATGAAAAAATATTCAATAAAAAACTATCTGTCCAAGTGAAGTTTAGATATCAGAGTTAAAAATCTAAATTTGAAATAATTAGAATTTTATCCTTCATGGAAAAAAAAGGTTACAAGGTTATATGGTAAAGTACTTTTAAAAAAATGTTGTTTTCCTAAAAATCAATTTTCACGGGAGATGGAAAAGACTGTAATTTGATTCCAAAATTTTTTTTGCAAATTTTTTGGACCCATAGACAAAATTTGATGAGACTCTCAGTCAGCCCATCTTCAAATTCCTCATAGTTTAGCCAATATAAAAGCTCGAATGCAAGATCAGCTAAAATAATAATTCTGTCCAAATGGCCAAAAATTGTAAACCACTACTATGGGATCACCCGTCAAAGATGGAAGACATAGCGAATGTCTTGACTCCTTGCATCATCCCAAAAGGAAAAACAAGACAAATGAAAAAGATAAAAGAAATATTTTTGGGTCAACATAGAAGAGACATGAATGTCTCGATGCCTTGTGTCATCCCCAAAAGGAAAACACAAGACAAATGAAAAAGGAAAAAAAAAAGAAAATCTTTTGGCTCAACATGGAAGATACATGAATGTCTTGACACCTTGGATCATCCCTAAAAGGAAAACACAAGACAAATAAAAGATAAAGGAAAAGCTTTTGGGTCAAAATGGAAGAACATGAATGTCTTGACACCTTGCGTCATCCCCAAAAAGGAAAAAATGAGACAAAGAAAAGATAAAAGGTAAAAAGTAAAGATTTATGACACAGAGAAGAATGGAGGTACAAATAGAGGAATGTCACAAAGAGAGAGATATATCACATAGAACATCATAGGGGATCATCATACACAATGTATGCAATCACACAAAAAGAAAAAGAAATAATGCAAAGAAACAAGTAAGGCACATGTGAGTCAACCTATGAGCAGGTTGTCTACATCCCAATCGTGTTCATCGTATACCGAAGGTGAACAACTATCCAAAGGGACAATGGCAAGTATCAAACTAGGGCCATCACCAGGTTCAACAATCTTCTGAGGAGAATTATCATTTAAACTCATGGAAGAGAAAAATAATTCATTCAATTCATTATGCACCTCTTCGTCAATTTTAGCAACCTCATCATCAAAGCTAATCACAATAGGAGGTCAAATGATAATGTCTAAAGAATGGTTCGACTCTTGTTATGATTGCATTATATGATATTTTTGTTTCAGTGAAGGGGGAGGTTCACCATGCATTGCTTCAATCAACTATGGATTTTGATTTTATTTATCGTTTTCTTCATTTAACTCTCAAGCAAGGGCATGATGTCTATACCTACACTCTCTAGCACCTCTATTTCTTTTAGTTCTATTTTAAAGTTGTGTTTTTGTAGGAGTGGGTTGATCAACCATAAGTTTATTTTCTTCCCTAAGGGGGGGAATGAAAGGAACCACAAGAGGTTGTTTGACCACTTTCTCTTTGACTTTGTAAACTAGTTTTATTTTAGGAGGTGTGACAAGATTGTTTTCATTATCTATTGGTATTTTGTAGGAGGTAGGTGAAGTTTCTTTCTTAGGTTGGTTTTGGTTGTTTGGAATTTCTTTAGGTTCACTCATGGTTTTATCAATGATGGTAGGATCATTTGTAGGTTGAGACATGTTTTGGAGGAATAATTCTACTATTTTCTTTGCCTTGAACTATTGATTGGACATGAAAAAGAAGTATTTTCATGGTTTTATGGGTTCTATAGGCTGGGGCCGCCAAAAATAATCTAAGGAAAAGTGTCCACTAGAGGACAATGAGTTAAAGCCACTATGATGGACGATGGAAATTGCATTGTCAAAAGGAAAATTTAAGCATTTATGCACAACCGAAGGGACTACATTCATGGAGTGAAGCCATGGATATCCTAGCTTCACACAAAATTGGTTCGACTATGAGATGATGGAGAATGATATTTCTAATGTTTTCAGTCCTATTTGTAAAGGAAGAGTGATCAATCCCATCGTAAGGAAAGAAAAACCATTATGCTTCTTGATCCATGCTTTTGTCTTATCATATATATCTTGATAGAGCTCATGTAGAAGTAATAATTTCTTGGTAATCACATTCTCTCCACATATGGGATCTATTAGTATCCCATTAGTGGGATTATCATAGATATGGTCAACTATGTAAAGAGGACCATCAAATGCATGTTTAAGTATATCCTTAGAGGAGAAAACAATGTCAAGAGGACTTTTAGTTCAGCCCTTATGAGGAATGACATATGTCACTCCTACCATATCATCCATAGGATCATGTTGAACAATATCATTGTTATCATCATCTATATCAACATTCATCACATCATTATTTGTAGTTTCATTGGATTTAATGAATAAAATGTTATGATTAAGAATAGGGTTGGTAAAAATTTGCAAGTTTTGGTTAGGAGAGGCAACAAACTTATTTCCTTGATCACTGACACCTCTAATGGAAAGATGACCAGAATCAATGAGGTCTTGCACAAGATGTTTAATATTCCTACAAAGTTTCGTATCGTGTCCATTTTTTCAGTTATAATGGCATTAATAATTTGGACTATAGCTCGCAGGCAATGGTTTATTAGGATCAGGTGTTTTAATGGGAGGCAATGTAATCATATTTTGTTCTAGGAGTTGTGACATTATGTTGTGAAGGGTATCAGGTAAGGGAGTGAATTATCTTTTTGGGTCCCCATAGCTAAAGGGCATCATAGCCTTAATAGTAGCTACTTGGTTATTGGCATTCAGAGTTTTTTTTTGAGGTGGATTGAATTGAAGGAAACCTTTTATTCTATTTTCTAAAAGGTTGGGAATTTGTTTGGTTTGTGGACTCGGATTTCTCATTATGGCTAGACATGGATTTTGTATCTCGACTACTAACTATATTTTGATAATCATGGAGGGTAGTACACAAGTGCATAAAGGAGGGGAATTTCATCATGGTAAGCTTATCTCGTATCTTTGTAAATTTTATATGCACATCTTTAGAAGGTGAGGATCGAGAACCTTGACATCGATTTGGGAATAAAATGATTGATAGCGTGAGATAAAGTCAGTTATCTTTTCTTCTTCTTTTTGCTTGCATCTCATCAAATCAGCCAAGGTCATATTAGGAGTCATATGCACTTGGAAATGGTTGATAAATTCCTCAACAAGTTCATTGAATGAATGAATTGAGTTGTTCGGTAATGAAGAGAACCATTCCAAGGCAATACCTTTCAAGGACCTAGGGAAAATCTTAGCCAAGAGTTTATCATCAAGGACAAAGTCACTACATAAGGTGGTATAAGCATTAGAATGGTTAGAAGGATCTCCCTTTTCCCCCATATTTCTTGAATCTACGAACCTCTATGCCTTGTGGAATTGGTGTTTGCAATATCTCCAATGATAATGGAATGCTTTTGATATATTATGTCGATGGTCCATTTTTATTTTGGTTGATGGTGGAAATTTGTTTTTGAAGGGGTGAAATAGTTTGGAAGAGTTGATTTATGAGATGGTCATTGCTTGTGTTATTAGACATAGGTGAAAAAGGTAGAGGGGAATATGTGTTTGAGGTACAAGTGAATGGAATGCTTATAGGTGGTAAGGTAGTAGGAGACATGACGTGCGATGGCACAAAGGTACTAGGGATGCTAGTGAAGTACCCAAGGAAGGAATCACATTACTATTCAGTTGAATTGTTGTTGCAACTTGAGGGTTGGTATAGGTAAGAATTGAGGCAATTGTTATGGCAGGAGGAATTTGAATTTTCTCCTTGGCTTGTGACATTACTTGTAGGTAAAGGACAACTAGGGGTTGACGTGAGGTGTTTTCCAAAGATTCAGACTATGTTTTTCACAAGGTCAATTCCATCTTTAATTTTAAGAATGTGATGAATGTTATCTATAGTAGGGATGGTGGTAGTTGAAATGTTGTCATTTTGCACTTGATGTTGTAGGCTTTCTAAGTCTTCACGGATTTAGATTATGTTTTCTTGTCGAAGACTAGCAACCATTGTTTCAACATGGGTCACACTACTTGAAGTTAAAGAACTATTAAGGATATGGTCCATACCTAGTGTACTGGTGTCAATACTAGGAGTGAAAGAGATAGAAAACCCAAGATCCATGATGTGTATGTTATCATGAGACGACATGAGTCTCAAAATTCATCTTAGTATAGTATTAGCAATAGGACACCACATACTCATGCAAGGGATTCTAAATGCAAGATGAATGCAAATGAAATATAAGCTAAGAACAATGAAATGATTATAATAGAAAATATATACACTGAAACAGAAAGCTATAAATAGCAAACAAGAGCATAAAAGTAGAGCTTTAAATTTTGGAAAATGTAGTGCAAAATCTGCACTAGGATTGATTCACCTAGAGAGGTGTATGAGTCCCAGTGAGGGATCTTTTGCAAAATTTTCATAAAATTTCAACTAATTTTTATGCCATTTATGTTGTATGATCTATAACCTAAGAAAAAATGTATATTTTGTATGATTTTAAATAATTTAAGATGCAAATAATGAAAGCTATATGCACTTTCACTAAAGAAATATAAGAAACCCTAGGATGCCAATTAACTAATGCAAATCCTAATGCAATATTAATGGAAGAAAGATCTAGGATGATAATGCACTCCAAATCATCTAATTATAATGTTCTAAATGTAGGCTCACCAAAATGGAACAATGGAAAACGGGGGTTTAAGAAGGATGCTTTCATATGGCTTAGGACATAGAGCACACCCACTTTCCAATTATTTAATTGAAAGATAACCCTAGATATCTCAAGGAAAGGGAGAAAGAGATCTTGCAATAGGGTTATCGTAGGGGTTGATTATAAACTAAAAAGGGGTTCACCACCAAGTTAAGACTTGGAAAGAAAAATGCAATGCAAGACATAATGTAACTTTACTAAATGAACTAAGAAAGTATGTAAAAATATTCCAAAAAGCTATAGGGTGGAATGTGTGCACCTAGAAATCCGAAGATAACTAGAAGGGGCTCTAAAATACTAGAAATTATAACTTTAATGCTTACTAGGAATCATACACAAAGATGGTCAAATCAATCCTAGATCTGGGTTTCTGTGTAGAAACAAGAATCTGGCAAATGGGTATCCAAATCTATAAAACTTGAATTTTGACCTAAACTGGGACTCATATGCTAGAATTGGTGAATCAGTATAGTTAGGGTGTTCTAAAACTTCAAGGTTTGAATTTAGTCTTCAAGGTCTACTCTGTGCTTCCCAACTAATTTTTTGATCTGAAACCATGATTTGCAACCTATAAAAGTTCTCCAAGTATCTCCAATGTAAGGTGACAACTGTGACAACTTTAGGAACTTTGACAACTTTCTCCAAGCTTTCTCTTCAATGTAGCTTCAATCTAAACCTTCAAATCACACACTAAAGAGATGGAAAAATGGTTTTTTGTTAGTGGATAGGGGTTTTCTTTTGTCAAACCCCATTTTGGTAATCAAACCTTGAAATGAGATGAAATGTGAATGGATAATGATGAATGAAAAAAATATGATCAATGTCGCAACTCGCCAAAACCATAGCAATGAAGTACTGAAACTTGTATGATATGGCTCCAGTGGATATATATCTTGAATCTTGCTTGAATAGGATATTTCTTGAATGAAATGCTAGCTTGAATCATGAAACCCTATGTCAAAATTGTTAGCTCAAAAATAAGCATGATGCATGAAGAAGTTGGCATGATGCTTGATGCTTGAATAATGCTCTAAAATGTTTGATAATCTTCCCTTGAATTCTCTTGAATTCTCTTGTAAACTAAAAATTTCTATTATGAATGCTCATTCAACTTGCTAAGTGATCTCTTGAATTCTTAGGTGAAAATGAGTGAAAAAGCCTTGTATTTATATTTATTTATCCAAGAATTCCTGAAATTACAACACTACAACCCGATATCAGATCTAGGAGGATAAAATCATGCCAAAATTTTGAATTAATTTTTATTTTGGGCCACACGGGACTCATTCACTCAAGGTGGCGAATGAGCCCCACTAGGAATAATTTATGGGACCAAATTTAAAAATTCTTAGAAAGGTGTGAAACCAGGTTTGGGACCCAAAAACCTAGGTGGGACTCATATTCCCAAGTTGGCAAATGAGTCCAAGATCACTAAATTTGGGCCTTATAATGTAAAAACACCTAAATAATGATTGGATGTTGATTTGTGTCGGGATTATCCTTGAAAAGATGCATTAAATGGGCGTTTGGATGCAAAATAAGGCCAATTAAAGCATAAAGAAGCCCAATTATTAATGAAAATGCTAGAAAAGTGTGAAAGTGTGCTACAACACTTTAAAAACACTTTAAATGAGGCATGGATAAGGTTAAAAAGAGATTAATTAGGTTCAGTTAATTAATAAGACCTCATAAAAGTGTTAAAGTGTGTTACAACATTTCACAACACTTTACTAAGGTACCATTTATGTTCATTAGTTCACAAGGGCCCAATACTTAATGTGAATGTGTCAAACACATTACAACACTAAATCAAGATGACATTAAGCCTTGTTAAGAAGGAGGGCCCAAACAAGCAAGGAAAAGTAAAAGGGACACTTTTTTAATTGCCACAATGGTTTTATTTATTTAGCAAGTTAGTATCTTAATTTTATTTTACTTAAATATGTTCTTGATCAAAATTAGAGTTACACATTAAATTTTTCTTTAAACTCAATCTTGATTAATGTTGAAAACATCCTTTGATTAATTGTAAGCATTGAACCTTAGAAATAAAAATGTTGGACTATCTAATGGTTAATCTTTGTAAATTTAAAAAGATGGATGTACAATTAATTATAGAAATGAATTTGTCTTTAAATAGGCCAAGAAATATAAATAGTTTGAATGCAAATATATAAGTTCTATGTCAATTCCTAAGAGATTAAATGTTATTTAAGTGGAACATAAAAATGAAATTGGAAATAGATGATAAGGAATTCTTAGCTAAATGTTCATTTTTAAAGTCACTCTAGGTTAAATGTAAATTGCATATATGATATGCTATAAGTGGAGAACTGAAAAAATGAAATCAAAGATTCTTGAACTTAAGAATTTAAAGGAAATAAGTGATTTAGGAACATTTAAATGGAATTGGAAATAGATGATTAAAGGAATTTCTAGGAAAAATTAATTTTTAAAGTTACTAGGGGTTGTGTATCACTTATATGATACCATATAAGTGGACTTGAACACATCAAATCAAAGATTAGATTGAACTTAAGAATTCCATATAGTCTAATACATATGAATTAGACTGTGCATGCAAAGAGAGTGATCTAGATGATGAGATATAAGTGGAGTTGAATGTAAATGATTTAATCAAATATTCTTCAACTTAAGAATTGCATATAATCTAATACAAATGAATTTGATTGTGCATGCAAAGAAATCAAACTAGGTGATGAGATATAAGTGTCTAGTTGAATGTAAATGAAATCAAATCTATTCTTGAACTTAGGAATTGCATATAATATAATATACATGAATTTTATTGTGCATGCAAAGAAAGTGATCTAGATGATGAGCTATAAGTGGAGTTGAATGTAAATGAAATCAAATCTATTCTTGAATTTAAGAATTCCATGGAAAATTAATGCAATTGGAAATAGATGATTTAAGGAATTTCTAGGAATAATGAATTTTTAAAGTTGTACTAGATGTTTTGTATTGCATATGATGCACTATAAGCGGAGTTGAACAAATGAAATCAAAGATTATTGAACTTAAGAATTCCATGTCCAACATAAAAATACGATTGGAATAGATGATTTAAAGGAATTTAGGAAAAATGTGAACTTTTTAAAAGTCACTTGGTCTTGTAAATTGCATATATGATCTAGCATATAAGTGGAGTTGAACAAATGAAATCAAAGATTTGAAAGTGAACTTAACAATTCCATATCCAACATAAAAATGCAATTGGAATAGATGATTTAAAGGAGTTTAGGAAAAATGTGAACAAATAAAATCAAAGATTCTCGAACTTAGAATTCGATATAATATTTAAATATTGTTTGTATGAATTTACATGTTCAAGAAAAGAAAGTGATCTAGATGATACTAAAAGTGGAGTTTCAAATGTAAATTATGAAATCAAAGGTTCTTGAACTAAATTAAGAATTCCACATGTAACAAATTTAAATACAATTGGAAATAAATGACCAAGCCTTTGAAAGAAACCCATTCTAAATCATGTCACATGTCTAATAAATATAGATATAGATAGATCTATAAAAAAATTGAGTATATATATCCAATCATACCTGTACATATATCCAAAAAAAAACTTAAAGGTCCTAGTACATATAATCTATATCCTCTCTATCTTTAATTATCTCTAAAATCATTTCATGATCTTCAATAGGAAACCTCCACTTTTTTTGGCATGGCTGCTTTTAGGTAAAGTTTCTAAATTTAATTTTGTTGCTATAACTAAGTGACTCTAATGTAGAACCTTTTGTCCTGGAATATAATCAACAAATATAATACCATTTTTTATCTATCTTTATTTGTTGATAATATGTGCCTTCAATAACAACTGGTCCAATGGGATACTCTTTTCCATCACCATTTGTCATTGATTCCACCAATTTGCACTTTGGTTGTGTACATATTAGTAGATAGTAATCTACACCTTCTGTATTTTCAAGATCTCTAACAATAGTGGAAATGTATCTTGTACACACACCATGTAAAGTTTACAAAAGTTGTATATATATATATTTTTAATATAAATGTATAAATAAACATGTGCTTGAAACTAATATTTAATATATTTATATATAAACATGCTTGAAACGTACTTACATAGAATATATTAATCAATTTTAAGTTAATTGATTTACATACCTATAACAACTAAATTAGATAAAAGTTTGTAATCAGCTGAATATAGAGGATCATAGACATTTATTCTAATTGTTTCATTTCCCATAATGAAACATACCCATCTTTAATATTCTCACATTAAACAATATTTTCATTCTCCTTAATGCAATCAACACAAAAGCATGTTTTTCTCTCACATTAATTGCATAAGGCATGCTACCTCCTATTGTCATGATTTGATGCAGACTTCTAATCTACCATTAATTGTTTGAGAATTATAAGGATTTAAATGATCGATATCTATAAATTACAAACATTCAAGTGATTAATTTAAGTGAGTATATATATATATAAATTTGAAAATTCAATTAAATCATGTACAGACACTTTGAAATTCAAATAACAAATTTTGACTAGATGTACCTGTAACTTCCCAAAAATATCGTGTGTTGTATATTGAGTCACGAGTGAAAAAATGACTTTTACACCATTCAACAATTTCATTTGCATTCCGTATGGAATTACCTACAATTACACATATTGGAAAAAATTTCCACCTATTACTTGAGGTTTAAGAATTTAATTTAGTTTAAATATCTAATTTTTTTAAAAAAAATTCTAGCTTCCATACATATGGTGAACTATCTACAAGTTCATATTGAAAAAGTGCACGCTTCACACATGCTCTTGCTCCATCTTGCTCTCCTTTTACATGTCCACTCTCATAAAAATTCCACAAAAAATTGGTGTTGCATCTAGCATGTTGGTGGCTTAACCAAACAAAATATTTAGCAGACTTAAATTGTCCTATGAAGTTACAAATAATTACACTCAAACCAAATTAGCTTCAAAAAACTAGATATACATGTCCTCAAAAACATTCTGAAACAATGAACTACATAGTTAATATCATGACCCATATCATCATTGATATAAAAGTGAGCCTGTTTGATGATAATTCAATCATCTTTAGTACTTTGTATACCATCTACATGAAACTTGGCTTGCCTATAGAAATCTTTCACAAAGATTACAACTTGCTTTGAATGATAATATTGATTTTGAATCTCAGTTTAAGGACTAAATGTATAGTTATCAAGGAAATCTACAATGGAGAAAATACAACTTGGTGGAAAGAAATTCTTTGAATTACGAAATTGCTTAGCTTGCCATCTTGCACCATGACAATGTTGGATATGTGGATATATGATTATGAAATGTATTCATAAATTCATTGTAAGGAAATCCACTCTCTTTGAGAATATTTTTTTTGGCCTCTACTCTTGACTTTGTTAAGTACGTCTCATATTCAAATCTCTTCCAAATAACTAGCATTTTAATATTGTAAACTTGTAAAATATTCTTCAAAATTCCAGAATCATTACATATATTTCTTATAGACTGAACATTGAATTCATCTGAATCTTCTAATTTTTCACATGCATACAAGATACTTCACAAATTTTGTTGTGCTTTCAAGGATGGCTATATTTTGATCTGTGTGTTGACAATGTTCAATTATTCTAGTTGGTATTCCGAAAGGAGGATGATGTGTTTCTCGTAGCTTGTGTTGTTACGAATGTTGTGGTGGTGATTTGTGAGGTTCATGGAAGTTTCTAGATCATGTGTTGAGGGTCCGCATTGATCATGGTGTTCGCAATTGGTGGATTTCTCCTTTGAGAGTCTGTGTTTACCTTTTCTTTCCAACAAAGTGTTGAGGCATGTTGTGGATCTCTAAGGAATAATTTAGAAGGTGTTTTCATGATGAAGGAAGTTGTTTTGGGTCTTGGCTTTGTTGCGGCTGATCTTGGTGGATTTGCATGATAATTTGTTATTGTTTGAGGCTGACCTATTTGAGTTAGCATGTTATTTTATTAGCCATTATATTTGGGCCAACATGAGGAGTTAAATGATTTGAAGATGGTATAAATAGAAGCGAGAGGATTGTTGCAAGAAAGTGATCAAAGAATGAGAACAATCATATGGAATATGAAGCCCAGTGATGAAGTATTTGAGTCAAAAGGATCATAGAGCAGAGGAACTTGAGGAAACTTCCAGGGTGGCTTGTTCAGATCAATGATCATTGAGGTAGTGCAAGACCTGTAGGTAGATCACCAAATGAAAGAGTTGATGGAGAATGTTCTTTTGTAATCCTTGGGCTGCGGCCTAGAATCTGTTAAGCCTGTGAGGCATATGTAATTTTTTTGAGATCTAATATTATGATGAATGAGCTTTGAAGGTTGGGTTTTTCCTTGTTAGGGTTTTCCTAGGATAATTTTTGTTTCATGTGCATTTGCATATATTTAATCTTTATGTGGATGATCTATTAGCTTCCATTGTTTATTCATTTGAGTTGAATGTTAATTTTTTAGGCTGCAAGGTTGGACAGTCTTTAACTGGACCCTCCTACCTTGACTGCATCAGTTGGTATCAAAGAAGATTGCAGACCTACGAATCTAGAGATAAGGGCAGGTTGCAAGTCTGATTGTGAAAGAGAGAAGATGGGAAAGATTGGGAAGAAGATGAAGAAAGAAAATAAAATCCTTGAAGAAGAATTAAAATATTTTAGAAGAAGAAATGAGGAACTAGAAGTAGAGCTGGATATGCTAGAAGACCTTAAAATAAATTTGCAAAAGAATTCAAGATTGTTTTGGAGGAAAGTTTGAGAGAGCTAAGTAAAGAGAATAGTTTGTAGAAGGAGATATCTAGTTTGAAGGAGCATGCTAATCAATTGAAGAAGGAGAATGAGAATATGAGGTTTAAGCCTGAAGTGTGTGATGTTTCTTGTGATACTAATGATTTGTGTGATGTTTTAGAAGAAGGTGAAGTTGAAGACAACAATGTAATGAAGCCTACAATTGTTGGTGATGGTATCGGATTCAAAATCATGCAGAGAATAGGATATGAAGGAAAAGGATTGGGAAAGCAACAACAAGGAATTACATAATCTATTGAGTCAGTGAAGAGATTAAAGAGTGAATCCCTTAGATATGACCGAGGTAAGAAAGCTACTACAAGTTTGAAATGGAGAAGTGAAGGTATGCAATGTTCACATTGTAATAGGCATGGGCATGAAAAGGAATTGTGTTGGCATCTATATCCTTGTAAGTTTTGTGGATTGAGGAATCATTCTAAGAAGATGTGTTGGAATAAGATGAGAAGGAGATAGCCTATGATAGGTTATGAGTAGATGGATTATGGGTGGATTGATGGAGAAAAGTGGAAACATGTTACTTGTGTTCTTAGGAGATCATACAAATGGAAGAATTCTTATGTTGGAGGAAAAGAGGGATCAAGATGCAGAGAAAGAAAACCATGCGTAGAGAATAGAGAAGTTTGGAGGAAGAAAGAATCAAGTGTTGAGTGTCATTTAAAACCTGATGTCAAAGAACCTGATGAAGAAGTAGTAGTGAATGGTGCACAGATGGTTTCTGTAGATGAAGAGCCTAAATTGAATTGTCTAGAGAAAGAGGAACCTTTGGAGGTAGATTTCCTTGAACGAAAAGAAGGTGAAGCATTAATCTTAAGGAGAAAGTTTGTTGAAGTGCATGTGAATGAGGGAATTGAATCGAAGGAAACTTGCAGGGTGGGCTTGCTCAAATCACCGACCAGAGAGGCAGTGCAAGGCTTGAAAGTAGATCGTCGAACCTTGATCATGACAAGATGAAGAACCTGAGGCAACTTGTAGGGTAGGCTTGCTCTGATCACCGATTAGTGAGGTAGTGCAAGGCTTGCAAGTAGAACATCGAACCTAGAAGAGCTTGAGGTAGTTTGTAGGGTGAACTTGGATAGAATGCTAACCTTGAGGTAGTTACAAGTACCTATGGATAGATCGCCAAACCCACTGAAGGAGATACTAATGGATTTGATATAGTATAGACCAAAGTGATGGGGATCACTTTTAAATTAACCCCGAGAGTTTGATGCAGAAGCATCCTGAAGATTTTAGAATTTGAAGTAGTTGACAATGAAGTTTAGTTTGGCCATCGGCTTGGTTAGCTTAGTGCGTTGATGGTATGAGGTTGTGGATTAAAGAGTTTTATGTAGAGTTTGTTTAGTTTATTCACCGAAAGTTTTAGAGGTCTGCTTGAATGATCGATTGAGTTGTGAAGATTTGTGTGTTCATAGTGTTCAATTATTTCAGTTGGTATTCCAGATGGAGGATGATGTGATTCTGGTAGCTTGTGTTGTTGTGGATGTTGCGGTGGTGATATGTGAGGTTCATCGAAGTTTCTAGATCATGTGTTGAGGGTATGCATCGATCATTCTATTTGTGATTGGTGGATTTCTCCTTTGAGATTTTGTGTTTACTTGTCCTTGGCTGAAAGAGTGTTGAGGCATGTTGTGTATCTTTAAGGAATAATTGAGAAGGTGTTTTTCATGATCAAGGCAATTGTTTTGGGTCCTAGATTTTTTGTGGCCAACCTTGGTGGATTTGCATGATAATTTGTTATTGTTTGAGGCCGACCTATTTGAGTTAGCATGTTATTTTATTAGACATTATATTTGGGCTTACATGAGGAGTTAAATGATTTGCGAATGGTATAAATAGAAGCAAGAGAATTATTGAAAGCAAGGGATAGAAGGAGAACAATCATATGGAATATGAAGCACAGTGATGAATTATTTTGAGTTAGAAGGATCACAAAGTAGAGGAACTTGAGGAAACTTGCAGGGTGTCTTGTTCAGATCGCCAATCATTGAGGTAGTGCAAGACCAATAGGTAGATCGTCAAATGGAAGAGTTGATGGAGAATGTTCTTTTATGATCCCTGGGTTGCGGTCTAGAATCTGTTAAGCCCGTGAGGAATATGTAAATTGTTTAGATATCTAATATTATGATGAATGATCTTTGAAGGCTATGTTTTTCCTTGTTAGGGTTTTCCCAGGATAATTCCGGTGTCATGTGTGTTTTCATATCTTTAATCTTTATGTGGATGATATGTTATCTTCCATTGTTTATTCATTTGAGCTGAATGTTAATTGTTTAGGCTGCAAGGTTGACAATCTTTAACTGGACCCTCCTACCTTGACTGCATCAATCATATTTTCCATACCATACAAAAAATTTCTATTATTAGCTTCAATTTTTTCTTGTACCTCTACATCACCTTGATCATAAATAATTTCTATTGGTTATTCTTGCTCAGTAGATGTTCCTTCACCCATTTTTCTCTTCTTCTATCTTTTCAATCATACTTCCTCTACCTAGTCCTTTAACTCCCCATCACAAATTGCACTCAAATTTCAATTCACTTTCACACAAATGTACACACATGCTTTCAATGAATGTAGCTAATATTGCATAAATAGAACACTAAATATTGTTCATTTGTTTTAAAGCCAAAGTAAAAAAAAAAAAAAAGAGATTATAATTAGACCTAGTATCTTTGTATTGACATAAAAAAAATATCATAAACATTTAAATAAAAATAAAGAAAAGACAAACAAAATAGGTCTTAACTAATGATATATTGAATGAACTCAAGTCCCCAAGAAGATTACAACCATATTATTATCATACTCAATTTTTGAATTTTTTGAACTTGAATATAAGGGTCTTACATTACTTATGTTACATAAAAATCTAATGATATATATAGGATGATAATGTTCATCAATTAAAATTTCTTTATTTATACATAAATTACAAACATTATACTATTGGATATTGTTGATATGTGGTTTTCATTGATGTCAAAACTATTAGCATTAATGTATTTAAGGTTGTATATATCAAGGATATTGAGAAAATTGTAATAAAAGAAGTTGCAGGTTGTAAGTGATGTAGTGAAGTTCATAATGGTGGCTAGCTCAGTATATTGATGATAAGAGGTTGTGGATTAAAGGGTTTTTTGACGAGTATATTCAGTCTATCCACATAAATTTTTAGAGGTTCACATGAAGATTTGATTGAGTTTTGAGTATTTTTGTTCTGATAGTTACTCTGTTGCTTTAGTTGGTGTTCTTGAAAGAAAATAATGTGATTTTGGTAATCTAAGTTGTAACAGATGCTTCTGTCATGATTCATGATGCTTTTGGATGTTTCTAAATCATGCTCTATCTGTGTTGTTGGTCCAAATTGATCGGTGTTCTTACGATTGGTGATTTTCTTTTGTGAGTTCATGTTTTTCATGATCACCTTATGAGATCTAGAAATTTGGAAACTTTGTATGAAGGTGATACACATGTGAAGATTGATAAATTGCAAATCTTGAAAGGGAAATATGAAACATTGAAAATGGGTGAAGATGAGAACATTAATTCTTTTATGCAAAGAGAAAGAACTTATGTGTAGTATCAAATGTGCTAGTGGAACATTGGAAGAATTAGAAATTGTTTCCAAAGTTCTCAGATCCTTGCTTGTTGCATATAAACACAAAGTTGTTATTTAAGAGATCCGAACTGTGATAAATGTAACCAGAGACATGTTGATTGGTAACCTTGCTGCTTTTGAGTTAAGTGAATTTGGTGAGTCTCTTCCTAAGACAAAATTTGCATTCAAAGCTACTATCTCCAGAAAATATAAGCAAAGATATGATCTGAGAGAAAGTTCTAGAAAAATTTCCAAGTATGAGCTAGAAATGAAAGAAATTGAAGAAGAAGAGAGAAAACTAGATGAGCTTGAAGCACTTATTGTCAAGAGGGTAGCCAGAGGAGAAGGTAAGTATAAAGGAAAATTTCCACTTAAATTTTTTTCTTGTAATAATATAGGTCATTTTGCCTCAAGATGTGTAGAAAGAGCTCTTAATTCAAGACCTAACAAGCCTAGATTCCAAAGAAAGTGTTATTATGTTGTTGATGAAGGTGTGACAAATGATGATTCTGATAAAGGGAATGTAAGAGAGGATTGTTGGCAAGAGACACTACAATTTTTTTCTTTTTTTGTCATTGATGGAAACCCTTGTCGGTGTTTGGATCCACATGTTCTCATTTTCTTATACCAATAGATAGATTGGAGACAGCCAGGATGAACAGAGCATTCGATAATTTTATATTCATTGATACACATGTAGATTTTTTTGTTGTTATTTTGAGTTGTGGATCTTATGGGAGATTGATCACTGTGTTTCTTGTGTTATCCAAAAATCTTAGTGCCTTGTATCAAGTTTTGTACAATTCTATAGATTCGATAGGATATTTTTCTATTTACCAGTGTTTGTTGGCCAACCTAGTTGATATAACATGTCACAGATATTCGAGGAGTGTTTACTCAATTTTATTTGTGTTTGAACATTTTAATTTGGGTCTGAGCTAAGTTGTGGCCAACCATTATGGTCGCACATTGAACATCATTCAAGATTTGGGATGATAGTTGGTAATATTTTCAAGTTTTATTGAACCTGACTTTTTGCCATTAAATTCTTAGTTGTGGATATATAGATGATCAATCATATCATTTTGGAATATGTAGAAGGTGTGTCAATGCATGTTGTGAATCTTAGAAGGGCAATTAAGTGATTATGCACAATTTCACTTGTGCATTGAAGATTTTTTTATGCGAGTTAGAGTAGAGCAGAAGTCTAGAATCAGTCAGAAGGATAGAAGATTGACTACTAAGCCTAACAAAAATTGTAATCAAGAAATTGTAGATGCTACTTGTATACAGCTAAAAAAGGTCATCATATTCAGTTAATTAAATATACAAGCTATTTGATTAATATTCCAACTACATATAAATAATGTCTCACTTTATTTATATTGTTCACTCTTATATTAATTCTCCAAAATCATATTCTTCTAGATTATTAAATAGACAAGTTTCCTAAACATGTTTATTTAATTAATTTTCATTAATCTTGATTAACAATTAGAGCACATGTCTACTACATTTTTTTGTGCCACCTCACAAAGGTCACATGAAAATAAATAAGCCTAATTATTAATTACAAATATCCTCACACACTTCCACCAATTGGAAAAAGCACATGGCTTTATGCTTGCACATTTCCCACAAATGTGGAGCACATGGTCTTTGCTTCACAAACTTGGGTCTCCCATCCAAATAGCATGTTGCCCATTGGTAAAGAGATTCTTCCACACACATGGCATGTTGTCTTTGGTCAAGGGGACAACATCTTGATTCTCTCCATCTCCATTATCTATTCTTTCTCCTTCGAATCTAGACCATTGATAGGTGCCACCTCACAAGATGCTTGAGAAACCTTATAAATACACCCCTTTTCTTTTGCATTTTCATCCACATTTTGAATAGTGTTATAATGCTATTTTGAAATCCACATTTGAAGTAAAGTTATCATGTAGGGTTTTTGTAGGATCTTGGAGCATTCTTGGAGTCTTATAGTTAGCTTTTACATCATGTTTTATGTTGCATTCTCATTTGAGATTAACATATTGCTTCATAGTTGCATTATTGCATCATAGTTGTATTTTAGATTAGTTTGTTTTATGTTTGCAATTGAGCATATGTAGAATCATGAATAGGTCATTATAGTTGCATATCACATCAAGCATTTCCACTTGTTTTTTTATCATCAACATCATCCTTCGTTTATCATCGTATCCATTATCCTTTCCATCATTTTGTGTAACGCTCAAAAATTGATGTTCATTTAGCCACACAATTTATCAAACTTAATACATTCCAAGGGTAATAAAAGTAAAAGATCATACACTTTCCATAATTTCTCAAAAAGAAAATTTAGAATATATTTCCATTCCATGTATGTAGATCAAATAAATTTAATTAACAACAAGGATAATTGCAATGATACATATATGATTGCCATTCACATATTAATGTGTTTCCATAAATTTGCTCAATTTTTCAATTACATCACTAACTTTCAATTAGTACATCTATTTCAATGTTACAATATTGAATTACAAATAAAATTACATTTGCAAGTGGGCTTTTCAAGCCATTCCAATAATACATGTTTACATTTATAACAAATAAATCTCTGAACCTCAACTGCTATGACACCATTGGTCTTCTTGCAAGTTGGGCCAAGAGTGTGATTAAGGCATCTTTTCTACCCAAGTTCCATGAAGTACAATACTTCTGCAGGTTTCTTCCTAACTCAAAGAAATCCCCGGCCTTGCATGAGGAGCCTAGCAACCTGAAACAACAATGCAAGAGGGAACTCTCAATGCAAGCCGAATGCCTATATGCATTCCTAACATGAGAATCACATATTTCATGCAAACAGGAGGTGGCAAAGACCTATATTCATTTAGTTCTAGGCTTTTAATACCATCTATTTCAATGGTGCAAGTGCTTGGCCAAGCAAAAAAAATAAAATAAAATAAATGATAGTTTTAGAAAAAGGTAAAACTATCATCTCTGTGGGTCCACCTTCAGTATCCTATCCTGAACGTTTCTCAATATACAGTAAATAATGCATTTTTCATCTAATTTCACATTCGATTTTTAAACATTTCTAATTTCAAAGAAATTTCATCATTTTCCAAGGTTTTCACAAAGTTTGTCAAAATAGCTTTCATGCATGCATTCAGTAAATAAAGTTTTCTAGTACAATTTCAAGTGAGTTTACAATACAAAATAAACTCAGTTCCAATTCTATTTTCTAAGTTAGTTTTGATCACAGTAAATAATTTTAATAGTTTCAGCAAAAAGAAAACCACTCTTTTCAAAAAAATCGCTAATTGTGACTGTGTTCTCAATAGTCTATATTGGCTATAAAGTTTCATTTCCAGCTTTAATCATAGCCTTATGAGTATTTTCCCTAAGTTCATAAAATATATATGATGTTTTTCACAACACACTGATATTCAGAAAATATAGACAATTTGAGAAAAAGATGAATAAAATAGATAACTAGATTTGTATACAAAAAAAAGTTTGTTATTCAACACAGAATTATTTGTATGAATTTATTCTACATTTTTAGAGTTTCAACTTGAGATATAAGAGTTTATTGTATATATTTTCTTATACCTCTGTTGTGTTTTTGGTTAAAAAAACATTGAAGGAAGTTTTGATTTCAATAAATAACAGCAATACTTATGCCAGTGTATATATATATATGTATATATTTACTCATATATATATATATATATATATATATATATATATATAGTAAAAACCAAATGATAGTGGATGTTAATTTTCTATAGAGAACAGAGTTTTGGAAAAGCCTGAGCTTGTGAATGTATATATATATATACAGCTGGGTGTGAATAGATATATATTTTGAAATATATAAATAAATATTTATTGAAATACATATATAATTTATACATAAATTTACAAGTCATAGAGTCTAAATTTCACAGTTTAATGAAAAGAAAATGAAAACTTATAATGTTCACAGTGCATAAGGTGAAGGGCCGATGCCATCCCATAGGGGAGGTCATTGGCTATGAGGAGGCAGTGCCTCCTCCACAGGCTTTGGCCTGTGGAGGGTACTACCCTCTCACAGTGCTGCCCATCCTCTATGGGCGAGTTGGGGTGTAAATCCCCCAAACAACTAAATTGAGTTTTAAAATAAATTCAATGCCTAATTTTAATTTCATATGATTTCTGCAAACTTCGAATTTGATACAAGGCTTTGTTAGTATATATGTATATATATTTATATATTTATATATATATATATATATTTATATATTTATATATATATATGCACAATATTATATGTGTGTATTTAAATATATATATATATATATATATATATATATATATATTTATATATTTATTTATAGAATCACAGTTCATGATTGAAAAACAAAATCAAGAACCACAGTAAATAAAAAAGAAAAAGATAAACCCCAATTCTGAAAGAACTATAATTGTGCAAAGACTTTCAATGCACTCACATGAATGAGATATATTTTCCAGATTTCCACAAATTTTGAATACAATTCAAACACTTTACATTCAAATTATTCATAAATATTTTCATATTTCAACAAGATTTGTGAAAAAGAATGGAAAACCTATAAATTACGCTTCTAGCTAGAGGTTGAAGATGCTCTTCAATCAACTTCTTCTTTTTTCCTCTTTTCAATCTGGTTTCTCTCTGAAAGCTTCTTCTTCTTCCTTCTTTCCTGATGCTTTTCCGGCTCTCTATATTTCCACTATCTACCCAAGATTAATTCTCAACATACTATTCTAAAAGATTAAGCATTTGCTTGGCAGCCATTAGAGCAAAATTGTAGAGCTTGTTTTCAAGATTATTTTCAAGAACCATTACCTTCTCAGGAACTCACTTCTCAATTTACAATTTCTTTTTCCCTTTCAATTTTTCTACCCTAATCTTGATATATATTTTAAAATTAATAATAATTTTCAATTTAATTGCATGTAAATCCCATTTCGAAAATATTTACTCAATAATAAATAAATATCTTTTAACTAATGGTTAACTTACTAACTCAAAATTAACATCAATTAAAGGAAGATTAGAATGCATGAGTATTTAAATCAAAAATCTATAATTAACTATATTTAAACTTAATCCTTTATTTTATCATGCTTTATTCCATTTAATTTACTAGAATTATTATTTAATTTGCAATCAATTAAAAACAAACACACAAAAAATAGACATTCCTAAATGCAGTCTATTCGAAACTAAGTGTGTGTGTCATCAAGAGGTCTTCCTGCTTTGTCCTATCAAGAAGCTAATAACCTCTCCTTAATCACACCCTTGGTCTTTGACTTCCTGCAGCTCTAGTGCACTTAGGCACACAACAATAATTGAATTAGTATCACATCAAGATACAAATAAAGCAATGAATTAGATTAATAAAAATGTTTCTACTCTATTTTGCTTCATTTCCAAAATAAAACATATTCAATACTTTTCAAATTTACATAATTTAAATAAACATTTTCATTTATCTCACGCTAAAACATCATAATAATAATCATTATTCTACCAGGCACAACAAAACATGTAGTAAATCCACACAAAGCCAAAAGTAACTTGCATCAGGATTGAGATGTGACATCCCTCCCCACTAGGAAGAGACATCGTCTCAATGTCTTATTACGAAGTCACACAACAAAAACTGAACATCACTATATCATAAGTCTCTAAAACAAGAATATAAAAACATGCTAAGATCTCAAATGAGGAAAAGCTCTATCAATGTCCTCAGCCTTATCCCAAGTGGCATTATCCTCTGAGTATTGGTCCCACTGGACCCTATACTACATAATGTCCCTATTCTGCAAATTAATGTTGCACTCTTCCAGTATCTTGACAGGCTCCACCTGCATCACTCCTGGGTCGTATACCTACAATGCACGCTAGTTAAGAACATGAGCTACATATGGATGATAGGGCTTAAGCACCAAGACATGAAAAACATTATGGATCTGGGATAGAGCTGGTGGTAGAGCAAGCCTATAAGCAACCGGATTAATCACTTCCAAGACATCAAAAGGCCCAACAAACCTAGGGGCAAGATTTGAATTCTTTCCAAAAGAGATTGAACTCTTATGCATCCAAACTCTCCAAAAGACCTTATCTCCTATAGAGAATTGTCTAAAATTTATATTCTTGTCTACAAGACTCTTCTGTCAATCTGAAGCTTGCTTAAGATTTTCTTTGATAAGCTTCATTTGGTCTTCCATTTCCCTCAACATTTTGGGTCCAATCACAATCTTGTCCTCAACCCTATCCCAACTGATGGGTGTTCGGAATTTATGTCCATATAGATCCTTGAATGGTGCCATACCCAAAGAGGCGTGGTAGGAGTTGTTGTAAGCAAACTCCACCATAGGTATATACTCCTCCCATTTGTGTTGTTGCTCCATACAATACGCTTGGAGGAGATCCTCCACAATCTGGTTCACCCTCTCAGACTAACCATCAGTCTGAGGATGATATGCTGAACTTAAATTCAATTTAGTTCCCAGTGAAGAATTTAGAGTAGTCCAAAATCTGGAAGTCATTCAAGTGTCATGATTTGAAATGATCACCTCTAACACTCCATGTAGTCGAAAAATTTCCTAAACAAGTTTCCTCACCAAAACCATTGAACCATCCTTGAGGTTCCCAGGAATGAAATGGGCTACCTTAGTTAATTTATCCACCACAACTAGGATGGTATCATGTCGATTCCTAGACATTGGCAATCCCTATATAAAGTCCATAGTTATCACCTGCCACTTATATTTTTGTAGCCTGTGGGGATATAAAAGTCTTAACGGATGGACATGCTCAGCCTTAACTCGTTGGCATTCCAAACATCAAGCTATAAATGCAATAACATCCCTTTTGAGTCCTGGCCAAAAGTATAGAGGCTTGAGTCCTTCAACCATTTTAGTCACACCAGGGTGTCCTGAGTAAGGTGCATTATGGAATTCCTCCAGCACCAACTCTCTTAACCCTACAAAATTAGGAATATACATGCGATCCTAGAACCTCAAGAATTCATCAAACTCAAATACACATCCAACAAATCTACGATATGAAGGATCTCACTCTAGGGCTTGTTTCACCCTTTCATACTGCTCATCCCCACGTAAAGCCTAAACCACCTGCTCTCTGAAACTAGATTTTATGGTAACCATGGCTACGAGATGTCTTCTCCTACTCAAGGCATTTGCTACCCTATTTTCCTTCCCTTTAATGTACTCAATGCCAAAGTCATATTGACTCAGAAATTCCAGCCATCACCTCTGACGAGCATTTAGGTTGGGTTGAGTAAAGATGTACTGTAATCTAGCATGATTTGTTTTTAATTCAAATGGCTTACCCAAGAGGTAGTGTCTCCACATCTGAAGGACATGGTCTATGGATGCCAACTCTAAATCATGTGGTGCATAATTTAACTCATGTTTTTTCAACTTTCTTGATTCATATTCCACCACTTGTCCTTCCTCCATGAGAATGACTCCTACTCCTTCACCTAATGCATCGATAATCACTATAAAATGACCACTCGGGTCAGGAACAACTAGAATAGGTGTAGAAGTGAGCTTCTCTTTTAGCAATTGAAAAGCTTTCTCACACCTTTCATTCCACTCAAATTTCTTTCCCTTCTTCTGGAGTGGGGTAATGGGCACTGTTATTGTCGAGAACCCTTGCAGAAATCTCTTGTAATACCCTACAAGTCCCATAAAGCTTCGAACTTCTGAAACATTATGGGGTGTTGGCCAATCTAAGATTGCCTTAATCTTATTTGGGTTCACGGCTATCCCTTCTGCTGAAATAACGTGTTCCAAATAATGCACCTCAGATCGAAAAAAGGTACATTTGGAAATTTTCCCATACAAATTATGTTCCCTCAACCACTGCAATACTATCCTCAAATGCTTCTCATGCTCTTCCTCTAACTTGGAATATATCAAGATGTTGTCAAGGAAGATTAAAACAAATTTATCTAAGGAGTTCTAAAAAACACTATTCATTAGATTCATGAAAGTTGCAGGGGCATTGGTTAGCCCAAACGGAAGCACTATGAATTCATAGTTCCCGTACCTTGTCCTAAATGCAGTCTTGTGAATATCTTCATCCTTTAACCTCCACTGATGATACCCCAATCTCATATCTATTTTAGAGAATACCTTGGAATCTTTTAACTAGTCAAACAAATCATCAATACATAGAAGCATGTATTTATTCTTGATAGTAACCTTGTTAAGCATCCTGTAATCAATGCATAACCTCAAGGTCCCATCCTTCTTCACAAATATGAAAGGAGCTCCCCAAGGTGACACACCTAGTCTAATGAATCCCTGTTTCAACAATTCCTCCAATTGAGCTTTTAGCTCATATAAATCCATTGTGTTCATCCCGTAGGGGGCTTTGGACCAAGGTTTCACACCTGGTATCAAATTGATTGAAAAATTGAATACATGCTTAGGCAGTAGCTCAATTAACTCCTTAGGGAATACATCCTCAAATTCTTTTAGAATGGGATGATCATTAACTGATGATTCTATCTCATTAAGAGCCTTGACCTTTATTGCATATATAGTGCATCCCCTTCGGCTTGCCTTCTTTAATTGCATGGCTAAAACCTGCCTAAGTTCCAGAGGCCTTTTTACACCACAAATCTCTACATGTTTACCTTGATCATCAAAACACCTTATTGATTTCTCTTCGCAATCCACAAGGGCCTTATGTTCTGAAAGCTAATTTATCCCTAAAATCACATCATAAGATCCCAATGGTGCTACATACAAATTAACTTGTGTTTTGAGAGTAGGGAGTTCAAGTTCACTACAAAACAGGCATTGCTCTACCTTCCTCTCTACCCGGTTCCCATACTAAACTTTCCATGAATTTTCCATATAGCCTGGTTTAACTGATAATTTAGATATAACATGAGGATCTACAAAACTATCAGTGGCACCAGTATCAATCAAAATAGAAACAGAAGTTCCAAAAAGTTTACCCGATAACTAGATAGGAGTGGATTGATAATCTACTTGGCAATTATCAACCGCTGCATGAATATGATGTTGATTCCTGTTGTTATATTTGTTAACCATCTAAGGGAAAACACTGGTATAATGCTCACCACCACAATTATAACAACCCCCATGAGGTGCCTTAGGCCTGTTAGAAAAATCTCTCTTGTTATTGTTATTCTTCTTATTGAAATTAGCCCTCTTATTATTATCTTGGTTTCCATCATTACGGTTTTGAGGACTACCACCCCTTTTCAAATTTTTGATCTATCTATTGTTATTTCCCTAATTTCCCTGATTACTCTGATTGCCCTGATTTCCCTGGTTATTGTTACCTTGGTGATTTCCTTGGAACTTCTTATTGCCATACTTGGCTTCCCTGCTTTTCTTGTAGTTTGCAACCTATTGCATTTTATGCTCCTATAAAAGTGCTAATTCAAAAGCTTCATCCATGGTAGCTGGTCTATGAATATCCACCTCATTTCCAATTTGAGGCCTTAGCCCCAAAATGAATTTATGAATTCGAAACCTCTCATCATGCTGGTACTAAGGTACGTACTTAAGCAATTGAGAGAATTTATCCCAATACTGTATTACTGTCATTCCTCCCTGAATGAGCACCTGGAATTCTATCACTTTCTTATCAAAATAAGATTGCAGAAGCCATCTCTTCCTGAAAATCTACAAAAATTGCTCCCATGTTACCTTGCTAGGCAAAAAAAAATTATCAGCCCTTTCATTCTCCCACCATGTAGCAGCTTCACCTATAAGCTGGTAGGATCCCCATTCTTCCTTAGTTTCCTTGAATAGGTTATGAAGAGCAAAATACCTTTCCATTTCAATAATCCAGGCTTCTGCCCCATCACCAAATGATTTACCATCAAACTTGGGTGGCACCACCTTCTTGAGGTCCTTACCCAATTCCTCAGCTACTTTAGTTAGCTTACTTTGATTCTTTTCAACTTCAGGGTTTTCTCCATTTGGTTCATTCTTAATGTTTTCACTCTCACCAAGTTTAGACCTTGTTGGCCTAGTTTGTCTTGCCTACTCAAGGTTATCAATCCTAGTCTCTTTCCTACTTAATATGGCCAAAATCTGATCCAACTTATCATTGGGATCACCACGGGATCCTACTCCTCGTTCCCTCTGGTAATACCTACCCTCCATTAGGGTTACCCTGGAAATACATAACATCAAGCATAATTAGGCATAGGTCTTAGAGTTGAACCTTGCTGCTCTAATACCAAAATGTAATGCTCAAAAATTGATGTTCATTTAGCCACACAATTTACCAAACTTAATACATTCCAAGGGTTAAAAAATAAAAGATACACTTTCCATAATTGCTCAAAAAGAAAATTCAAAATATATTTCCATTCCATGTATGAAGATCAAATAAATTTAATTAAGAACAAGGATCATTGCAATGATACATATATGATTACCATTCGCATATCAATGTGTTTCCATAAATTTGCTCAAGTTTTCAATTACATCACTAACTTTCAATCAGTAAAAATATTTAAATGTTACATCAAATATTTCTTTTTGATACATCTATTTCAATGTTACAATACTGAATTACAAATAAAATTACATTTGCAAGTGGGCTTTTCAAGCCATTCCAATAATACATGTTTACATTTATAACAAATAAATCTCTGAACCTCAACTGTTGTGACATCACTGGTATTCTTGCAAGTTGGACCAAGAGTGTGATTAAGGCACCTTTTCCGCCCAACCATGAAGTACAATAGTTCCCTAGGTTTCTTCCTAACTTGAAGAAATCCCTGGTCCTACACGAGGATCCTAGCAACCTGAAACAACAATGTAGGAGGGAACTCTCGATGCAAGCTTGATACCTATATGCATTCCTAACATGAGAATCACATATTTCATGCAACCAAGAGGTGGCAGAGACCTATATTCATTTAGTTCTAGGCTTTTAATACCATCTATTTCAATGGTGCAAGTGCTTGGCCAAGCAAAAATAAATAAAAATAAATAAATGATAGTTTTAGAAAAAGGTAAAACTATCATCTTTGTGGGTCCACCTTCAACATCCTATCCTGAAAGTTTCTCAATATACAATAAATAATGCATTTTTCATCTAATTTTACATTTGATTTTAACACAATTCTAATTTCAAAGAAATTTCATCATTTTCCAAGGTTTTCACAAAGTTTGTCAAAATAGCTTTCATGCATGCATTCAGTAAATAAAGTTTTCTAGGACAATTTCAAGTGAGTTTACAATACAAAATAAACTCAGTTCCAATTCTATTTTCTAATTTAGTTTTGATCACAGTAAATAATTTTAATAGTTTTAGCAAAAAGAAAACCACTCTTTTCAGAAAATTCGCTAATTGTGACTATGTTCTCAATAGTCTATATTGGCTATAAAGTTTCATTTTCAGCTTTAATCATATCTTTATGAATATTTTCCCTAAGTTCAGAAAAGATATATGATTTTTTTCACAACACACTGATATTCAGAAAATATAGACAATTTGAGAAAAAGATGAATAAAATAGATAACCAGATTTGTATACATAAACAAGTTTGTTATTCAACACAAAATTATTTGTATGAATTTATTCTACATTTTCAGAGTTTCAACTTGAGACATAAGAATTTATTGTATAGATTTGCTTATACCTTTGCTGTGTTTTCGGTTAAAAAAAACATTGAAGGAAGTTTTTCTTTCAGTAAATAATAGCAATACTTATGCCAGTGTATATATATAAATATGTCTATATTTACGCATATATATATTTTCTGAGTAAAAACCAATGACAGTGGATGTTAATTTTCTGTAGAGAACATAGTTTTGGAAAAGCCCGAGCTTGTGAATGTATATATATAAAAATATTTATTGAAATACATATATAATTTATACAAAAAATTACAAGTCACAGACTCTAAATTTCGTAGTTTAATGAAAATAAAATGAAAACTTATACTGTTCACAATGCATAGGGTGAATGGCCAACACCATTCCATAGGGGAGGGCGTTGGCTATGAGGAGGCAACACTTCCTCCACAAGCTTTGTCCTGTGGAGGGCATTGCCCTCTCATAGCGTCTCCCATCCTCTATGGGCGGGTTGGGGTGTAAATCCCCCAAACAACTAAATTCGGTTTTAAAAGAAATTCGATGCCTAATTTTAATTTCATATGATTTCTACAAACTTCTAATTTGATACAAGGCTTTTTCAGTATATATATATTTATATATATGCACAATATTATATGCGTGTATATAAATATATATATATATATGTAGATATATATATTTGTATATATTTATTTACAGAATCACAATTCATGATTGAAAAGCAAACTCAAGAACTATAGGAAATAAAAAAGAAAAAGATAAACCCCAATTATGAAAGAAGTATAATTGTGCAAATACTTTCAATGCACTCACAGGAATGAGATATATTTTCCAGATTTCCATAGCTTTTGCATATAATTCAAACACTTTACATTCAAATTCTTTAGAAATATTTTCATATTTCAACAATATTTGTGAAAAAGAATGGAAAACCTATAAATTACGCTTCCAGCTGGAGGTTGAAGATGCTCTCAATCTACTTCTTCTTTTTTCCTCTTTCCAATCTGGTTTCTCTTCGAAAGCTTCTTCTTCTTCCTTCTTTCCTGATGGTTTTCTAGCTCTCTATCTTTCCACTATCTACCCAAGATTAATTCTCAAATTACTATTCTAAAAGATTGAGCATTTGCTTGGCAACCATTAGAGAAAAATTGCAGAGCTTGTTTTCAAGATTATTTTCAAGAACCGTTACCTTCTCGGGAACTCACTTCTCTATTTAAAATTGCTTTTTCCCTTTCAATTTTTCTACCCTAATCTTGAAATATATTTTAAAATTAATAATAATTTTCAATTTAATTGCATGTAAATCCCATTTTGAAAATATTTACTCAATAATAAAATAAATATCTTTTAACTAATGGTTAACTTACTAACTCAAAGATTAACATCAATTAAAGGAAGATTAGAATGCATGAGTATTTAAATCAAAAATCTATAATCAACTATATTTTTAAACTTAATCCTTTATTTTTCCATGCTTTATTCCATTTAATTTACTAATTATTATTTAATTTGCAATCAATTCAAAACAAACACACAAAAAATAGACATTCCTAAATGTAGTCTATATGAAACTAAGTGTGTGTGTGTGATCAAGAGGTCTTCCTACTTTGTCCTGTCAAGAAGCTAATCACCTCTCCTTAATCACACCCTTGGTCTTCAACTTCCTGGAACTCAAGTGCACTCAGGCACACAACAATAATTGAATTAGTATCACGTCAAGATATAAATAAAGCAATGCATTACATTAATTAAAATGTTTCTACTCTATTTTGCTTCATTTCCAAAATAAAACATATGCAATACTTTTCAAATTTACATAATTTAAATAAACATTTTCATTTATCTCACACCAAAACATCATCATATTAATCATTATTCTACCAGACACAACAAAACATGTAGTAAATCCACACAAAGCCAAAAGTAACCTGCATCAGGATTGAGACGTGAGATTTTATTTCATTTAGAAGCATACCACTAATCCTTCCAGCACATGTTTGCACATATAAATCATCATAGCTTGCATCTAAAGAATAAAATTTCATTTTCTAAGTTGTCATTTTAACAACCCTTGTGCTCATAGAAATCTAGGGGCCAAACGGTTTAATAAATCCTTTGAAATAGAGTATAATGAGACGTTCTTGAAAGGTTTGATTGTATTATGAAATAGAGTAATTTACTTTATTTGAATCTTCAATCTAAATCATTTTATTAAGGTTTGTGTTGATACCAATCTCTATCCACATTTGACACATGCACACAATGGCACCCACCATGGGGCCTTTCCCTCACTTGTTTCTAACCTTTTTGCAAATCTCATGATTGCAAGTTCAAGATTTGAGACTTGAGAGCCTTTTGCACCTATTCTGGGACCGTTCTGGGTTGTTCTGGGAGTTCTCGCACCTCCTATCTCTATTTTGGCATCTCTTGTACTTGTTTTGGTGCCTTTTGTAAACTATTCAAACATGTTTACCTGTTTCGGGACTATTTTGGGCTGTTTTGAGAGTTTTGGCGCCTCTTGTACCTATTTTGGTGCCTCTTGCTTGAGTTTTGTTGCCTCTTGTAAACTTTTCTAAGACCTTTTTACCTGTTTTAGGGCCATTTTGGGCTGTTTTGAGAGTTTTAGTGCCTCTTACAAATTGTTTAGAGACTATTTTCACCTATTCTGGGACCATTCTAGGATGTTTTGAGAGTTTTGGCACCTCTTGCACCTATTTTGGTGCCTCTTGCAAGCTATTCAGAGACCTGTTTCCCTATTCCATGACCATTCTACACTATTTCTAGAGTTTTGGTGCCTCTTGCCTGAGTTTTGGTACCTCTTGTACTTGTTTTGGCACCTCTTGTAGTGTTACAAGGAGTTTTGGCACCTCTAACTCTTTTTGAAAATTGTCTGTTTTGGTGCCTCTTGTCTCTGTTTTGGAACCTCTTGTCTTTGTTTTGGTGCCTCTTGCAGTTTTTCACCAAAATCATAAACTCACATTTGTGTTGTGCATTTGCAGGTTTTCCCAGATTCATTGTCAAAGACTCAAAACATAAACTACTAACATATTGTAGGGGTTGGACGTTATTTACTTGTTTCCTTTTGGTTAAGTTAGGAACATAGCTTAATTAAAGGAAAATGAACACCATGTCTTTTGTATGTGATGGATGGTAGGCATATGCTCTCCCCTTAACTAGGTGATCCAAAAAGCCAAACCCATTCTTGTTTATGTGTGAGTGTAAGTGGAGCATATAGCATGTGTTCTCTCTTTATTCATGAAAATAAAGATTGATCGAACGGGTATGCTTGCTTGCTTTTGTTTATCGTAGAGGTCTGCCTTGGAGAAAGTAATCACCCAAGGGAATGAACCAACTAGTAACAAGCTAAATCCAAGTGACTTCCAATCGGATATAAATGTGGATACTTAGGGAAACTTCAAGTATCATGTGGGTGGCTTTGACGAGATGGATCAAAAGGGACTCTCGCTACATGGGTCACTCCCTATGAATATAATGTCTGAATTAAAACCCTTGTTGTAGTTTTTCCAAATTCTTTTATATATTCTTTGGTGCAGCAATGGTCATTGCCAAGGCATCCACATTCTCACAGTTTTTAGTAGAGATGATCAGTTCACCATGGGATTTTCATGGGGAATGGAAGCTTGGTTTTCCTAACAAGAGAGTGCATTGTAAGGGGGAGCCCGTGCAGCCAAACTTCTGAATTCATCCACTAAAGATTGTGCAGTTGGGGTAAAACCCACATGGAATCTAAAATAATACAGTCTTACACAACCTTAGGAGTGTATATTCTATTTGATGTGTCTTCAAAATGAAACTCAAACAAAACACCATAAAAAATGTTACATTTTGAAAGTGGAAACCTTGATTCAGAAACACATCCATTGAGGTAAATAAGTCCACAATTGAAAAATCCAAGAAAATAGACCTTTTGGGGGGTAATATAGCTATTTTTGAGTCATTTTGGGTAGTTTTTAGAGTTTTGGTGCCTCTTGTCTCTGTGTTGGCGCATCTTGGAGACCTTGAAATAGTAACTTAGGTTCATCCTTCTTCAGAAAATTAGTCCTTTTAGTAGTGTTCAACCTTTCCTTAGGCAAAATAGAGTCATAATATGTGGTTTACATGATTTCACGAAAGATCAAGATTAGAAAACCAAAGATCAAACCTCTTAGTCCAAAACAACATCAAAAATGTTTGTCTATGCTATACAACTTTAGAGAAAGGTTAACCTTCAACTTTTACAAGAGAGATTATAAGAACAATCTAGAGTTATACATGATATACTAATGTCAAAATACAAAACTTTTCCAACATTTTGATTACCTTAATTACACATCTAGAATGAAAACTCCAAGTCCAAGATCATTCCTTAGATACCTTAGAAGTCTAAACATGTCAAAACTAACCTCTACAAGTGGAACTTTCCAAGCTAAATCTATATCTAAACATCTCAAAGTGCGTAAATCATCAATATCCATCATATCTTTGATTGCAAAACCTAGTTTCATCTTTGAGATTTTTCATCCTTTTATCACAAAATGATGTCATGCAATCACATCAAACTTAGTCTTATCAATAGAATTTTTCATTCTATTTAACTTAGTTGTAATCCTTGGCACTATTTCAAACTTAGATCAAAGCTTAGTCTAAACTCTAACACTTGTATGTCCGTCCAAATGAGGTCACAAAATAGGAGACTCAAGGACAATGAACTTGGAACACCCAACCTTGAAATGGAAAATATTGGAACTCCAAGTAGTGAAAATCATAATATTTTAAGACCAGACCTTGAAATGGAAAACATTGGAACTCCAAGTAGTGAAAATCTCAATATCAAAAATCCCAACATTGAAATTCCAAACATTGAAGCTCAAAATAGTGAAATCTCTAACATGGTTGAAGAAAAAGAAAACCCTCTTCTTGGACTCAACAACACTCATGGGGAAGAAAGAAATGATGAGGACATTCGACAAGAAGAACAAGACCCCAACTTTCATATTTTTTTGGAAAAGGTCTTTGAAAAGAATGAGGAAAAATACCTATTAATGTTGGGAAATCAAGGTGTCAAACTTCCTACCGATTTTGATGTCAACACATTAAAAGTACGTCCCAAAAAGCATGAAGAGGAAACAGAACAAATGGTTACTTTAACTCACCAAATGCAGAACCTTCAACAATTTCTAGATATGCAAAGGGGAACCTCAAAATGATACCTGATTTAGGAAATTTTTTCATACCTATTTAATCAATCCATCAACATGATTCCCTTCCCTAAACATATTGAATTCCCAAAGTATGATGAATACAATGGAAAGACTGATCTGTTAGATCATGTGAGGGAATTTTGAACTATGATTCTAGAATTTTTGCATGAAGAAACTTATTTGATGAGGTTGTTTCCACGAATTCTAGGAGGGACATGCCTTGAATGGTTTTCAAGAATTACACCCCCATCAACACATTTGAAGAGTTGGTCAACAAATTTCTCACTCAATACTCTTACAATATCCAACACGATATCACATGAAAAGACCTTTGTAACTTGAAACAAAAAAAAGGGTGATTGCTTCCTCATTTTCTTGCAAAAATGGAGGATATTGTTTGCAAGGTATTCTCATCCCGTACCAAAAAAGGAAAAGATAAATATTTTCATTGACAACCTAAACGAGGAGATGAGTTATAGACTAGAATTATAATGTCCCCCTACCTTCAAAAAATTGATTGAAAACATAATTAAAATTGAAGAATCCTTAGTCAATAGAGGGGTCATTAAGGTATACAATGAAAAAAACTCATCCAATTCCTCTAACAATGACAATGGTGGGGAAAAACCTAAATTTTGGCAACGAAAGAGGTCATAGCTAAAAATCAAAATACAAAACCGGTATTCAACTTAACAACAATTGCCACCAAGACTAATCAGACCAACAATCCACCCAACACTCCAAATGTTAGCCAAAATAATGATCAAACTAATCCTGAGACAAGAGCAACAGCATTTCCAAAACCTTCCAATTGAAGGAAATTCACACCATTAGGTCAATCCTTAGAATCAACATTAAAGGAGCTTATCGAGGCTAAACTTATCATAGTGTTAGAAGCACAAAACTAGGATCCACTAGTCAAACCATTTTGGTGGAATGATGCCCATTACTATGACTACCATCAAAACAAGGGTCACATGATGAAATATTTTGGAAATTAAAACATGCGATCCATGATCTCATTGATAATAAAAAGGTACTCATTGAAGGACCCCAAAAAAACAATAATCATGGAGTGTTCAAGAACCCTCTACCCAATTATGAAAAAGGAGAGTCATCTACATCGAATACCAAAGGAAAGAATGTAAACTATGTTTATTATTCTACCATTCTTTGTATTGAGATGGTTGAGAGTTCCATCCAAGACATTGAAATTGGAAGCCAAGGGAAGGATGCCACTCCTGAAAACCAGCACAATGATATTGACACCATCTCACATCACATCAATGACCTTGTACCCAAAAATATAATCACCAATCTTGACATGAATTCCAATCAAATTAACATCATCAAGATCACAAAAGATCAAGACAATACACCAATCAATGCAAATACGAGAGGACAAGCCAAGATAACATTGAAAGGAGCTACCCCTTCCATGTCCAAAATGATAGTTTCTTCTATAACTCAATATAACATCATTGATTAGTTGTAGAAGATACCCACTCAAATATCCATATTGGAACTTCTCAAGATTTCACCGGCACACAAAGAAATGCTAGAAAAATATTTAGTTGCCACCATGGTACCAAAAAATTTGGAATTCTGTACATTTCGAGCTATGGTGGGACATTTAACCACACCTCATTGCTTATGATTCTCTGAACATGATGATGCATCCACCACCCATCCACATAATATTTCTCTCAACATAAAAGTCTTAATCCATAAACATCACATCAAACATGTCCTTATAGATGGAGGAGTTGGCCTAAATATTTGCACTCTCAAGATTGTTTGTGCACTAAGATATTTTGAAAATGCTATTGATCCTAGAAGGAAGATCACCATAAAAGCATATGATGATGAAGAAAGATCCTCCCAAGGATTTCTTGTCTTACCCATTCAAGTAGGACCAATCATCAAATACATAGTGTGTCAAGTGTTAGACAAAGAATTGAGATATAACATACTCTTGGGACAACCATGGATTCATGAAATGCAAGTGATATCATCCACATATCATCAGTGCCTAAAAATTCCTTTCAACGGACAAGAGATCACAATTACTGCAAAAGATAACAATCCCCAATATTGCAATGCATTTAGAACAAGTCAAGATACCTTTGTACAACATAACAAAGAATCCATCACTTCTGATCCGTCAAATAGAGAAAGACTAATTGGTTCTTTGTCAAAATAGCATGAGGAAAAAGTCTAGTAAAAAGACAAAGGGGTCGCTGACTCTATTCCATCCAACAATGGAAGTCAGCTCAATGCCTTGTCAAAAAAATTTGAAAAGATTCAAATAAAGGAAAAGGGAATGGGGGAATATTAATTTGAGCAAGCTTCATACTTATCACAACTTTCATCTTCTCCTAAGTTACATGGAAAACCATCCACCTCAAGACAACAATCTTTTTGATCCATCACACTCTTTGATGGGAAGTTTATAAAAGAAATAACTCAAGCTGAGGAATTAAAAGACAAGGATGTTTTGAATAGGTTATACAAATATGAAGAACCATCATAGGTATCAATGTCCCATATATGCATAGATAAGTATGGAAAAGGCAAGGAAAATTTGGAAAAAATGGGATACGAGGGAAAAGGCCCTTTGGGTAAAATAAAATAAGGCATTAGTGAATCAATACAACTCATCACAATGAGTCCTAGAGACAAAATAGGGTTAGGATACAAAGAAGACTCAAAAGAGGAGGCCACTCAAAGAGCTGTTGAAAGAATCTTACAATTACAAGCTAGCAAGGATCATGAAATGGATTCCAATGAATATGAGCGAGACTCCCTTTCTGAAGAGTCTTTTCATGACAAAGAAATTGATGTAATCCAAAAGTATACACCAACACTTATGGAGGGACAAATTTTAGGTTCTAGACCCCTTGAATATCGAACATAGTATGTCTTTGACTCAAGTGAGGATGATCATTCTTCGAGCGAGATAGACATGTTGGAAGAGAGTAACATCCTATACCTCATTGGACAATTTGATAACATGGCTATCATTATGCTTACACCTTATGACCTTATCCAATCTAATGATTCATTTCCCTTAATGCATCTTGAACTAATTGACTATGACCAAAACAAGCCACTGGACATACCCACTTTTTCGAATGATGATGCCATCATAAGTTTCCTCTATTTTGATAATCCTGACACAAGTTTTATCATTGAATCTCATAATGAAGCTCCTACTAATGGGAGTGCCAAACCTTCCAGCTACAATATGAAAAATATAAAAAATGAGTCTAATAGTGAAGACCATCTAATGGCACTATTAAATCAAGAAAAAGTAAAAACAAAGAGAATATCTTAAGGTGAAAACCTCCCTGAGGCACCAATAGATGGAATTTTTTACACTCTCCCAGAACACTATCAAGAGAGATCTTCAGTGCTGATGGAACCTACACAATCCATCAATGTTGGCACAGCCAAAATAGTCAAGACACTGCATCTAGCAGAATCCATGATAGAAGAGGAGAAACCTCATTTCACCAAATTCTTTGAGGAGAGGAAATTTAACTTTTCTTGGTCATATGTTTCCATGCCAAGCATAGATCCAAAACTCATCATGCATAATTTACCATTACCACCTGGTATAAAATCGGTAAAGAAAAAACTAAGAAAACTGCATCCCCATATTGCTCTTTTGGTGAATGTTGAGCTGAAGAAGCTACTAGATGTAGGATTCATAAGATCTATTGACTATGCCATGTGGATATCCAATATTGTTCCAGTTTCCAAACCAGATAAAATCATCAAGATGTGCACGGACTTCAGGGATCTTAACAAAGCTTATTTGAAAGATGATTTTCCTCTACCAAACATTAATGATCTCATTGTAGACTTGATTGTTGGGCATGGAATGTTATCCCTTATGGATGAATTTTTAGGATACAAACAAATAAAGATAGCACCTGAAGATCAAGACAAAACAACCTTCATATGTCCTTGGGGCACTTTTTGTTGGAATGTAATGCCTTTTGGGTTGAAAAATGTTGGAGCCACATATCAGAGAGCTATGATGACATTCTTCCATGATATGATGCATACTTTTATGGAGGACTATGTAGATGATCTATTGGAAAAACCCTACACTAGAGAAGGAAACTTAGATATTCTAGAAAATATCTTCACCAAATTGGAGAAATTCAATGTGAGATTAAATCCCAAGAAATGCTTGTTTGGTGTCACATCAACTAAAATTTTGGGATACATCATCTCAGCTAAATGCATTGAGGTGGATCCTGCAAAGGTCAAATCCATCATGGAGGTGCCTCCCCCTAAAAACATCAGTCAACTCAGATCATTGAAAGGAAGGTTCCAGTCTATCAGAAGATTCATTGTACAACTAGCTGATAAAACTCACCCTTTCAACCACTTACTACATAAGAATGTCTCTTTCAAGTGGGATGACAAATGTGAAGCTTCCTTCAATTAATTAAACTAGTACCTGATAACACCACCTATCTTGATACCACCAGTCAAGGGAAAACTACTATTATTATACATTGCAACAACCGAGATATCTTTGGGAGCCTTATTAGCACAAGAAGATTTTGTAGGGAAGGAGAAAGCCATCTATTATATCAGTTGAACATTGAATGGTTATGAGATCAATTACACCTTTATTGAGAAAGCTTTTTTGGCAATTGTATTTTCTACCGAACAATTGAGGCACTACATGTTGACTCACACCATCAAACTCATTGCCAAAATTGATCCATTAAAGTACCTACTCAGCAAAGTTGCTTTAATAGGGAGACTAGCCAAGTGGGTCATGATATTGAGTGAGCTCAACATCAGTATGTGGATAGGAAAGCAATAAAAGGTCAAGCCATAGCACATCAACTAGTTGAAGCACCATTGTCTGATAATAATCCAATGAGCATTGAATTCCCTAATAATGATATCCTAACCATATCTACACAATAGTGGATGTTATACTTTGATGGCTCCTATACACAACATGGATCAGGCGCAGGAATCTTGTTTGGCTCACCACAAGAATACACAATTCATAAATCCTACAAATTAATGTTCCCCTACACCAACAACACAACTAAATATGAAGTGTTGATCATTGGAATCAAGATAGCAGTTGAATGGAAAATCACAGAATTACTAGTCTATGGTGACTCACAACTAGTCAGAAACCAAGTAAATTATGATTATCAAATTAAGGATGACAAGTTGCTGCCCTACAAGATGGTGGACGATTTCAAAAAGTACTTCATTGAAATCAAATTTCTATAGGTTCCCATAATAGAAAACAAAGTTGTTGATGCAGTTGCCACCATTGCTTCTCTCTTGCAAATACCTAAACAATGAAAACATTATGAATTCATGGTAGAAAAAGTGTCCAAATCAGCCTATGAAGATCCAGAATCCCAAGTGATCTGCTATATTGTCGACCCTCAAATTTCCTTCTATGGAGAGATTCATACCTAATTGAAAGACAATACCCTTCCAATTGACTTATCTCAAAACCAAAAATGAAATTTCATTCAACAAGCAGTTTGCCATAGCCTAATAGTTGTTATTTATAAATGAGGTCTAGATGGTACTCTTCTTCAGTGTCTAGAAAGTAATGAAGTTGAAACCGCTTTACAATAGGTTCACAAAGGTATATTTGGCATGCATTCAAGTGGCCTAACCTTAGCTAAGAAACTCTTATGTTTGGGGTATTATTGGCCGAATATGGAGGAGTCATTTCAATATGTTAAGAGATGTTCCAAATGTCAAATTCATGGAAACTTGATACATGCACCTACACAAGAGTTGCACCCTTTCACATCTACATGGCCTTTTTGTTAGTGGGGATTAGATCTTGTAGGTAAGATTTATCTGCCTTCCTCCAATGGACATAAGTTTATCATCACAGCTATTGAATACTTCATGAAATGGACTAAAGCTATTCCCCTAATCAGCATCACCAAAAGTAAATATCATCATTCATCTAGGTAAATTATCTCATCTATTGGTATGGTGTTCCTCAATCTATTATAGAAGACAATGGTAGACCCTTTAAGAATCAAGATATTCAAGAGATTTGTGAGAGATTCCACATCTAGTATCAGTTTTCCACACCTTACTATCCCCAAGGAAACGTCCAAGCAGAGGCCTCAAACAAGACTATTCTAAAGATCCTAAAGAAAATCGTCAATGACACTAGATGTGATTGGCATGTTCAACTAAACCCAACATTGTGGGCTTATAGAACTAGTATTTTTACCTCGACATGAGCAACACCCTATTCTCTAGTCTATGAATCAAAAGCTATTCTACCTATTGAGGTTGAGATACCATCCCTACATGTGTCACTAAAAGGGATGATTTTTGACAAGGATTACAGGGTATCTAGGCTACAAGAATTGGAACTATTGGATGAATTTTGAAACCATGCAGTTGATCACCTAAAATCCTATCAACAGAGGATATCTAAGAGCTACAATCATAGAGTAAAACCTAGAACATTTTAGGTTGGGGACTTAGTCTTGAAGGAAAATCCCCATAATCAACAAGATTGAGAGAAGAAGGGGAAATTCGAACCTAACTGCCTGGGTCCATTTATCATCATCTTAGTCTTTGGATTAGGAGAATATCAGTTGTCTACACTAGAAGGGGATTTGTTTGAAGAAACCCTCAATAGCTTGCACCTCAAAAGGTTATAAACCTAGCTCATCCAGTGCATTGGTAAAGGTCCTAGAAAAATATCAAATACATCATAAAATGTCTTGAAGAAATACAAAAAAAATACAAAAATACAAAAATCCAAAAAAAGTCAGAAAAAGCATTGAAAATAGTAAAGAAAAAAAATATCATCCTCTAGTGAAAACCACTTTGGTGGTGCTTTGGGAAAGTACCTTGGTGAAAACCTAGAAAATAGGCACCTTGTGTAAAAATAAAGCACTCTCCATATATCTAGGGCTATGTAACTTTCTCTGCATCATTCAACCATCATGCTTCCATCTTTGCATTTGTCATGCATCCATTTCCACATCATAGCTTGATCCAATGTTTGTATCATGGTATCCCCTAGCATTACTCAACCCATTCTAAAAATCAATTTTTCTTATCATATCACATTGGGGGCATGTCCTACATTGGATCTGATTCTTGTACATTCTCGAGGTTGTAAAATAAAAAATATCAAAAACATTCAAAACATTCAAAACATATCAAAACACAAAAGTAGGTCAAAAATTCAAAAGGTCAAAAAAATGGTCATCTTGTCAAACTACATCATCTCTAAGCTTTGAACGTAGGAAAGGGTGATTTTTTTATTGACCCTCAAGACATTTAGGTCAGTCTTCTAGGAGTCTATCATAATAAACTAGCATTTCATCATGTTCATGTTCTCATCTTGTAAATTTTGGTCAAGTTGTCAAACTATGTGATCTCTATGTGTATAACAGAAGAAAGGATAATCTATTGATTAGCCTTCGAGACCCCTAGGATAGGTCGGTAGGTTAGGTATTGGTCATCATGGTCATGTCTCACCCTAGACTAGGGGAAAAATCCGACACTCACTAGGGGCAAATAAACTTTGAGCTTGAACCAATAGGAAAATAGTCATTAGACAAACGTCACAAAAACAAACTTCAAATGAATGATGTTCTTTCTGAATCAGGGGTTTATCATGTTAAACACGAAAGTTAAAATTTGTTGTACTTTGATTTTTGTTATCATTTCTCTACATACTCGATGGTGTATCGAACTAGAAGAGCAAGGAAAGAGTATGATTTTTCTGTCTGTTGTTTGTGAGTTTATCATTATTACTATGCAAGTTGTTATAGGACGTTCTCTACAAAGTATCACTAATGACATTCTTAATTTGCATAGGAAAATGGTTAACTCTTGTTTGTTTATGCAAGCGATGCTCAAGTCATCTTGGTTTAATTATACTTAGATACTTGTGTTAACTTGCAATTTTAAAACATCATGGAAGTAGTACTCAGGTCATCTTGGTCTAAAACATGCCATTGATGCTTGTACTCACTTTCAACATTTTAGAGGCCCAATGATGATAAAGGGCATGACAAATTGGTTAACATAAATGACAACTTTTGAATACGCGATTTGCATAGTTAAGTTAGATTGCATTCATGTTAGTATTGCATGTGTATTTATGGGGTTTCTCAAAGCCAAAATCAAATAACAATGGTGGAATCTCTATTATTAATGGACTGATTACACTTGACATTAATCAAAAACACCTCATTCTCATTTAGTTGCACATCAGTTGCATCATCATTTGCATATATTAGACAACATTCTCACATCACTTACATTCATACATTACATCACAATATTTGCATTGAAAAATACAAAAAGACGTGCATCGCATACCATTTCCATAATCACAATCATGTCATTTAGGAGGGTGATCCTCTAAGCTTAAGTGAGTGAGTCTCTTCATATTTCCACGAAAGTTGGGAAATATGTCAAGAGTTATGAAGCTTAAAAGATCAATTTACTATAGTCTTCCCACAAATTTTGGAAGTTGGACAAAATCATTCATTTAAGCTTAAGGCCCTAAACATTAGAAATCCTGCACATTCATTTAGGCATAATCATCTGCATCACATATCATCTAAATCAGATACATCTTGCATAATCAAAATTCATCATCCATAAAATCATTAAGCACATCATCACATAATCATAATCACATAACTCATTAATCATCCAATCATTCATGACATCATTTACATGCATTAGAAAAGAACAAAAACATGAAAGTGCATTACATGTCATAATCATTACATTGCATATCATTAACATCACATAGAAATTAAATGCATTCACAACATTGCATATCATTATCATCACATAGAAATTAAATGCGTTCACAACAATTCATATCATTAACATCACATAGAAATTAATTACATTCACAACATTGCATAATAATTATCATAAAATGGAAATCAAAGGAATCATAGACATTTATCATGATATCAACATGTAGGTCATAATCATCATTGCATATCATATAACATCAAAAATATCATAATGTCCAAGTGTACAAGGATATCCAGAAGTAGAACAAGATACATCACAATTCAACATGGCACTATATCACAAGAAATACATCCTTAATCTCACAAAAGGTGTAGACATCATGTCCAAGGAACATCACAATATGCTATGTTGAGATCCCACCAGACATTGTTGGTCTCATGAAACCAGTACCGCCTCTACCTGATGGACCTACACCCAGATCTCTCCTATCTCCAAGTAATGGCTACGTGACACCCATGCTGGCAGTCTAAGAATGAGATCTACTAGAACTAGACTATACAAAACTCTCTTGCCACTCAGGAAGAACTAACTCATGATATTTACCTCTGTAAAAATACAACTCTTGAGAAATATTTTGAATCTCTCTAAAGAAACCTGTTGTACCTATAGATGGTGTCGCCTACTATATCCTCTCAGAAATGGCCTCAACCTGCTTTGTCCAGCATCTAAAGGAATCCCTCTCTGAAGTGAGTATAATCACCTATGCTTGCAACTGTTGTATCTACTACCTATCTATCCCTCTATTAGTTGTCAAAATGTCAAGTTGTGCCCGACACTACACTAAATAATCCTAAGGGGTCTTAATCTATTCTCGAGCTTGTGCTATCTCACTCTGAAAAACTTGAACCTTAGCCTGTAAAGCCCCTATATTTTCTTGTTGTTGATGAGAAGGAACCCTAATCTGAATCCTGGGAAGCACAACCTAAGGTATGAAACACTCCTCCTATGCCTCAGAACTGCAAAATCAAGTGGATGACTATAATCTTCCTCTAATAACCCTACCTCATCACCACTCTCCACACCACCCTCACCACCATCATCACCACTCTCATCATCCCCTCTGTCTCCATCAACTAGTGGCACTGGCTCCTCTGGATGAGTAAATATCAAAAAAGGATGACTATAGAAATACTTTGCATAGTCCTCTATCATCTCGACATCTGTAATAAATGGAACATAATCCCATACACTCAATGTCAAGGTATAATACTTCGTACAAGCTGCCTCATACGATACGCATGGGCCCCACTATTGAGTATCCTCTCATCACTGCGCATAATAGGAAACTCCCTAGGGAATCCCATGAACCTATCCAAACTACCAACATACTCGTAGATACATATATTACTTCAACACAACATGTGTCTGACCAATTAGATAGCGTGATAACAAAATATATGACATCTCAAGCTAATCCTCTAGCCACTTTTCACAATCTAAGTAAGGCCACCATATAATAGTCTCCAGATCATCCAATGCACACCTCTAGTAAGCTACTTTGCCCAGCTTATGTTGGACATGTGGATTGCTGTAAAAAAAATACATAGGGTCTCCCTGGTGGTTGATGTCTCTCTCCCATGGTCCAAGTGATAGCTATGTGCTCCCATGCCCATTTTTGCAATAATGTAATGCCACATGAAAGGATCATCACTTAGTAGTACACCACCTTATGCAGATACTAGAATAAATGAGCTAACATGCATGAACCTCATGCATATCAGGTACCATCTAATGTCATCTGGGATAACACTCAACCCCAACCTGCTGAAAACCCCTTTCACCTATGATCAGGACAAACAAAACCACCAATGAAGCTAGGAAGCACATATGGAAGTGGATCATATCTCATGACCTTCTCCAACTAGGGAATCCATCAGCCTGCCATGTGATCATCTTGACAAATCCTTCACAATGCAGCAGTACCACCCTACTCTATCTTGTCATAGACCACTATCTCCCCCATCACTAGGATCCACAAAATGCAATACACATCCTTTGATGTCACGGTAATCTCTCCAATGGGTAAATGAAAGGTGTTGTGATCATTGTGCCACCTCTCAGCCAATGCAGTCAATAACCATTTGTTGATTCTATACTATGGGATATCTAGTAAGGATGTCAACCCATAATATGCAATAATCTCTAAATCAGTTGTGGACAACCAACAAACCATATTCCAGGTCTTTGGGAATTTCTTTCGAGATTGGTGTACATCCAAATCTCCCTAATCATAATACATAGCACAAATCAGTAATACATCAAAGCATGTTCAATCAAGGTTATCAGTCAATCATTGTCATGGGTAAAGCACAAAGTTGTGTTACACTTTATAAAGGAAACGATGTTGATCCAATTTTTAAACTTGAATCACTAAAAAGTGGCATATATGTTTTGAATTTTGAAATGATGTAAACTAGTAAAATATGTATTTTTAGTATATTTTATGTTTGAATTTTCTTTAAAATATAAAAATTAGTTTAAACTAGTTTTTAATAAATTAAAACTATAATTTAGTTGCTGATAAAATGCTGAAAAATGAAGTTGCATGGGACGTCAAACTTTTTATAGTAAATTTTATTTTTTATTTTTCAAATTTTTTGTGCATATTTATAACTTGAATTTTTTGTGCATGGATATTTTTTTTTCCAATTTTGATAAATATATATTTTTAAATAAATATTAAAATGTGCGCGAATAAAAAAACAACTCTTTTCATCGGACGTCAACTTTCATATTTAATATTTATCTAGAATGGAAACAAAATTATACCATCTTAAAATAGATTCTTTTATCTAGTGCATCATATTTTTTTCAAATTTTTTTAATAAGTTTTAGTATTTTTCCTTGGCATAGTAATCAACCTCATATTTTGTGCTGAAAACCTACTTTTAGTAAAAATAAAATATAAAATATAAAAATAATTAAACTATTAAAATAAATATGTTTTTGAAAACTACACTTATGGATCTACAAAAGGGTATTTTTATATTTTTTAAAAATGTTGTTTACATTAGCAAGAGTTATTGAAACTTCAAGTTTTTGAAATAATTTAATTTTTTTGGTAAATTGGACTCAAAGTGATGCTCCATACATTTTTAGCCAACAATTTTAGTTGAAAAAGTTGTGGAAGCATATAACTTAGCTAGAATGAATCTTAATAGATCATATGTTTGACCAAAATTGAATTTTAGTTAGAAATACGTAAATTTAGTTGTGTTGATAAGTTGGCTAAAAGTGTGACACAACTTTGTGCATTTACCGTCATGTTCAAGCAAGATTATCAGTCAATCAAGGTAATGTGCAATCAATCAAATCAGGTTCAATCAAGAAAATCAAATCAATCAAACCAATCATCAACTCAATCAATTAGGACAATCAATCACATCATCTATCCTTGCCTATCATGAGGTTGATGCACTATCAAACCATTATCAATCCTAGCCTATCATGAGGTTGATACACTATCAATCCTATCATCAATTCTTTCCTTTCATGAGATTGATGTGCTATCAATCCTATCATCAATCTTGCCTATCATGAGATTGATGTCGCTTATCACACCATTATCGCATCCTTGCCTATCATGAGTTCAATACACTATCAATCCATTATCAATTCTCTCCTATCATGAGATCGATGGACAATCAATCTCTATCATCGATCCTTACCTATCATGAGTTCAATGTGTTATCAAACCATTATTGATCCTCTCCTTTCATGAGGTTGATAAGTTATCAATCCTATCATCGATTTTTGCCTATCATGAGATTGATGTGCTATCAATCCTATTACCATTCCTTGCCTATCATGAGTTTGATACACTATCAGTCCCATTTTGATCCTCGCCTATCATGAGGTCGATACATCACTAGTTCTATCATTTGATTAGCACCTATCATGAGATCGAATGATCAAACTAAACATCAATCAAGCAATGCACATCTCACAATCAGACTGAAATCAGTCCAAAACATGACAATCCAATGACTACTAGGCTTTAGAAACATCTTGCAAACATCACCACAAGGGCTTTCCACAATCATGCCCCATGAAATGGGTCAAATGACAAGCTAAACCACCTCAAATAAACAAAGGTGAAAACTTTCCAAGGCAACAAGAGGCACCATTTGGGACCTCAAAGGTGCCAAAACTTACACCTTAAAAACATGTTTTCCAAGCTTGCAAGAGGTGCCGTTTGGGACCCCAAATGCACCAAAACAGAGTTTAAACCTCAAAACAAGGCTTTCTAAGCTTGTAAGAGGCACCATTTAGGACCTCAAAGGCACCAAAACAATGTTTTCCTTCACAAAACTTGAAAACAAGGATTACAAGAGGCACCACTTAGGACACCAAAGGTTCCAAAATAGTGTTGGAGCTCAAAAACATGAAATTCAAGCTTACAAGATGCACCATTTGGGACCCCAAAGGTGCCAAAACTCCT
>VDFB02000017.1:17868834-17912368 GCA_007258455.2 Sequoia sempervirens
ATTTTGTTTTTGCATGTGGTTTCCCTAGTTTTTGCCATTGATTTCAAAGGAGGAGAGATGTAAAGTAAAAAACATATATGTATCTTAGGGGGAGTTGTATTTTTTTGTTGTGATTGAAGATTCTTTTTAAATTTTTGAAGTGGCAGTGTATCATGTTGGTGTTGATCCAACACTTAGTCATTTTTCACTAAGTGATGCCACAATGCCAAAGGGGGAGATTGTTGGAAAGAGACACTACAATTTTTTTCTAATGTTGTCAATGATGGTAACCCTTTTCGGTGTTTGGATTTGCACATTATCATTTGCTCATACCAATAGATAGATTGGAGATAGTCAGGATGAACAGAGCATTTGGAAATTTTATATTCATCGATACACATGCAGATTTTTCTATTGTTATTTTGAGTTGTGGATCTTATGGGAGGCTAATCAATGCATTTCTAGTGTTATTTGAAAATCTCAGTGCCTCGTATCAAGTTGTGTACAAGTATAGAGATCCGGTTGGATATTTTTCTATTTACTAGTGTTTGGTGGCCGACTTAGTTGATATAAAGTGTCGCAGATATTCGAGGATTGTTTAATCAAATGTTTTTTTGTTCGAGCATTTTGATTTGGGTCCTAGCTAAGTTGTGGATGACCGTTGTGGATGCACATTGAACATAATTCAAGATTTGGGCCGATAGTTGGTAACATTTTCAAGTTTTATTGAAGTCAACTTGTTGCTATTAAATTCTTAGTCATAAATATATATAGATGATCAATCATATCATTTTGGAATATGTAGAAGGTGTGTCGATGCACGTTGTGAATTTTAGAAGTGTGATTGAGCGATTATGCATAGTTTCACTTGTGCATTGAATATTTTGTGATGCGAGTTAGAGTAGAGTAGAGCAGAAGTGCAAAATCAATCAGAAGGATAGAAGATCGACTACTGAGCCTAACCAGAACTACAATCAAGCATTTATAAATGTTACTCTTTTTGTTCATTCTCTTGGATCTAATCCAAATCTCTATAAGGAAGTGTGCCTTCCTATTTTGAGTAGTGAGCTCTAGGCAGTGTGCTTGAATGCAAGTGCATTCCCATATTGTAATCTTTCTTTTGAGTATACTCAGATCATATTATGGATTGGCCATCGACCATGGCTTTCCCCCTAACAGGGTTTCCATGTAAAAATTCTTGTGTTATGGTGTTGTGGTTCTTTCCTTTTTGTTCTTGCATATTTCTTTTGGTTGAATGTTTTAATTGGATTAAAGATCAAAATAAATTTAGTTTTTGTAGAATGCTGATTCACCCCCCCTCTCAGTGTTTCTTGTTTCCAACAAGGATTAATGGGTATTTATTTCTATCAAGGAAGATGATCTAGTGCCTATTGAATTTGATAGTTGCAAAAAAGTGGAGAAAGCTCTTGCGGCCAGAGTTGAAGAAAAATATGAATGGGTGATTGATAGTGGATGCTTGCATCACATGATAGGTGATAAAAGTAAATTTGTTAGATTGAAAAATTATGATGGTGGTATTGTAAAATTTGGTGATGAAAAAGCTGGTGTAATCCATGGTAGAGGATCCATTTCTGTTGATGGTAAGAATAATACTGATGATGTTCTATATGTGGAAGGATTGAAGCATTATATCTTAAGTGTTGGAAAAATGGTTGAAAAAGGATACAATATTCACTTCAACGAATGAAAGTGTAGAATATTGGGGAGTTCTAGAAATGTGATTACATCTAGTACAAAAACAAAAGGTAATATCTTTCACCTGAGTGCTACTAATAAAAGTTGTCTGATTGCTCAAGTTGATGAAAGTTGGTTGTGGCATAGGATATTATGTCATGTAAACTTTGAAAATATTATCAAGATAAGTTCTACTTAGGCAGTGAGATATATTCCTAAGTTGATAAAGCCTACTAATACTATATACAAAGAATGTTAGTTAGGGAAGAAAACTAGAATTTCATTCCAGAGAAAACAACATTGTTCAAATGAAGTGTTGGAGGTTATGCATACTGACTTGTGTGGTCTATCTAGAGTCAGAAGTTTACAAGGAGACATGTATTTCATGTTACTTATTGATGATTACTCTAGAATGATATGGGTTGCTTTCTTAAAGGAAAAATCTAAAGCTCTAGAGAAATTCAATATTTTCAAGGCTACGGTTGAGATAGAGACAGGTCTGAAGGTTAAATGTTTGAGATCAGATAGAGGTGGTGAGTTCATCTCCTAAGAGTTCAATTATTTTTGTGAAGAGCATGGAATAAAGAGACAATTATCTACCCCACAGACCCCCCAACAAAATGGAGTTGTGGAAAGAAAGAACAAGACAATTCAAGAAGCTCCTAGGACTATGATGCTAGAAGGAAATGTTCCTCATATCTACTAGAGAGAAGTTTTCAGTACTATTGTTTACACTCTCAACTGGGTAAATGTCAAAGGTGATAAAAATTAAGACTCCTTTTGAGCTATGGTTGGGTCATAAGCCTACTATTTGATACTTCAAAATCTTTGGGAGTAAATGCTATATCAAAAGAGATAAAGATATAGAAAAGTTTGATTCTAGAAGTGATGAAGGAATCTTTCTTCCAATTATTCTACTAAAAGTAAATCCTTCTCATGCTGCAATAAGAGATTGAGGAAAGTAATTGAAAGTGTTGATGTCAAGGTTGATGAAGACACATTTAGACCATCTAGAACCTATGGATATGATTCAAATGATCATAATGATAGTTCAAGAAAGAAAGTTCAGAATCCAAATCAAGTTCAGATCATTCCAGTGAATTAGGAAAATCAAGAGGAAGAAACTAGTGAACATGAAAAAGTGAGATCACAAGAGCCTGAAGTTCAAGTACACTCTAAGATTGAAAGGTATGTAAGACTAAATCATTCAGAAGATCAGATTATTGGTGATAAGAACAAAGGTGTTTAGACTAGGAGAAGAATTGTAGAAGAATACTATTTTATTTCAAAAACTGAGCCTAATAATTTCAATGAAGCATGCAAAGATGAACAGTGGATGGAAGCAATGAAAGAAGAATTTCTGAAAATTGAGAAGAATGATACATGGATTCTTGCTCCTAAAACTAGGGGAAAAAATGTAATCAAAACTAAATGGATCTTTCAGAAAAAACTAAATGAGCAAGGTGAAGTTGTTAGAAACAAATCAAGACTAGTGTGTAAGGGATATTCATAGTTAGAAGGAATTGACTTTGAAGAAATTTTTTCCCTTGTTGCTAGGATTGAATCTGTGAGACCATTTCTTACTTATGTTGCTTACAAAAACTTCAAGGTTTATCAAATGGATGTTAAGTCAGCATTTCTAAATGGTGAACTGGAAGAAGAAGTGTATATTGAGCAACCTGATGAATTTCAATTGACTAATCAGGGAGATATGGTTTTTCAGTTGAAGAAAGAATTGTATGGACTTAAGAAAGCCCCGAGAGCATGGTATGCCAAATTGGACAAGTATCTATTGAAGCTTAGATTTAATAAAGTTACTTTTAATAGTAATTTTTATTTCAAGATTGATCAAGATAAAGAATTGATTTTTGAAGTCTTTGTTGATGATATCATTTTTTGAGGAGATGATAGTTTATGCATGAAGTTTGCTGATGAGATGTAGAGTGAATTTGAAATGTCTATGATTGGAGAAATGAAATTATTTTTGGGATTGTAAATTACTCATCTTGATAAAGGGATCTTTATATCTCAGTCCAATTATGTGAAAGAATTTCTAAAGAAGTTTGGTATGGAAGATTCAAAGCTAGTTGATACACCCATGGTGATAGAATGTAAGTTGACACAAGATAATGATTCTCCTAATGTAAATCAAACTAGATACAGATCCATTATTGGAGGATTTCTCTATTTGACTCAAACTAGACCTAATATCATAAATTTCATATGCATTGTTGCAAGACTTCAAGCTAATCCTAAGGAATCTCATGTGACAGTTGTGAAGAGGATTTTCAGATATTTGAAGGGGACAAATGATTTTGGCCTATGGTATCCTAACTATGATGACCTTACTTTGAGTGCCTATACTAATGCTAATTGGGCAGGAGATGTGAATGATAGAAAAAGTACTAGTGGTGGTGCATTTTTCTTGGGAAAGAGGCCAATTTCATGGTTAAGTAAGAAGTAGAATGCCATTTCATTATCTACTACAGAAGTAGAATACATTGTTGTTGTTAACAATTGTACTCAAGTATTATGGATGAAGCAGATGTTGAAAGATATTAGAGTTTTGTATGATGAACCTATTGCTATATTCTGTGATAATTCAAGTGCAATTAACATTTCTAAGAATCTAGTGCTACATTCTAAAACCAAGCATATATCTATCAAGTTTCACTTTTTGATGCCAAAGGGGGAGAACATTCATGTGAAAAATTGTGAAAGAGTTAAGGAGAAAATAGTTAAAATCTAAGGGGGAGAAAGTGCGAAGAGAAGGTTGAATTGATGATGTTTTTCACATTATGTTTTTTTTCATGATCATGACTGGCAGGGTGATTGTAGTGTGTTGTAGATCTTCAAGGAAAATTTGTTGAAGGTGTTTCATATTTTAGAATTTTTTTTGGGGTCCTTACTATGTTGTGGCCGATGGTGTTTGGTTTGCATTGAAAATTGATTATTAATTCAGGCTAACAATTTGTGCTCATTTCATATTTTCATATTTTATTTGAGTTTACATGTAGTGGATGTTATCCCTAGTTGCAGATATATATGATTGATTGCTTGTATGATGTAAGTCATGTATGTCATGTGCTAAGTGTGAAATAATCTTTTGAAGGAAGAAGTGAACTGCAAAAAGGAGTGAGTAGATGAAAGTGTTGTGTGCTTAAATAGAACTATAATCAGGCATTAGCAGATGCTATTTTCTTAGTTCAAAATCTTGCAGATGTAGTCCAAATGTGATTGTAAGACAACGAGTCTTCCTTTGGGCAGTAATCCTTTTTGTATTTGAGTAGTGAGCTCTAGGTAGTGTGCCTAAATGCATGTGCATTCCCCATTTATTATTGTTATACCTTTAACAGGGTATAATCTTGTGGACTAACCTCCACCATGTATTTTCCCATAATAGGGTTTCCACATAAAAATATCTTGGTGTTATTTGTATTTCTAATGTGGTGATGGTTTATGATTTCATGTTTATTTATTAGATTTGAGAATAAGTTTAATTTGTATATTTTTTTGTGACAACTGATTCACCCCCCTATCAGTTGTCTTCCCTTGTGTTGCCAACATATACATGAGCATATTTGGTATATAAAAATATTTAACATGTAACTAGATGTACACTAGGTCACATGATATCATTTAATATCACCACTAAATTCATCAATATGTGGATCTTTTTAATTTAATATGAGTACTATAAAATATAGAAAGAGTTCAAAATCATGCTCGGAACATCTAATTGTGTAGATCACTAGCTCATGTATTATAAATTTGACAAGGCATTCAATCTCATAATTTTTAATATTATATGTGACTTAAGGAAAGCCAATTAGATCAACATTAAAAAGGCATGTCATGGATATCCTTGAACCACAAAAAAAAATTAGATACAAAGAAGGGGTAAATTAAATTAAACACATGTGTATCACAACCCTTTACGTATTCAAAGAAGGGGTATTTTTACATGTATCATGTACATCAACCCTTAAAATTTATTCAAATAAGATATCTCATTATTTCTAGCATTATATTTACATAGTTCACATGAGATCAAAAATAATTTGTTCACAAGAAATATAAAATAGAGATCTAATATCTTGAGAATCTCATGATGAAGCATTTAGCACTGAGGAACTCTAGAGGATATATGAGAAAATGGGAATCTAAACTTGTAGTTGAGTAGTTCAAGATTGTATTTAATGTATGGTATGTGAAATTATGTATGAATAAAACTTGGGTTAACAAAGGAAGTTTGGGTTAAACCTTAATTTTGGAGGAAAATAGTACACACACCATAAAAGGATAACAAGTAGGTGATTTTTATTGGTTATAGGGCATGGATAAGTTAGAAAATAATATGAAAATTATGGATTAATGCAAGAGCATGGGGAAACTTGGGCACACATAAGGTTTGGAAAGATCTAGAGTCAATCTTTGATGATAAAATATAGAAGGACAAGGTAGTCACATCTGAAGGAGAGGATCCATAGAAAGGATCCATGGACAAAGAAAAATGAGGAAGGAGAATGGAACACATAAGTTCTACAAGAACTAAGTTGGAATCTAAGAAAAGTGAACACTAGCATAGAGGAAGTTCTACCTAAACAAGGTACAAATATTTCCACAAAATACAGATAAGTCCAAGGCATAAGGAGGATGTACACTTGAGAACATGAGGAATATTTTAAGAAAATAAATTGGAAACTAAAATGAATCCAAGTAGGGAATATAAGAATGAAACCAAATATAAAAGATACAATAAGTGTGAAAAAACACAAAAAACAAGGTATATTAAAAAAAATAAAAAATATAAAGAAATATATTATTAAGGTATATGGAAGAATGGGTGAGGGGAGTCACCATATATGTATGACTTAGAAAAAAAATAAAAGTGAAAATTATACCACAAGGTGACATAAAATTCATATTTAACACATGTTTAAATTTTCTTGTGTCAAAATGTAATATGTAAAAGTTGTCTTTGAATCATCCCTATTCTAACTAAGAATTTGAAAATGTTCATAAATCCAATCTAAAAAGAATGGAAGAACATAGAACTCATGATCAATAATAATGAAATCTAAGAGTTTAATTCATATATCTCATATTAGGTGGTTTCTCTAAATGTCATGGTTAAGTTCAATATCATCATGTAATGTAGGAAAAGATGATGAAACATGAATGTTCCTACATGATCTAGGCTAACAAAATAGATCGTAAATGTATATATTCCAAGCATCATGAAAGGAATTTATTTAAATGAATTTATTGATAGGTCTCATATGAGCTATGTGAGAATGGTGATCATGTGAAACACATCATAATGTAAAAAATAAGGAAGGATATAAAAAGAACATGTGGCTCTATGGACATATCTAATCATCATGACATGTAGAAGGAATATCAACATAAGATACAATAATTTCATGTATAAATTTAAGGGAGAAGTAGCTTTGAATCACATAATACATTTAATGATTATCTAAAACACACTAGGTGAAGTTAAACATATTTTTATATATTTCATAGTAGAAGTTTGTAGGTGCACTTGAATGATCCAAAATTGTGGGTCTTTGTACATATGTACACCATTACCTAATAACCCTAGTTCTCAATCATTTTCAAATGAAAAATAGTGAAAACTAACTTCAAATGCACTCATGAAAAGAGTGACAATCAATTGTAAGTTGAAAATCAATGTACCTTTCAAAATAGCTCTCCTATTGTCCAAATATGTTTTTGTTTGTCAAAAAAAGTCTTCTAAATTATCTAAATTAACCTTATTTTTTTGAAATAGGTCTTCTAAATTATCGAAATAAGCCTTCTTTTGTCAAAATAAGCCTTCCTTTGTCAAAATATGCCTTCCTTTGTATTTTACTAAATTTTCTTGAGTTGAAATTTAAAATATATATATATATATATATATATATATATATATATATGGACAGTTCTTGGCCTAAACAAATTTGACCAACCACCTGTTGACCAATCATGTTTTAGCTGAGTGGGTTTTGGTCGAGAGGGTTTTAGTCAAAATCTGCTCAACCAAAACTGGTATGGCCAAACATATCTAGTTGGCATCCTACTTGGTAGCGAACTCACCTTTTTTGAGAGTTTTCTAAAAAATTTAACTTTATTAGAGTATTTCTTCAATTAGAATGTTTTTTCTACAAAAAAGAAAAATACCCTTTTGTAGAGCTTGAAGTGGTTTATCCAAATATGCAATATTTTTAATATTTTTATTAGATTTAATATATTTTAATTTTAAAATAATGCAAGTAGGTTATTAAAATTAAAAATGAGACTGATTAGAAATTTTTAAAAAATACTAAAACATATTAAAACTTTTAAAAAATATTTGGTGCACTAGAGGAGAGAGTATTCTTCAAAAGGGTATAATTTATTTTTTGAAAATGACTAGAAAAATAGACAATAATTTAGATCCAATGAAAACTATCAAATTATGACAATTTTGACTTAAAAATATTATTATGAAAAAAATATTCATCAAAATTTGATTTTTTTCCCCATGCACTAGATATTGAAGTTACCTATTTGGAGAAAAAAAAATTTAGGGAAAAATGAAGTTGTTTTCAATTTGTTTCTTGACATCGAGTGAATGCCACTTTTTTATGAAATTTTCAACATTCCAAATTTGTTCTTAAATTGACAAACAATTAATGAAAACAATTTTTTTTAAATATTAAAAATTATAGGAATAAGCTTCATCAAAAGCTCTAAATTGCATTAGTTTGTAACATCATTTTGAAATTCCAAACATAAAGACCACTTTTATGTGGTTGAAGTTCACAATTTTTTGTTGTTGTTGGTTGATTCCTTTATAAAGTGTGACACGGGTTTATGATTTTATCTAGACACTTGTTCACACTCTACATGCCTCCCTCCAATTCTACCTGATAGGGTTCAACTCAAAACAATGTATTTTCAACAAAACCCTCACAAAGACTAGGGTTTCAATAGTCCCTTTGCTCAAGAACACACACTGTCTACAATAAATCACACAAAATAAGGAATTACCACTTTCCCTTTGGAGGAAACATGCACAAAGACTTGTAGAAAGTTTTCAATAAATCTCATCAATTTTCACTAGCTAAAACCGGAGATATGGATTTGGGAAGCTCACTAGAAACCCTAGGTATGAGGCAAAGCTGTTAGTAGTAATTTAACCATATCTTGCTTAATATAACATGGAATTTAACCAAATCACTTGCATTGGAATCCTAACACAGATCTATAAACTATCATCCACCTTCAGACTTGGTACCTTCCTATACAAATCTATACCAAGCTATTTTCCTACTTTTTCACAAAAAAATTGTCATAAAATGGATAAAAACAAGGTATTCTCATCAAATCTTGCTCCTCAACTTCCTGGAGCGTATTTTTTTTCATTCATTCATCATCCAAGATCTACCAAAAAATAGTTACACTGACTAGATGTAATGCCTATCTAATTCCTTGTAAATATTATTACTTTTCTTCCACATGCACTGCAACTTAGAATTCATTTCCAAAAGTTGATCCTCCTTTACCTTGTTGCATTATCTACATCTCTGACTTTCTTTGGCAATATGGCTTGAACAACTAAGACTTTAGGTACTAAATTGTGCAAATGAAGTCTCAAACTCATATTTCATGTTTTCCTTGTCTTGAAGACAGGACTTAGCTTCCTCAAACAAACCCTCTAGATATTGGATTTTAGTTTTAGCTTCTAATAATTCTTGGAAAAACACATCATAGTGTCAAAAATTATGTTGTAATTCATCTATATTATTGTACCTCAGTTAATTAATTCTAAATATGTAGCTTCCAGTGGAATGAACGCCTCTTGCAATGACAACTAAATTTGCTTATTCTTCTCTATGATTACTTCTTTGTGTTGTTTCCTAAACTCACCCAGTGATATTTTCAACATTTCAACATTTGATATAATGGTCTTGTTCTAAAAATAAAAAATGTGAACTTTGTCTTTTTCATTTTCCCAATCTATTTTTTCCTTCTCACTTTCTATATTAATATTAGACCAATAAATTCATAACCGACCTTCCTTGTATTGAAGCAAGAGATAATGAATTTTCATACAGTTGTTTTTATTTTCATGGACCTCTATATTGAGACTTAGCTCTCTTACATTTACTAAGATACCTTTTCACATTATAGATAACTTGGTTTTCATTCTCAAGTTCCAATTGCATATGCTCAACATCTTCAACTAAATTAAAAGCTTTGTCTTTCCATCCTAGTAATTCAGAGTCTGAATTGTTGGGATTAAGGTGTCTCAACCTTAGAGTCCTAATACTATTTAATTGATGTAATTAATGTATTTATTTGTATTATTTAAATTCCTATGGTGCCATGTCACAAATTGGGACCCATTGGTTGAGTGGCATCCCCATTAGAGGTGACTAGATGACACATCATCATCCCAAGTGGACATAGTTGTCTCACTTTGGAATCTATTACATATGATAGATTCTATGACGTGTCATAAGGCATCCTTGAATGCATGGAGAGAGTTTTTGTGCAAGTTGGGTTACAACAAAATGTAAGAGAATTGACTATTTTTAGTTAATTATGAAAGATTCTATGGAATACGTATGAAATATTCTATGATAGTTGTAAGGCATCTATCATAAGCTCTTTTTAGCATATTCTAGGCACCCAAGCTTGGAAGAATAATATTTACAATTTTTATTGTGGATTTGGATGCCACTCACCTTCTAGATGCTTCTTGAAGCTTTTATCACTCTATTTATTGAGTTCCTTGAGATGTAGAATGCATAGTTTGTTTGTAGGTAAAGAAGTGCTACAAGAATCACTCCAGAATAGGTGTTTATGGACATTTAGGAGGGTGGAATTAGCCAAAAAGTATAATAAGACCCTTGGCTTTCCTATCCATGAAGAGAAAAATTTTGCTTCTCTATGGAAGAAGCTTGGTGATGTCTACCAAGCTAAATCCTTAGTAAATAAGCTTTTCCTAAGAAAGAAGATGTATTCTTTGAAAATGGAAGATAGAGGGTCTATAGCAGATCAACTAAATGCATTTAACATGGTAGTTGCACAATTGGGTTCCATTCGAGACAAAATAGATGAAAAATACTATTGCATTCTCCTTTTGTGTTCGTTGTTGGAATCTTGGGATCACCTGGTAATGGATATTTGAAGCACTACTTCCACCTTTAAGATGGATGAGGTTGTTACCTCATTATTATCTAAAGAGATGCAAAGGAATTATTCTGAGATGGCCAAGGAGGCCCTTGCTGTATGTGGAAGACCAAAAGAGAGAAGCAAAAAGAACGACAAGAAAACTAATTCAAAGTCTTCAAGGAATTCAAAGTATCCTAGTAAGAAATACAAGGAAAAATGTTGGAATTGTGATGAAGTTGGTCACATTCGAAAAGATTGCAAAAAGGAGGAGAAGAAGAAAAATAAGTCTTTCTCCAATTCTAAATTTGAGAAATCATCCCAAGATGATGGAGAAGCATTTATTGTATCCTTGGTAGCTCATGCATCTCATGATGTGTGGTTGATAGATTCAGGAGCATCTTTTCACATGACTTCTCATAGATATTTGTTCTCGAAGTATGAGGAGAACTAATGAGTCTAGTTTATGGTCTAATTTTGGGTAGAATTTATGATTTATTTGCTGAAATTTTTCATGGACCTTGATGTTAGGTGTTGATATTTTCATAATATTTCCTCAAACCATAGACATTGGGCTTAATCCTATTTCTGCAAGTTTTTAATGATGTTGGCATGTTATATGGACTATCTATATTAATTTTGCATGTGGTTAATTAATTTTCTTTAAGATGGTTACAAATATGCAATTATTGTGTGTACTAACATTATCATGTAGATATAATTTGAGGATACCAAATTGAGAAAGAAATCGCGAGCTGGTCATGCACCATAGCGTTCAACAAGGGAATCATTCAAAGGTCAAATGGAGGAGATTCCCCATGAAAATGTAAATTCCTTGTATTGGTCTTTAATGCTATTGAGAAAATGTGGGAGTTACTGCAATGCTAAATATACATTTGGACATGCATGTCTGACTAGATTCCATGCAGGCGTAAACACCCTTCCACCTTTCTCTATTTTCCCTAAATGGTGTCCTCCCAATTCATGGAGTTGACTACCTTGCTTAGTTGGTATTATAAATAAGGATCAGATTCCCCTTCTCAAGAGGTTGTACAATTTGATTATGTACTTGCATTCTTAGTTTTTAGCAATACAATTATGCTACTCTTTTGTACTCATGATTTCTAGTGAATAAAATGATGTTCTAAGTTTGAGAATTTGATTTTACATTAGTTTTATAGGATACTCATCCAAGGGGGCCCACTTGGTGAGCAATCCATCCTTTAGTGTAGCTTAGTTCAGTTATTAATTTCTATTTAGTAACTAATTAAGAATATGGCATCGAATGTTCCTGTAGCCACTAGAATTTCATTCTATGACTGTTCCTATAGCCAAAGTAGACAAAGTAGTTTCCTATTTGTTTGCTCATATTTTCATTCCTATCATGCATTTTAGCTTAGTATAGTTGTGGATTGATGTTCAAAATTTATGTTATTTCCTTCCAAGCAATTTACTTTCAGAATTATGTCTTTCTTAGTTGTAGAATGAAAATGGCTACTTTGAGTTCCTAGTGCACATATTGTGCTAACCCATTTCAAGTTCACATCCCTGAGTTGACAATTTAAATGCATTTTCATGCTAATTGAAATATCTATTCAGATTAGATATCCAATCTCTAAATCACAAATGTAAAGGCTTAGTTGTTACATCATTGTAGGAGGCCAACATTTTTGGCACCATTTCCGAGGATGGTGTCAAACTAGGAAAGTTCTTTGGAGTCATTGATAGTTTTTCCTGCTATAGTATTTTTGAAGTTTGTTCTTAGAATACCCCTCATCTAGGAAAGTAATGATCCACTATTCTTTTTCCAATTATTTGTGTGAGTTGGCTGATGTTGAGTTAATATAGCATGCATAGAGGGAGGAGAAGAGATGCTTATGGGAGATTCCTTCCTAATAATCCTAATCCATTCCAGCTAGAAGAGATTCCAAATCTACCGAAAAATGAAGAAGAAGAAGAACCATTCCCCTTTGCTAATGCATTTCTTGATCTGACTAGTTATGAAGCTTCCGTTGAAGACCAAAATCTTATTGAGAACCCCTTTACTTTGGAAATCCATCAAGCATGCATGGGTGATGCAAATAGAAATAGACCTAACCAACCATCTTTTCCTTTCCCCATTTCTCATTAGAATGAAGTTGACAACATAAAAAATATCCCTGCTTCATCACTTCCTAAGTTCTATGGACTTTTTATAGAAGACCTTGATAGTTTCTTGTTTGAGTTACTCTGTAGGAGCTATGACTATACCATTGATTCTCATAGGGTTAAGTTATTTCCTACCACTCTAAAAAGAGGCTACACTAAGATGGTTTATGAGCTTAGGAAGAAATATTGTGGAGACTTGGGAGGACATGAAGACAAAGTTCCTCCAGAAGTACAAGGAATATTGTAGGGGAAGTGACATGAGAGGAGATGACTTTTTTAGGATGCAACACAAGGAAGATGAGACCTTAGAGGATTACATTTCCAGGTTTATGTTCTACCTACAAAAATCTCCACACCATACCCTTAATGAAGAATCACAAAAGTTGTTTTTCTTAAGGGGAATTAATGAGAGCTGCACTAATGCCTTGGACCTAATGGTAGGAGGAGATATCACCCAAGTTCCTTGGGAAGATATCAAGAAAATATGTCAGAACTATTCTAGGGAAGCTTCAAAGAAAGGGAGAGATTACCAATCCTCTATGGGTAATTCATCCTCTAGTGGAGTTTCAAGGATGTATATTACTCATTTGTTGATAGATTTCAAGCAAAATATCATAAAAAATCTAGCTACTCAACTTGATACACTTCAGACCAAGAAGAAACATGAGGAGGCAAAGGCAATGTTGATAGAATATTGCCCTCATTGCAAAAAAAAGTACTATAGATGCAAGATGGTAGCTAATATTAACAGCAAGTAGATTCCACCTAAGTTGAAATCAACCCAAATTGAAGAATATAAATTCTACTTTGTTGCACAAATGAGGCCATGGGTTGCAAGACAAGATATGCCACTAGATCCACTATCTTATGTTGGGCCATATTTTAATTCTTATTCATTTGGTAACCAATGGTAGCCCCCATATCCATCCAACTATGGAGAATATCCACCATAGCCTTGGGGTAACCCTCCAAATGCTTGGACCAATCATCAAAACTCTCCACCCTAGTAGTAGTAACCTTAGGGGAATTGACAACAGTTTCAAGGACCTTGGCAGCCACCTCTCGGAAACTAGCAGCAAACATCTTAATGGAGAGGAGGACAACAATGGCCAAGCTAGACAACTAGTTACATGCAACCACCTTTTCAATCACAACAACCTGCTATAATGCCTACCCCTAACAATTCAAGCCCAAATGCACGTAAACCTACTTAGTTACTAGCTCATCCCACACCTAACCCAAATAACAAACCACAAAAGCAATTGGTATACTCTACTAATCCAAATCAATTTACTGCATGTGCTATGAGTGAGTGACATTTGATTGCATTCAGGAACCACTTTACTAGCTCTTTCCACACCCATTATCACTAAAATTCCTATGGAAGAGGAAAATGAACCTCTAGATGATCCCATTCAAGAAAGAGCACCTAAAAATATTCAACCACTCCCAGTCAAGCGGACTACACAAGAACCACCATTTTCTCATAGATTGGAAGTTTCCAAACAAAAGGAAGAAAAGGAAGACACAAATTTTGAAATTTTAGATCAGTTGAAGCATATGCATTTATAGATACCCCTGTTCTAGGCCATAAAAGATGTTCCCATGTATGGAAAAGCAATCAAGGAAGTATGCCTCAGGATGTTGGGTAGGAAAAAGAAATACCCAACTACAATTCATGTGGTGGGATAGCTAGCTAACATCATGCTTGGGAAAGTGACTATGCCCAAGTACAATGACCCAAGTAGTCATGTGGTAGGAGTTGTTATAAATGGGATTCAAATAAAGAATGCTCTGATTGATCTGGAAGCAACAATAAATGTAATGACTAAGGACATCCTATAACAACTAAAAATTTCAAGCATGATATCTACTCCTACTATTCTATAGCTTGATGATAGTTCTACTATTAAGCCTGATGGTATAGTAGAGGACCTTGTGGTAATTCTAGACTCCTAGGAGTACCCAACAAATTTCATGATTCTTTCTCCTAAAGCTACACTAGGCAAGTACCCCATTATTCTTGGAAGGCCATGGTTAGTAATCAAAGATGCCTATATTGGATGTCGGTCAAAAGCTATGACCATTTCTAATGGGAGGAACACCAAAAAGCTTGTTCTTTATCCTCTTGCTCAGCCATCCCATGATGAGGATAATTCCGTATGGCCACATGTTGGTGAAGAGGATGAGGAAGTTAACTCTTTGGTGCAACTTATGATGTTGAGTAGAAGTCCTCTCATGCAGATTCAAGATGAAGATTAAGTGTTTTCTAACATAATTCAGAACCATTGTGAAGTACATGATCCATCATCCTCTCATGTATCTATTTTTGTTGATCCCGTGAAGAAACTTCTACCAGTTCTTCTTGTGATCACTCTTCTTGCAGCCAAACTTCCTGCAACAATAGGTATGTTCCATACAATGCTGCCATATGAACTCAAGGTACCATGTATCAATGAAGAAGCTATGATAGTGTTAACTACACAAGTATAGGTTTCAGAAGGAAAGTGTTTGTATATTATTAACAAATTGAGTGAAGAACAATAGTTGTCATTGGCCAAATTACTAAGGACTCATCAACATGCATTTACATGGGACTATCATGATATGAAAGGATTGTACCCTAAGCTTTGCACTCATAGGATATAGATCATAGATGATTGTCAACCAATAAGGTATCCACAAAGAAGAATCAACCCTACATTGAGAGAGATTGTAAAAGGATAATTGCAAAAGTTGCTAGATGTAGGATTTATCTACCACATTTTAGATAGCCAATGGGTGTCTCCATTGGTGATTGTGCTAAAGAAGAGAGTAAAATGGTGATTTTTTGTTGATTACATGGAACTCAATGCTACCACCAAGAAGGACCATTTTCCCTTGCCTTTTGTAGATCAAGTCTTGGAGTCACTTGCAAGAAAGTAGTACTTTTCTTTTCTAGATGGATTTAGTGGCTATAACAAGATCCAAATTGCACCTAAGGATCCAGAGAAGACAACTTTTATCTATCCATGGGGAACATATACCTATTTAGTACTTCCATTTGGCTTATGCAATGCACCTACAACTTTTCAGAGGGCGGTCATCAACATATTTTTGGATATCTCTCTTGATTGCATGGAAATCTATATGGATGACTTTACTACCTATGGTACTAATTTCAATGAAGCATTGGAAAATATCAAGAAGGTACTATAGATATGTGAAGACCACAATCTATCTTTAAATAGAGAGAAGTGCTTTATGATGATGTAGGAAGGTGTAGTTCTTGACCACTACATCTCTCACAAAGAAATTCAAGTAGACCCTACAAAAATTGAGGTAATCACTAATCTACCTATACCTGCAAAATAAAGGATGTTAGGAGTTTCTTGGGACATGTAAGATACTATAGGTGTTTCATCAAAGACTTTAGCAAAATGGTATCACCATTGTACACTCTCTCAACCATAGATGTTGAATTCCAATGGACAAAAGATTGTGACAAGGCATTTTATGACTTGAAAGCAGCCTTAACCCATGCTCTTGTACTTAAATGACCTAATTGAGGTATTATTTTTCACATTCGTACATATGCATTAGACTATGATATAGGGGTGGTCTTAGGATAGAAAGAAGGAGCCATTGAAAATGCCATTTATTTTGTTAGCAAAAATCTACAGGGAGCTGAATTCAACTATATAGTGACATAAAAAGAAATGTTGGTAGTGATCTATGCCCTAAATAAATTCAAGCACTACATAATAGGCTATTAGATCTGTGTGCACATTTATCATGCATCCATTAGATATCTCATGAATAAACCCTTGATCTCAGGTAGATTAGCAAGATGGTTGTTGTTGATGTAGGAATTTGACACAACCATTGTTGATAAACCAGGGAAGACCAATGTTGTTGCAAATTTTTTTTCAAGGTTGACCACACCTAAGGAGAATCAAGCCATAGATGACTCTTTTCTTGATGATCATCTATTTTCCATCAATGTTCAAACACCCTAGTATGCTGACATAGCTAATTATCTAGTGACAGGGAGAGTTCCTCCTCACTTCTTCCCAAAAGAGAGAAGAGTTCTCATTGAAAAATCTTTTCCTTTTTCATGGATTGTTGGATGTTTGTTTTATACTAGACTAGATCATGTCATGAGGAGATGTGTAAGGGAGGATGATACATATGAAATTTTTCATGAATGCCACAATGAACCCTATGGAGGGAATTTTGCAACCAAGAGGGCATTCATGAAGATTTTGAACACATGATACTATTGGCCCACACTCCACAAGGATCTAGGAAGATATACAAGAAAATGTGATAGATGCCAAATGATGGGTCAGCCAACCAAATCTAATGAGATGCCACTTTATCCTCAAGTAGTAATCACTCCCTTTGACAAATGGGCATTAGATTTTGTAGGACCCATTGACCCTCCATCAAATGGTAAGTCTTATATCTTGGTATGCATTGATTATGTAACTAAGTGGGTAGAAGTTAAGGCCATGGTTGCAAAATTTCTTTATGAAGAAATTTTCACATGGTATGGAGTCCCAAGAGAAATAGTTACTAATCAAGGACCTCAATTCACTTCAACCCTTGTTACAAAATTGGTTAATGAGTACAACATAAGGCACAAGAATTATACACCTTATCACCCTTAGGCCAATGACTAAGTTGAGGTGACCAATAGAGAAATTGAAGCCATTTTGACCAAAACAATAGCTATCCATAGAAAGGATTGGGAAAATAGGTTACCAGAAGCTGTTTGGGCCTACAGAACCACCTGGAAAACAACTACAAGCTTCACTCCATTTGAGCAGCTATATGGAAAGACAACCATGATGCCCATTGAATTTTAGCACAAGACTCTTAGGTTTGTAGTATATTTTGGGATGGATATCTCTGAGGCACAAAAACAAAGAATCATGTAGCTAAATGCTTTGGATGAAATGAGGAAAGTAGCCTTGTATCACATAGAGGTAGTGCAAAATCAAAGAATAAAGTGGGATGGAAAATTCATCAAGGACAAGAAATTCTAGCCAAGTGATTGGGCACTGCTCTATGACTCAAGGTATCAAGACAATGTAGGAAAATTGCAGACAAGGTGGCTAGGACCATATGAAGTTGTTGAGATCTTTCCCAATAGTGTTGTTCAACTCACTACCATTGATCCTTTCAAGTTCAAGTTGCTTTTCAATGGTCATCGCCTCAAATTATACCACAAGCCAGCTTCCAAAGAAGAGTTCCTACAACAATTCACTTAACATGCAATACCTGAGCTTCCTGTGGCCGAAAGAAGTGGACCTAGTGTCCCTCCTTCTGGCTAACTAACGTATGTACTTGTCATAATAAAGATTTCCATTTTGTGGAAGTACATTTCTTCACCCATCCATCACCACCTTTCTCCCTCTTCCATCACTTCACTTCATTCCACCTCACCTCATTCCACTTCTTCTTCATTAATTTCTCAAATTATTTTGTAAAAAGGTGAACGATACTTTCTCCACAATCTTTGCAACAAATCCTCCACACATTTAGGTATGTGTGCATTAATTTCTATATGGTAATTATCTTTTAGTGCATTCATTTAATTGTTGTACATTAATATGGATGTTCACAATAGCATGTCATTATTCCCTTTCAAATCACCACTCCCATCTCACATGTGAGGACACATGCCCAAATTTAGGTTGGGGGGCAGGAAGAAAAAGATGCAAATACCTTTCCCAAGTGTCAGTCCATACTGGTCTAAATAAGCAAAATTTAAATTGAGCTGATTTGAATTATGAGTGAGAAGACAACTCGCATGTGTGAATTGACACCAATTGCAGCCACCATTTCTTCTCATCATAACTTTCCTTTATTACTCATTCCTTTCCATTATTGACCTTGTCATGATCTTAAGTTGCAAAAAAAAGGTAAAATTTAGTCGGCATTGGCATTGGAAATTTAGCAATTGTTGCAAGAAGGTGAATTTGGATTTCAGATGAGAACTATAGGAAGCAAATTTTGCAAAGTGATAACTTGATTGCAGACAATGGGAGGTGGATTAATTCAAAATGAACCCATAATGCATGAATTTTTTACTGCAGGATGCACCTTGCCTAGCCAAATTTAGAAATTACGGGTGGTTAGACTACTTCCTAAATCTAGATGATTTTGATGAAGACATTGCACTAAAATTCACCCAGACATTTTCTAAAGGAAAAGCCATAGTAAAAGGGTTGGAGGTCATGGTGATTGAAGAACGAATTGTAGAAGTTACAGGGTTACCTGTCGATGATGAACATTACCCTTCTTTTAGAGATGCCAGGTCAACTAGGGCTGAATTTACAGAACATGGTGACCCTCCAATTAGTGTGGACAAACAAGGTGCAAAAATAACATCTCTATCTGAGCCATCGAAGTAGGTAGTTGTTTATATTATAAGATACATCACTTGTGAAGGTTTTCTATTGAACGTACATTCTGTGCACTTCAAACTCTTGAATCACATGAGGCACAAGAGGAGGATGAATGTGTCAAATGTGCTATAAAACCTTATCTCAATCATGGTAGTTGAGACTCTAAAAGGTAGGGACAATTTTGTTTCCAACCATTATCTGATTAAATTGCTAGTTGAAAAGTCTTTGCATGATATGTCTAGAATGACTTGGGAAGAATTTATAAAAAATGATCAAATTAGACCTAAGAACTTGCAACCTAGGGTTTTATCTCAACCCCATAGGTCTAGTAGGAGATTGAACATGGTTGAAGCCACTCCTAGTGCTTCAACCTCTGGTGCAGGCTCTAGTGTGAACCCTCCTACAATAGAACAAACTATAGATATTAGTTCTTCTGAAATAGAGCACTCAGAAAAAGAAAGTTCCTCATCAAATTTTTATGATGATGTTCCCCTTGACACCCTAATGAGAACTAGGGCACATAAGAAGGAGGTAGAAACAAGAAAAGGGAAAGTTAAAAAGTAGCTGGTAGAAAAAGAGGTGCCAAGATCTAAAAAGAGAAAGGTTGACACTGTTCATCCTACAACCAAAGAAAAATGTGAAATACGTCCCTAAAAATCAAAACCAGTCGGGCCATCCTTTGGTATGCCTCCGTAGGAAATCCCCAAGCTTAGAGAAACATCACGGGAGGACACAAAAGATCCAATGGGGTAGGTGAATGTTGAAGAAGAAGAAGACATATTTGAGAGAGCAACAAACATAACACTGACTGATCTTGTGAACATTGTAGATCAAGTAAAAAATCAAGCATTTGAGGAAGATTCTTGTAGCAAGAGCAAGAACAAGAGTAGGAGTTCCTACAACAATGGGAATAACAAGAACAAGAAACCATACAATAAGAATTGCTAGAACAATCAATACCCCTGTGGCCAGAGTTAGCTGAATAACCTAAATCCTTGCAGTAAGTACTATATGGATAGCAAGCATCGTCAAAAATACTGTTAGGAATTCATAACCCTCCTAATTTTATAGTACATACAAAAATTTTGAATTTATGGAAAGAAATACAAATGAGGGAGGAGGAATGGAAGGAGGAGAAACACAAGCTCAAAAAGGAAATTTGGAAGAGAGATGAAATAATTGAAGAAAAGAATGATGAAATTGTTGCTTTGAAGGAGAAAGTGGACAATATTGTGACCTTAGTACCATAGATTTTGGAATACAAGACCCCTCCAAGGGTCTATGCTCTACATCTGAAGGATAAATATCTTTCTTTTAGGTTGTTAAAGATTGTCTCAATTTTGAATCCTTCTATTGAGACCCCTATTGAGTTTTTCAATGCTTATCAGATTGACTCCCCTGAAATGAAGAATTTGTTGTGTGAGTTTTATTTGCATAATTACACTATAACTCAATACCATGATTGGAATCCACTCCTATATGTTGGGGGTGTCCAATTAAGGGCATTCATGTCTTGGGTGAAAAATGAGATAATTTGGGGACAACAATACAATGCTTATAGGCAAATGGAATCTAACATCCCCTTGGCCATCAGGGTTGAATCAAGAAACCCAAGGGACATTTATAGGGAATGGCACAAAATGATTTTCGGACCTAGCTATGGTAGGAGGATTATGCCTTGGATAGAAGTAGTTTATAGTGAATGTGAGGTAAAGGAAGCAACAAAAGAGGAGACTATGAGAGGATACCTATCATAAAGATGGAATAACCTAACTAATGACCTAAAATAGGTTGAGCCTCATTCCATCCAAAACTATGTTGCAACACTGAAAAGAATTGATAGGTATATACAGGTTGGGAGAACAAAGGGATGATTTGGCTTCCCCTAACTTTTCAGCCACCTATCCTAATGTGGCCCATACTAAAATTCATATTCTACCACTATGACATTACTGCAAAGAGACAAAGCTGGAGTAGATTTGAAACACTAGGAGGATTCTATTGGGACCTTGATTCACACACATCCAACACTGATGTTGGATAGTTGTCAGTTGCAAATTTTAGAGCACTGACCAAAACAAAGAACAACTCTTCACCTACTGGAGGACCAAAAAACCTTAGGTTGGGGGGAGTGATGTGTCTAGTTTATGGTCTAATTTTGGGTAGAATTTATGATTTATTTGCTGAAATTTGTCATGGACCTTGATGTTAAGTGTTGATATTTTAATAATATTTCCTCAAACCATAGACATTGGTCTTAATCCTATTTCCACAAATTTTTAATGATTTTGGCATATTATATGGACTATCTATATTAATTTTGTATGTGGTTAATGAATGTTCTTTAAGGTAGTTACATATATGAAATTATTGTGCATACAAACATTGTCATGCAGATATAATTTAAGGATACCAAATTGAGAAAGAAACCGCCAACTAGTCACACACCATAACATTCAATAGGGGAGTCATTCAAAGGTCAAATGGAGGTTGACAACATGAGATTCCCCAATCATATGTTACTGCCTTGTACTGGTCTTTAATGTTGTTGAGAAAATGTGGGTGTTACTACAGTGCTAAATCTGCATTTGGACATGCATGTCTATCTAGATTCCATGCAAGCGTAACCACCATTCCACCTTTCTCTATTTTCCCTAAATGTTGTCCTCCCAATTCATGGAGTTGACCACCTTGCTTAGTTGGTAGTATAAATAGGGATCATATACCCCTTCTCAGGAGGTTGCGTGATCTGATGATGTACTTGCATTCTTAGTTTTCAACAATACATTTATGCTACTCTTTTGTACTAATTATTTCCAATGAATAAAATGATGTTCTAAGTTTGAGCATTTGAGTTTACATTAGTTTTAGAGGATACTATCCAAGGGGGCCTACTTGGTGAGCAATCCATCCTTTAGTGTAGCTAAGTTTAGTTATTAATTTCTATTCAGTAACTATTTAAGACTTTGGCACTGGCTGTTCCTATAGCCACTAGAATTTCATTCTATGACTCTTCCTCCAGCCAAAGCAGATAGATCAGCTTCTCATTTGTTTGCTCAGATTTTCATTCCTATCATGCATTTCAACTCAGTATAGTTTTTGGTTAATGTTCAACATTTATGTCATTCCCTTCCAATAAATTTACTTTCAACATTGTGTCTTTCTTAGATGTAGAATGAAAATGGCTACTTTGAGTTCCTAGTGCACATACTGTGCTAAACCATTTCAAATTCACGTCCCTAGGTTGACAAGTTAAATGCACCTTCATGATGATTGAAATAGCTATTCAGGTTAGATGTCCAATATTTGAATCATGACTATAGAGGCTTAGTTATTACATCATTGTAGGAGGCCAACAAGTACAATGGTAGAGAGGTGTACCTAGGTGATGACTCTCACCTAAAGATTGTTGGTCATGGAAGAGTCAAAATTAGATTTTCTAATTGAAGAGTGAAAGGGATTGATGATGTCTTATATATCTTGGGTTTGGCATGAAACCTACTTTTTATAAGTAAACTGAATGATTTATGAGTGCAAGTTGTTTTCTATGGTGGAGGATGGAAGATGACTAGAGGAGCTATGTTGTTGGCTACGAGAGTCTATATTGGCACTCTATTTCAACTTGATGCATGCATTCTACAATGCAATAGTTATTTTGATGTACCAAAGAAGAGACCTTTGAATTCTTCATCCTCACTATTAGATTATGTAGAGAAGAATCCAGTTGTGGGTACATCTAATGGTCATGCATTTTGGGTACCTAGGGGTGCTCATTCCATGGAAATGAAGCTTCTTGCAAAGAATCCAATGTTATGACACCAATGAATTGATCACATTGGTGAGAAGGGTCTTAGATCTCTGAAAAATAAGAGCCTTGTTGAAGGCCTTGATGATTGTAATCTTGAGTTTGACTTTTACCAACATTGTGTATATGGAAAACAACGTGTTTCTTTTTACTCTAATTCCCACAAGTCTTCTAGGGTCTTGGATTATGTACATTTAGGTGTTTTTAGTATTGTAAATGTTCCTTCGTTATCAATATCTATATATTTTGTTTCTTTCATAGATGATTTCCAAAAGGACATTTTTTTTATTTCCTTAGAAGTAAAGCTAAATTCTTTAATCAATTTAAGGAGTTTAAGGCCTAGTAGAAAATCAAACTAGTAGATATATTAAGTGTTTGAGGAATGATAATGGTGGTGATTTTTATTCCATAGAGTTTGATAAGTTTTGTAAAGAACACGATATTGAGAGAAATAAGAAAAATCCTTAAACTCCACAACAAAATGTAGTTGTAGAGAGAATGAACAGAATGTTGATGGAGAGGGCTAGGAGTATGGTGAGTGGTGCTAGCATTGAACAAAAATTTTGGGCTAAAGCAGTAGCCACTACATGTTATTTAATCAATAGATCTCCTACATAAGCGCTTGTTGGAAAGATATCCATGGAGGCATGGTCTAGTAAAAATCCTTGGATGAGACATCTTAGAGTATTTGGTTGTGAAGCTAATGCTCATGTTTTGTTTGAGAAGAGCTCTAAGTTATAGAACAAGGTTGTTAAGTGTATCTTTATCAACTATGGTGTTGGTGTAAAGGGTAACATATTTGGGATCCAAAAGCTTCTATACAACAAAAATGTGATTTTTAGAGAGATTAAACCTTCCTCTATTGAGCTAAAACCAAAGAAAGAGGACAAATAGAATAGGAAGTAGTTTAGATTCCACCTACTCCAAAGAAAGAAGAACCAATTATTCTAGTTGATGTAGACACGTAAAATGTACCAATTGATCCTATACACCTAATCCTAATTTTCCTAACACCCGTTCATCCTGAATCATCTCCTTTGCTGATCATTTAATCGAATAACCTTTATTTGATTAAATTCATCACATTTCGTCTCTGAATTAAATAAATCAATTTTATCTAATTAAATCACCATCTCTTATTAATTAAATAAATCACTTCATTTGATTAATTCTATTTGTCCTCTTTTAATTAAATAATTAACGTTATTTGATTAAATCATCATATTCTCTTCTGTAATCAAATAAATTAATTTTATTTACTCAACCTCTAAAGTCATCTAATTTAAAATAAATAAATTTATCTTTATTTGATTTATAAAAATTAACACCATCTTCTTTAATTAAATAAATCAAACTTTATTTGATTAAGTCTAAAATAATTATTTCCTCTCACTTTGATTTATTTAAATCCTAAAATCTAAATCAAGTTGTCATATAATCTAATCATCACTTGAATTACTCAAATCTTGATTAAATCTAATCCTAATAACTTCAATCCCCTAGATTTTGCAAAGTGCACAATAAATCATTATTTTTCATTTATTAAATCTCTAATTTCCCTCAACATGGCATCAAAAGGGAATATTCTTCCAAATTTTAAAATCCCTCCAAAAGGAATTTGTCCTTCCAACAAATCATTCAATGCCTCTTACATGTCCTTGTGCATTGAGCCAAGTGGCATTTAAGTCATTCCTTTTTCCCTCCAACTTGTCATTTCACAAATTTGAAATTCCACCTAATATCATTTATGGGCACATTCATCAAAATGTGCACAACTTTCCTCCATTCACATCTTGAGAAGTGGCATTTGGCTATTGGATGTTGATTAATCCCACATTCCTCCATTTTGCTTATTCTTCCATCTTGTTCTTCTATAAATAGAAGACTCTTCTTCTAATTTTGGTTCCACAAATTCATCCACAAGTTTATTCTTTTGAATTATCTTCAAGTCATTGAGCAATAGTCATCCATTATCATAAATTTCATCAAGTGTTCATCATTTTTATGGTTTCATAGCTAGGTTATGCCAATATTTCATCAAAGGAGTTTCAATCATCAACAAATCTTCATCAAGCTTGCAAGGAATTGGGAAAGGGCCATTTTCCATAGCAAAATGGCATCAATTCCCCCATGGGATTGAGAGTTTGGACACTAAAATAGGATTTAATAGCTTTTTTACTTGTGTTCATTTATTTCTTGTTTTCATGTTTCAAATGAATTTCATGGGGAATGATGTTTCTAACTTGCATATTTGAGCTAATTATGTGTTTGTTCTTTGTGTTTGTGTAGGTCTAGAATCACCATTCACATTTTGGCGCTAGAAGGAGGGAAAATATAAAGTTTTTAGCACATTTTTTGAGAAATTCTGTTGTTTTTCTTGATGTTTTTGTTCCTACAAGAAACTACACTGTTATTAGCCTAGTGGTGCCATACAATGCCACTATTAGTCCAGTGGAGCCATATAGTGACACTGACAAACTCTAAAGTATGACGCTATGTCTTCCCACCTAGAATTTGAAAATTCTAAAGTGTGACACTTGACCTATTCTCCCATCGACTAGCCATACAAACTCCAAACTCTGTCATTGGTCAAAATAACATCCCAATCGCACTCATTGGCTTTTCTACAGTCTATCACTGTTAGTCCTAGTGGTGCCATACAGTGTTGCTAACCTTTCTAAATTGCGTCATCCCCTTAGACTGCACTGCCAAAGTTGGGTAAAAGGAATTTTTTAAATTAATTTCAACATATTTTTCATTTTGGTTGCTTTTGACTACTAACAAGATTTTTGGCTTCTATTTATGTAGTATTTAAACCAATTTTGTAGGTTGGCTTGATCAAAAGTGAAAGGGGGAAACAAAGATGAAGGATTAACTATGGCATTATTATTTCATTGAATCAAGTGTAATTAAACACTTTGGGGAGAAATTATAATCCCTTTTCTAAGGATTTTTTTCTTCGTGCTTGTTTAGGAGTCACTAATTTTCATTTGGGTTTAAAAAGAACAAAACAAAGGGCTTAAAAAGAACCATAGGAAACTTACTAGATTTTTTTTGGACTTAACAATTAAACAATCAAATCTCACACTTCAATTTTGGTGCTTAAAAAGAATCTAATTATTTCTTTCAAGGTTAAACATTTGAACATGTTCCTTTATGTTTTGTAATCTCTTGTCCAAAATAATATCATCTAAAAGATGTATGTGCTTCTCTCATGCCTCACAGCGATCTTGAGAATCAAAATGCTTTTTGTGATATTAAGTTGTATAAGTGATATTCATGGGATTGAGAGTTTGGACACTAAAATAGGATTTAATAGCTTTTTTACTTGTGTTCATTTATTTCTTGTTTTCATGTTTCAAATGAATTTCATGGGGAATGATGTTTCTAACTTGCATATTTGAGCTAATTATGTGTTTGTTCTTTGTGTTTGTGTAGGTCTAGAATCACCATTCACATTTTGGCGCTAGAAGGAGGGAAAATATAAAGTTTTTAGCACATTTTTTGAGAAATTCTGTTGTTTTTCTTGATGTTTTTGTTCCTACAAGAAACTACACTGTTATTAGCCTAGTGGTGCCATACAATGCCACTATTAGTCCAGTGGAGCCATATAGTGACACTGACAAACTCTAAAGTATGACGCTATGTCTTCCCACCTAGAATTTGAAAATTCTAAAGTGTGACACTTGACCTATTCTCCCATCGACTAGCCATACAAACTCCAAACTCTGTCATTGGTCAAAATAACATCCCAATCGCACTCATTGGCTTTTCTACAGTCTATCACTGTTAGTCCTAGTGGTGCCATACAGTGTTGCTAACCTTTCTAAATTGCGTCATCCCCTTAGACTGCACTGCCAAAGTTGGGTAAAAGGAATTTTTTAAATTAATTTCAACATATTTTTCATTTTGGTTGCTTTTGACTACTAACAAGATTTTTGGCTTCTATTTATGTAGTATTTAAACCAATTTTGTAGGTTGGCTTGATCAAAAGTGAAAGGGGGAAACAAAGATGAAGGATTAACTATGGCATTATTATTTCATTGAATCAAGTGTAATTAAACACTTTGGGGAGAAATTATAATCCCTTTTCTAAGGATTTTTTTCTTCGTGCTTGTTTAGGAGTCACTAATTTTCATTTGGGTTTAAAAAGAACAAAACAAAGGGCTTAAAAAGAACCATAGGAAACTTACTAGATTTTTTTTGGACTTAACAATTAAACAATCAAATCTCACACTTCAATTTTGGTGCTTAAAAAGAATCTAATTATTTCTTTCAAGGTTAAACATTTGAACATGTTCCTTTATGTTTTGTAATCTCTTGTCCAAAATAATATCATCTAAAAGATGTATGTGCTTCTCTCGTGGCTCACATCGATCTTGAGAATCAAAAAGCTTTTTGTGATATTAAGTTGTATAAGTGATTACCTCCATAGTTCAATTTGGATTCTTAAAGTTGAACAAATCATGTGAGTGTGAGTGGAGTATGTCACGTGTTTTCTCTCTTTGTTTCTAAACAAAGATTGATCGAACTACAAATGTGCTTGCTTTCTATTGTTTATCCTTAGAGGGCCTTCCTTGTGGGAAAAAGTAATCACCCAAGGGAATGACCCAATAGGGAACATGCTAAATCCAAGCGACTTCCACCTAGGATATAATTTTGGGTACTTGAGGAAAGTTTAAGTATCATGAGGATTGTTTCGACAAGAATGACAACAATGGTCTCTTACTGCATGGATGATCCCCCATGAATGGAATTCCCCTACTAGAATTTTTTGAATAATGACCAAAATACCTTATCTATTTGTTGGTGCAAGAGGTCAAACCTTTGAAGATGCCCCACATTTTTTAAGTTCCTAGTAGAGATGATAGGTATGCCATGGGAGTTTCATGGGTACTGATGCTTGGCTGACTCAAGAAGAGAGTGCACTATAAGGGGGAGCCTATGTGGTCAAGCATCTAGTCATTCACTTTGAATAAGTGCAGCTAGATTAATCCAAGTGGGAACCAAACAAATACTATCTTTCATCCATAGGATTGTGCATGACTTGGGAAACAAAACACTTTGCTTGATTTAACACATTGGAAAAAACAAACATTCAACACTAGCATCAAATTTCAAACCCTTTAGGAGAGGCAAATATCCTTTGAAAAATTTGCGTGCTATTTCTTGTCCTTGAGATTCTCATCCTTAGAGTCTTCTAAGCATTTGGATTTCATCTCAATTTACTCCTACTAAAGTCAAGATTAGGTAACTTTCACCTTGGTTTTCTATATTTCCACATTATGGACTTTATGGGATGAAAGAGAATTAGGAAATCGAACATATAGTTTCAAAAGATAATCAAGAGTGTTTTTATGATAAAAAGAAGTCATTAAGAAAAGCTAAAAACAATTGAACCCCACACATGTGCTTCATCAAATGATTTCAAAAAAGATCAAAATTTAGAAACCAAAGATCAAAGCTCTTAGTCCAAAGGCTCATCAAAAGCATCTCTCAACACTCTATGAATTTAGAGAGATATTAGTCTTCAACTTATACAAAATAGCTTCAAGGAACAATCCTAATTTGTATGAATTTTATTATCAACAAAATATGGGTCTTTTTCAGCAATTTGAGCATCTTGTATGAGAAGTAAGGCACGTTCTTCAAAACCGAGGTCTTGTAAAAAATAGTCTTTTTAGGTACACATAGGATAAAAAATAAACCTTCATCCATCCTTCAAAACATCAAATCAAAATAATCTCACCAACAACTCTTGGAAATCTTGAAACCATCCTTTATGCTAGGCCTTTTGGAAAATCCATGAATCAAATTCCATGAATCAAAATCCTTGTATCAAAATCAAATCATCTTGTTTGGCTAGGTGTGGGTAGATGCATCATTCTCCCTACACTTTTTCAAATTATCATCTTGTGAGTAAGTCTATCCCATAGATAACATCCAACATCTTGGGGTCTATTTGTTCATTATCCAAAATCAAAGCAATCCAAGAATCCAAGAATCCAAAATCAAAATCAAAATCAAAATCAAATCAAAAGAAATCCAAATCCACGAATCAAATCCAAAAGTCCCAAAATATTAGCATCCCCCTCAAGATCTCCTAAGAGTTCAATCATCCATATCGCCCATCTTTCACTTGTATCATCACACGTTGATCCTTAGTCATCCTAGATTTTCTCTTTTGAGGCTAAAAATAGATCAATCTAAAGAATTAGAGATTAATCTCCCACATTCTTGAAAATTGATCCCTATTTTATGGTTCAAATGAGATTGCAACACAAGAAGAACATGGAGAACAACAAAGAAACATCAACTTCGAGTGACCTAAGTCAAACTGCACCCGAGACCAATCCTGTTGGACCTAGCAACCCACTACCCGATCTTTCTCTTATAACACAAGATCCTCAAGAGGAAGGGCAAGTGGAAGACATCACCAAATTTGGGATGACACAAGATGAAATCACTAAAATGGTTCAAAACCCTAACAACCACAAAATTGTCAAAACCATGATAAAACTATACCCTTCCCAATTCATGCTTGAATTGGTAAAGGAAGGAGCTAAACTACCTTTGAATTTTGATGTGAGCACTATTGTGGAGAAGCCTTTTATGTTGCTTGTACCATTCAACTCACCCACTCAAATCATCCTCCAACCCATTCCACAATCCACATCATCCATTACCACCACACAACCCATTGTTAACAAGGGGAGTTTGTTACTCCATGCCCTTCAAAAACACCCCCTTGTCAATAATCAAAATTTCGATGCCAATACCATCACAGGTACATCAGGTACCATCCCTCAAAATCCCTTGCATCCATATTTCCCACTCACATTCCATGACTCCAACAAACCATACTTTTTCATGTGACACCAGTACATGCCCCTGATACATAGGTTTCTCTCCCATTGGTACAAGCATGTCTATTTGAACAAGGTGGACATTTTGGGGCCTTATCTTCATTTTCTTTTGGAAACCTTCCACCACTTCCACTACCAATCCCACCACCACCTCTACCACCATTACCTCCACTACCAACATCAACATCATTTCTTGGTTTAGGACTCCACATTTACCTAACATATATCAATCAATCCAGGGCAATCCATCAAGTACCAATCAAATTGTTGTGTCTAATCCTCTGAATATACCACTGATATCACAACAATAGGTGGTATCCATCCAAGCAATGACATTAATCCCAACACCCCAAAAAATGGTCTCCTAAGGACCTAGCACCTCAATCACACCATCCACCATGATCACTCAAAACACATCTCAACCACTCATCACCTCATCCAACACCATTTTGAATCCTCCACCACCACCACCAAATCCAAACATAGCAAACCAATACAATATAGTTATAAAAGCTCAACAAGCCTACCAAAAGGCATTACAACAATACCAAAGTCAACAAACTACATCGGTTAAACAAAAAACTCAACAAGTGCAACAAACCACCAAAGCTCAAGTGTTGTTACAACAACAACAAGGTCAACAAGTAGCGCAAGCTCAACAAATGCAACAAGCCACCCAAGAACAATCCCAAGCATTGTTGCAAAATTAGCAAGCCAACAAACCACCCAAGTGTAAGCTCAAGCGTTGTTACAATAACAACAACAACCTAAACAAGTAGCACAAGCTCAATAAACACAACAAGCCACCCAGGCACAAGCCAAAGTGTTGTTGAAAAAACAAAAAACCCAACAAGCAGTGCAAGTCACTCAGGCTACTCAAGCCACTAAATCCACTCAAGATGGACAGGTCATGCAAGCTGCTCAAGCTACCCAAGCTTTCCAACAAGCACAAGCACAAGTGCAAGCCCAAGCATAGGCACAAGCACAATAGCTCACACAACAACAAGCATACTAGTAGGCATTGTAACAACATCAAGAGAAGCAAGAAGCAACCCAACTAGTAGCCCAACAACAAGCATTGTTGGCACAAAAAAAATAGCAAGCTTACCAATAGGTGTTATTAGCACAACAATAGGACCAACAACAAGCATTGTTGGTACAACAACAACTACAGGCATACATGACATAACAAATCTTGCAACCACCCCTTTCCAACACACCAATCAATTCACCCATCACTCTAGCAATCAAACCATCTCAAACACCTTCATCCCACCTCCTAATCCTCAAGATGATGTCATAGCACAAATCAAATTTCTTTCACAACAAGTGCTAGACCTTCAATCAGGGAAAACCATGAAGGCATCTAAGAACTTTTTCCCCTATTTGTTCGATAGGATCATTGTAATGAAACTATTCCCAAAAGGATTTGAGTTCTAAGTGCATTGCATGGAGGTCGCATACAATGATACTTGATGTGATTGTTCCCTTAGAGTTTGGAAGGTCCTATCGACTGGTTCTCTCATCTCTCAAGAATCAAAAATTCCAAGAAATCATGGATGCATTCATACAAAACTATGCCTTCAACATAGCTATGGATGTGATCCTAGAAGAACTATCAGCTATGAAACAATCCAAGGTAGAGACATTTTCTTCATTCTTGCAATGATGGCAATAAAAAGCCAATAGAAGTAAATGGGCCATGCCTGAGGAACAACAAGTGTGCACCATCATCACAAATCTTGAAGGAATCTTGTCTTTCCATCTCAAAATGCAATGCATCACTACCTATGACTAGTTGATCCCCAAGGCACTTAATATCGAATGAGCCCTTATCTCACAAGGAGGAATACCTTCTTATCAAGAAAGTTTCCCATCCACCAACTATGAAAAACCTCACACATGGGTAAAAAAGTAGAAATGTTACCAACGATGGTGTTGTTGATGAAAAAGTTTTCATCAGTGCTCCTCAACAAAACACATAGGTACCTCAATAACCACAAGCCAACAATCAAAACAATTGACAATCCAATACTATCACATAGTAGCCAAACAACCAAATAGTCAACAACATGGAAAATCAAGTGAGACCACCACAATGAAACAAAAATTCCCCCAAGCACAAGTACACATCCCTTAGGGAATTAGCTAAATCTATCATGAAAAGACTAGTGCATAAAAATATCATCACAGTTCCCACCTATGGCAACTATCAAGAACCTATAGTAAAACCATTGTGGTATAATGAAAATCACCTCTGTGATTACCAAAAAATAAAGGGGCATACAACTGCTAATTGTATGAGGTTGCAAAACTTGATCCAAGACCTCATTGATGATAAAATCATAGATGTGGAAAAACCAGTAGGAAATCAAGACCTAAATATGTACATAAATATGATGCCCACTCACAACAAGGGAAATAATTGCAATGGAAAGGGAAAGTTTAAAAGCATAAACCATGTGTATGATCATGTTGTTGCATCCCTAGATGAATGGGTCACTGTCATCACTATCAAAGGATCCTAAGTTGATTGTGGAATCACCACAAGAGGTGGAAAAGTCACCATTGCTAGACAATCTCAGCCATCTAGAGCATCCGCTTTGAATCCAAGATCCCTTCCTAATGGATACAATTTCCTTGACCAACTAAGTAGAACCCCAACTCAGATCTCCATCATGGAGTTCATGAAAATATCACTAGCCCACAGAAAGATCCTAGAAGAAGCCTTGGTCTCATCTTCTGTTCCCACTGATCTTGATGTGGATCATTTCCAAGCTATGGTCACACACCTCACCACACCTCACCTCTTGAAATTTGCAAACCAAGATCTCCCAACCAAACAATCACACAATATTGTGCTTCATCTTGAGGCTTTCATCCATAAAAACAAAGTCAAGAGGGTCTTGGTGGATGGAGGTGCAGGGTTGAATATTTGCACCCTTAAACTAATAAAGAGTTTTGAATTCTCCGAAGATGTTGTCAAAAAAAGAAAAGGTATCACCATTAGAATGTATGATGATGAAGAAAGAGTGTCTTAGGGAACTATCCAACTCCCTATTCAAGTAGGGCTAGCCATCATGGAAACATGTCAAGTTCTTGTCCTGGAATTACCTTACAATATCCTCTTAGGGTGTCCCTAGATTCACGCGATGCAAGTTGTTGCTTCCACGTTCGACTAGTGTGTGAAGTTTCCACACCAAGGGCAAGAAGTCATCATCCATGGGGATCGTGAGCCCTTTTACTATTGTAAGAACCTAGAATCTAAATACTACAAAATCCCCTAAGTTCCTAAGAATGATGAAGGCCCTTCAACCCCATATGTAGACCCAACTACCCTCGCTTCCACTTTTGGGAAAAAGACACCTGCCATTCCTTCCATATCTGATATCAAGGTCATTATCTAGGACAATGGGTGTGGGGATTACATAATTCCAAAAAATGCTTTTGTGGTGGGAGAGTTACCACAATCTCCTAGGTCATGAGGGCGACCATAGTAAAATAATGCATCTTCATCCCAAACTTTCATAGTAGGTGCCTCTAGCTTCATGTGTTGGGGAGACCTAGGCTAGGAAGTGATAGAAGAGGACCCGTCAAACCTCCTATACCAAGACAATAGACTATCAACTAACCTCCCCATGGATGATAACAATAAAGGAGTACAAATGATGCTCACCATGGACTATAACAGAAATAAGAAGATTGGGAAGAATGATAATGGCCTTCTAGAACCCATCATTACTGAGAAACATTTGAATTATCTTGGCCTTGGATGTACTCCTCCTAAGGTAACCATACATGGTAGAGCCACCCCAGTTAGAAAGGTCAAAACCCCTCCTTGGGTATTAGTATGAACTCCCCAGTCATCAGTCGTTGCCCTTTAGCTACCAGTATCCATAGGGTTGCCCTTAGATAACTTCAACTTTGACATAACTGATGTGTGTAGTAGTGGGGATGATTATCCTATTACAAATCTACCCATTTTATTCAAAGAATCTGATGTCTTTATGATTAGCACCCTATCATTTGAGTCAGAAAACCAAACCAACGAGCTTACGTTAGTCTATTCCCAACTCATTTATTATGACTAATGAGGTCCTCCAAATTTGGACACATTTGAAAATGATGAGGTTCTCTAAAATTCTTGGGATTATGAGATAACATACCATGTGGAGATCACAAATTCAGGTTTGACATTGAGCTAGACACACACACATACTATTGGGAGACGATTGAATCCCTCAATCACAAAAGTGATAACTTGAGAATAATCTCTAGGCTTTTGAGTGAAAACCACACTGTGACACTCTCTGACCTAAAAATAGTAAAAATAAAGGATGGATCCAATGGTGAAAATCTCTATGAGGTGCTAAAGGATGGGGGATTCAATCTTCCTCTTATTGCCAAACACTGAGAGAAGTCGGTAGTTCTAGCAAAAAGTGCAACCCAGTAAACGTGGGAATAGATGAAATGTCGTATATCACATTCTATGCAAAATCATTAATGTTAGAGGAACAAGAACTCCTAGCTTCTTTCTTAAGGGAAAGAAAGTTCAACTTTGCATGGACCTATGCTAACATGCTTAGTCTTGATCTAGAGATTATGGTCCACCATCTAGCAGTTTACCCTGAAGCAAAACATGTAAGTCAAAAGCTAAGGAAAATGCATCCCCAAATTGTGTTGTTGCTCAAACTACAACTATAGAAGCTCCTAGATGCAAGATTCATATTGTTGATTGACTATCTAGAGTGGGTCTCAAATCTGGTACCTATTTCAAAGCCTACTAGGGGCATCCATATCTACATAGATTTTATAGATCTAAACAAATCATGTCGCAAGAATGACTTCCCACTCCCCAACATTGATATGATTGTCGACATGACTATGGGACATGAGATGCTTTCACTAATGGATGAATTCTCTAGGTATAAGAAAATCATGATAGCTAAAGAGGAACAACATAAAACAACTTTCACTTGTCCATGGGGGACATATTGCTAGAACATGATGTTGTTTAGCCTAAAAAATGTAGGAGCAGCCTATTAGAGGGCCATGACACTAATATTTCATGATATGATTCACAAGACTGTGGAAGATTATGTTGATGACATATTAGCTAAATCCAAAAAGAGGCAGGACCGCATAGCAGCATTAAGTGCCATCTTCGACAGACTTAAGAAATACAAAATATCCCTCAATCCAAAGAAGTGTGTCTTCACTGTACAATTAGGGAAGTTGCTAGGTTACATTGTGTCCATGAGAGGAATACAGATAGATCCCGTTAAGGGAAAGGAAATCCTCGAGATGGAGGCACCCAAGACATTGAAGCAACTAAGAGGCCTACATGGCAGACTCCAGTCAATCCATCAGTTTATAGCTCATCTAGTAGACAAGTAAATCCCATATTCTCCACTACTCCACAAGGGGGTAGCATACAAATGGGATAAGAAATTTGATCAATCCTTCAACAAGATCAAGAAGTATTTATTCATGCCTCCAGTTCTTATCCCACGCATCCCAAGCAAACCTTTGATCCTATACATATCAGCAACAACAACAACTCTCAGTGCTCTCCTACCTCAACACGATGAAAATGGAATAGAGAGATCCATATACTACATCATCCAAATGATGGTAGGGCATGAGGGTATGTGTAGGATCATGATGGGCCAAAAAGTTGCAGTATGTAAGTGATGCCCCATCCGGGTTGATGACATTTTTTTATCTTAAAATTGATGAAATGAAAAGGTTTTTAAAGGAGATTCTCAACTTTCCAACTAAATATAAATTATGCTTACTTTGAATTTAATTAATAATTATTATTCATTTTCATTTGAATTATGAATTTCAAAGTCCCATTTGATAGGCTGATTGAAAAACATCTATAGGTTTCTCAAAATAGTATCACATTTTTTGAATCTAAGTTCATGCCTATTCTATGCTTTGCATACTATAGGATTAAAAATAAAAATGAATTTCATGAAGTTTTGACCAATTTGAGGTGGTTAGACATACGAGTTTTTATATTTTTTAAAAGTTGTAATAAAAAAATCATAATTAATTATTTACTTGGAAAAAAATTACAAAAAATATGCATCACATTGGGACATGAGTCCTCTACTTATATCTAAAATCTTATAAAAAAAATATTATCATTTTAGTATGGTTGGGGTGGTCAAATAGACACCTACTCCTTATTTTTTCCCTGAAATTTAAGTACTACTACATTGAAATTTCAAATTTTCACTAAAAAGATTATTGTTAAAATAAACCTAGTAGTTTAGAAACTACATTCAATTTGCTACAGATTCTATTCTTACATATTTTTGAAATAATATAGATAACTTATTCAATTTTTTATGCCAAGTTGCCTAACTCTGATTTTTCTGAACTTTTGACCACTTAAGGGCCTATTTTTTCCATGATGATCCTGCACATACCCATTATTTGAACTAGAAATTCATCGAAAAGGATTTTCTAGCAGTGGTGTTTTCCTTATAGAATTTTAGACATTACATGTTAGCACACAAAGTAAAATTCATCGAAAAAATTGACTCACTCAAATACCTACTTTCCAAAGCAATGCTCACATGATGGATGACTAAGTGGGTCATGATTTTATCAGAGTAAGATATTGAGTATGTGGAGTAGAAAGCTATCAAGGGACAAGTAATCATAGATCGACTTGCAAAAGCACCAATGTATTCAAAAAAGTCGCTAATATCAGAGTTCCCCGATGAATCCATCGTCAACCTAAGCATAGTAGATCACTAAAAATTGTACTTTGATGGTTCCTACACACAACATGGATCAGGAGCCAGAGTGTTTTTCATCACACCACAGGGAGACTAGATACCAAGATCCTACATGTTGGAATTTCCCTACACGAACAATATGTAGAACATGAGGCTCTCGCCATAGGATTCAAAATAGTAGTGTAGTGGCATATCATGGCTCTCAAGGTATATGGAGATTCCCAGATAATAATCAATCAAGTGAATGATGAGTACTAGACAAAGGATGACAAGTTGACTCCATACAATAAGCTGGTAGAAATCCTCAAGGAGTCCTTCATCGACATCACATTCAAGCAAATACCTAGGGCTAACAATATAGCAGTGGACACCATGGAAACAATTGGATCCGTACTGGACATCCCACATAGTGTCCCAAGGCATGAATTCCTAGTAGAGCAGCTTCTCGTACCTGCATTCAAGGTACTAGAGTCTGAATTCATGTGCAAAATCATTGGTTCTAGTGATCCTTGGTATCATTATATATACACCTACTTTTGAAAAGGAGTCCTACCTACTGACTTACCCTTAAGCCTAAAAAGAAACTTTGTCAAAAATTCATCCTACTTCATTATCCTAGGAGACACCCTATACCATAGGAGCATTGAGGGAACCCTGCTATGATGTTTGAATACTAAGGAAGCTTTGACTAATCTAATTGAGGTGCATAATGGAATTTTTGGTTCCCATTCGAGTGGTATGACCTTGGCTAAAAAGTTGCTAATAACAAGATACTACTAGCCCACAATGGAAAAAGAAGCCCATGAATATGTTAGGAAATGATTTCAATGTCAATAGCATGGAGATCTTATTCATGCACTAGCTAAAGAGCTTCATCCCATCATCACACCATGGTCCTTTTCGCAGTGGGGGCTCAATCTCATTGGAAAAATCACCCCCACCTCATCTAGTGGCCACAAGTTTATCATTACCTCCACTGAATACTTTAGGAAGTGGGTGGAAGCCATACCCATGACTTGCATTATTAGAAAGTAGATATATAAGTTCATCATGAAGTACTTAATATGCCACTATGGTGTCCCACAAGCCATTATCTCAAATAATGGGACACCATTCAAAAATTAGGATGTTCAAAGCCTGTGCTATAAATTCAAAATCCAACATTGCTTTTCCACTTTGTATTATCCCCAAGGGAACAACCAAGCTAAGGCTACAAATAAGACCATTATGAAAATCCTGAAAAAGATAGTCAATGAAGTTGGCCATGAATGGAACTTGTAGTTAAAACCCACCCTCTAGGCCTATCGAACAAGCATTTGAACACCAATAGGTGCCACCCATTCTCCCTGTTCTATAGATTAGAAGTCATACTCCCCATTGAGATTGAGCTTCCATCCTTGAGAATATCACTGCAAAATCACATCACAGATGAGGAATATCGGGTATCATGACTAAATGAGCTAGAATTACTGGGCGAGCAACATATGGATTCCTTGAACCATCTGTAGGTCTATTAAAACTGCCACAAGAGGAACTACAACAAGAAGATTAGGAGCAGGATATTTTAGGTTGGAGAACTCATGCTAAAGGAGAACTACAAAAAATGTGCACAATCTAGATAGCAAGGGGAAATTTTACCCAAATTGGTTGGGACCTTTTATCATCACAGCTAGCTACAAGTTAGAGGAATATCAGTTATCAACACCCAAAGGTGAGCCTCTGTCATAACCCATTAACAACTCCCATCTTAAAAAGTTTTATGCCTAATCTTTTGGGGTATAAAACCAAAAATATAAAAAAAAATGAGAAAATGTACTAAAAAATAGTCACCCTGATGAATACCTAGCAAACAGGCATCTTGGTGACAACAAAAAAATACAAAAATACAAAAATCCAAAAAAAATAGAAAAAGGATTAAAAATAGCAAAGAGAAAAATTGTCCTCTAGTGAAAACCACTTCGGTGGTGCTTTGGGCAAGTACCTTGGTGAAAACCTAGCAAATAGGAGCCATGTGTAAAATAAGCACTCTCCATCCATCCTAGTACTCGTGGCTTATCCTTCATTCATCCATCTCATTCCACTGCATCCTTTCGTCATCCATGTGCATTCTCATCATAACTTGGTTCTATGTTCATGTCATGATCCCTCCTAGTACTACTCAGGCTATTCCAAAGGTCAGTTTGTCCTGGCTATATTAGAGTGGTCTATCACATCACACTGGGGGCATGTCTTGCATTGGATTGGATATGTGTGCATTCTTTATGTCTTAAAATCAAAAAATCCAAAAACATTCATAAAATTAGAAAATCCAAAAAAATCCAAATCATATCAAAATCCCAAAAACATGCCAAAAAGTCAATCAAAAATTCAAAAATAAAGTCATCTTGTCAAAATTCAAGTCTCTGAGCTTTGAACGTAGGCAAGGTTGATTTTAGGTCAATCCTTTAGGAGTCCATCACAATAAACTGATAATCCATTTATTCATATCTTCATCAATAAACGAGTTTGTCGTAAGTCAAACTATGTGGTTTTTGCATGTATAACGTAGGAAAGGCTAATATTTTGATCAACCTCTAAGCTCCCTAGGATAGGTCTTTAGGTTAGGTCTTTGGTCAAAATTTTAGAAAACACCTAAAAATAAAAATCAAAAATAAAAATCAAAATATTTGCAAAATCTCAAAAATACCAAAAACAACCTCAAAACATTTCAAAAATATCAAAAACATTAAAAAAATCAAAAAAATTCATCCATCTATCTCATCTAGCTATCACCCACAATAAAAAAACATTCCTAATAAATCAATCATCACACTCAACCTTTGGTAAAATAGTCAAAAACAACTCTAGCGGTCAAAAGTGAAAACTCAAATGTCAAGGTCTCAAGTCTAGATCAGTAAGTAAACAAGTTGGTCAACTTTTCATATCAATAGCTTGTCATCTCGTCAATCTCATCATCATCTGATAACATCATGTCCTAGGATGCATCCTTCCTACAATGGACATCAACATTAGGAATCACCATAGTTTCTTGACTAGTGGTATGAAGAACATTAGCTTGTTTGTTTACTTGATTTTATCTTGTTGGATTTATCTTATTGCGCTCATTCCAAGGACCTCTCGATGATGTCTAATCAAAATATTTAGAGAGATAGGAATGACGCAAAGATCATTATATTTTGTCTACTATGCTTGTTGGATATTCATGTAATATAACTTGGGTTGTGTGGGATTTGTTTAGTTTGTAGGGAGGGTGTTTTAGGTGTCTTGTTGACCACATAGGAAGGCTTTCCCTTTTATGTTTTGGTTTGAGATGTTTGAAATATATGAACTACACTCTAAATGAGGTTTTCTATGCTAGGTGTGAAGAGGAGTACTCCTATCTAATTGTGAAGTAAAAGTCCATCACACTAGGTGCAATGCCATCCTAGTTCATTATACCTTGATGCATCGCACCTATGTGTGTAATCAAACATAAGGTAAATGGTCCCTTTTAAAATCCTAATTCTTGGCAAGTGAAACATCATCCATCTATCATCATCATCTCCAATAAGGTCTTCTCATATCATGGACTTATTGGATCCTCTCATCTTTATCTATTTTTGTCTTTCTTCCTTCTGCACTAACATGGTTCCATGATATTTAAGTAAAAAACATCACTAATGCATCCATCCTGTATCCACAAACCATTAGAATAATGCATATCATATCATATAGGAAACATTGATCACATCATATGCAACACATTTCATCATTATAATATAGATTGGTTATTCTAAGCATCTCATGAAGCCATACATTTGCATTCATTGCATAATCACGTAGATGTCATCATATCATCCATACATTATTATATTATGCATACATGAAAAAAGATACTCAAAAAGAAAACGAGCCTACAGGTCACAAAAAATAGGATATTTCTGATGAAAATGAGCTAGCCCTATTGGCTTCTCCCCTCACCAGCTGGCCTCTCCCTGTGATCCTCTGGGGGCCTGTATCCTATTTGTGCAAAAAATTGGGAACCCTAGCTGCTTAGGGAACCCCCTGATGATAATGCACCCTATAGTAGTCAGCTTCTCTAACTACCTCTCTATAAGCTCACAAGGATATTGTGCTCTAGGAGGAGGATGCAGCAATGCTCTTGAGCTACTGTCATCATTCCATCTCATGTGTAGCCAAAAGCTCTGCAACTTGTCTTTGTTGGCTGGCCTGGTCCTTCTCAGCCCTCAGCTGATCTCACTTAGCTGTCAAGGTGGAAACATGTCCTTGTAACCTTGAACTTGTGCTTCCAACTGCTGGACTAGGGTATCCCTCTAGTCAAGCTATGGTGGTGGCGGTGGTGGTGGTTGTTGATAGTGATCCTTCTGGGGCAGCTAATCCACCAGTCTATCCTGATCCTATCGACCCTAATCATGATCCCCATCTCTTGGGGAATCCTCCTAAACCCTGACCTGATCGGGCTACTGCTAAGGTCCACCTCCTCCCTGGCCCCCATCTCCATCTCCTTGACCTCCTCGTCCTTGGCCCTACCCTACTAATCTACCCTTGCGCCTCCGTTGTGCTAAAGTTGTCCCTGACACTATCAATCTAAGGGGAAGACAAAACCAATCCCTCTAAGACTATGTGACCCCTACATCTGCCTGACCCTGATCATATGGCCATGGCCTAGCCACCAGCTGTCTAAAAATATTGACTACATCATCTACTAGGATGGGCTAGCCCCATGTTGTCTCCCTCATACTATGCACAAATATGGAAATGTACTAGTCATCGAGTCTATCTTGAGGCTCCCCGAATTGTCAAAGCACTTGGCTAGGAAAGTATCGATCCACCATGGTATGCTCATAGACCTACATCAATCTATCTTATCTAGTGATGAAGAGTTGTTCGGTGTCACCGTACCAGGCTGGTATCCCAAGATATGGCCGCCAAGTGTATATTCTCATGTCATCGATAACTCTCCTCTAGTGAGGGATCTTGTGTTTCCCTATATGAGAAAAAGAGAGTTCACCTCTGTACCTCTAGATGATTGGGTCATCTGGCTCCATATCAACTGCTATCACTCTTAGAGGGAGCATTGGAATGTGCTATTAGGCCCAGATATGGAGGAGTGTGACTCTGGCCCTGATGGCTCTAATATCATAGTATGCAAACTCATGTAAATCTTGATAAATTGAGGCCAACAACACTGGCCCCCACACAAAGCATACTCATCATCAAACCATCTGCTCCTAGGTGAGACCCCATCCTGGACTAAAATATTGGCTACATCGATCTAGTGCTATAAGGCTTGAAATGATAGCTACAATGACCAAGCGAAATGGTGACACCACGAGCCTATAACACTCCAACTTGATCTAACCCTCAACAAAGATAATCTGATATAGGCCCATAAAATCATAGCAGGAATCTCTTCTAGAATCCGCATCATAGATAACTCGCTATCCATAGATAGGTAATCACAGAATGTGCCAGACATCCTCCAGGGTCACTATCGCCTCACCTGTAGGAAAGTGAAACAATGATGTCTCACTTTGCCATCACTTTGCTAATGTTGTCATCATCCCCAAGTGTGGTAAGACCAGTGATTCCTAAGCAACATACCATAGTCCAAGCACCCCCAAGTGCTCCTAAAGCTGCTCATGCATACCCTCTAGTCTGTTCAGCAAGGACTTGTCCTCACATGAGTGAAGAATCTCTGCCTCCTATAAAGGGAAGGTCACGATGTCAAGTTTCATAAAAAATTCAAGACCCTATTTAGAGTTTTCATGATCAAACAAAAATTGCATCACTGTTTGTGATTACGGTGCTATTTGGAAGTTCTAAGCTGCACTGTTGGAAACCTCAAACTTCTAATCTTTGTCATTGCAGTGTAGTTTGACCATGCCTTTATTTAAGCCAAAACCCTAAATTAGTAACTATCCTACTATGGCACTCTTTTCATATGTAATTTAGTTTGGAGTTTGAACCCTAACTCCAAACTATGACATTGCATCGCTATTTGCAGAAACAACACACTTTAAGGCCATGTGAAACTGATTTAACCCTTTCAACAATGCTAAACAATGTCACTTGACCTTGTTTGACCTTTGACCCTAATTAAATGCACTCAAAAAATGAAAAACAAGGCTCAGGAAAGATGACATACTCGTGGTCTAGTGCCAAGAAGCCTTTGGTACACTCGCACTCGCTCTGAAATGTTTGATGGAGGCACTTGTTGCACCATCTTGAACAAGGGTCAGAGCTCAAAAGCAATAAATCTCTGAAGGGCTAAATTAGCAAATGAATTTGAAGTGGCCCCTCGAGGCCTATTTAAGCTTGAAAGTTAGGGTTTTTTTTACCCCATTTGGCCATCTTGTTAGGGTTTTGGACCCTCGATCCCATTTTGCATTGTTTTGTCACATTTTAGCACATTTTTGGCCTCTAGGAGCCTTTTTCGACCTGTCAGGCACCTTTTTTTTTACGAGATCACCCAAAATATAAATTTTCATCCAATCTCTTAAGGGGCAGTATACCAACATAATTCTTTGCGTTGGGGAAACAGTGGGGCATTTTAAGAAAAAAATAAAAAAAAATTGTCTTTTGATCACAACATGATTATTCTTTGAATCAACGCAACAAGTGGATTACTTCAAAAAGGGGCAAAATGTAGACACGTAAAATATACCAATTGATTTTATACACCTGATCTTGATTTTACTAGCACCAGTTCATGTTGAATCATCT
>VDFB02000017.1:17912468-18071050 GCA_007258455.2 Sequoia sempervirens
CACTATTATTGTGGGATCACCAGACCTTACCCAATTCTACTATTGAATCATCTCATACTCTATGTTTCTTTTTATCTTCTAGCAAATTGTTCTCAGGATCAACACTCTTCTTTCTTTTTCCTTTCCTCTTACAATTTCCTTTCTTGGTGCACCTTCATTTTTTTTCTTGTACCTTCTTATGACTTCTTCTTTTGAGCCTTGGATTGTGCTACATGAGTCCTCTCCTCCATAACCTATAGAGTCAATAAAATGACAAATTTTTGTATCAGTCTTAATAATTTCTTGTTGTTGGTGCAAATGATGTTCTAGTTCTATGTGCTTTCTCTCATCTACTATTTACACCACTTGGTTCAATAATGTTTGTTGTTTGGTAGTTTCTAAGGGTAGATCAATGTTATTCAATATATCCTAGGTGATCTAGACACTTTTTGTTATCATCAATTCTTATTATTTGTGTAATAGACCTTCCATGTTATGGCCTTGGTAGCATAGTGGAGTCCAACATCAAAGGTGTTGTTGATAAAAAATTTGTGTTGATTCTTTGAGTTGCCTATTGTAGTGTTAGAAAATACACTCCTTTACATTTTCACTCTATGTTTGGGTCCCTTAATAAATTAGACTTAATTAAGCCTCTAATTGGCCCTATTATACATCTACAAGCCTAATTAATTACAATTTTTGAAAGGGGAATCAATATTTAATTAATGCAATTATCATTTTTAAAACCCATAAATGAATAGGTCCAGATAATTTAGGTCGGGACCCATTCACTCTAAGGGAATCTCCTTTAAGATCACAAATTCAAAATTTAAACATGTTTTTGGCAACATCTTAAGGTCCTAAATTCAAGTTTTAAGTGTTGGCTTGTAATGTTTAATTTTTGGGAAATTAGAAAATTGTCTATAAATACAAGGTCTTTTTACCAATTTAAATCCTAGATTTCAAGTACAATTTTCACAAGAGATAATATTATTATCAAAAGGTGTTCAAGAGAAAATTTCTCAAGCATTTTTTGCAACAATCAAGATCTCAAGCATTATGTCAAAGTTATCAAGCATCATGCATGTTTTTGGAGCTAACATTGTGATGTAGGTTTGAAGCATTCAAGTCAAGATTCAAGCATCAAGGTCACATCATCAATTAATCCATTTCATGCAAGATCAAGACCTTGGAGAGATATACTAAGTTTTAGTCCTTTCAGGATTTTAAATCAAGGGTTTGGTGAGTTGCAACATAGCAATTGTTCATTTATCATTCCTTTCATGTTTCATTGTTTCAATTCAAGGTTTAATTACAAAAATGGGGTTTGACCAAGGCAAACCTCCATTTGACCAAAAACAAACAATTTTTCCCTCTTGTGTGTTTTGCAAATTTTAGGTTGCAGAAGGATTGAAGATCTAGCAAAGGAGCAAAATTGAAAAAGTTTTCAAAGTTGTCAAAGTTGTCATCAAGCAACGAAAACTCACTTTCAAAGTTTATTTCCGAATTTCCAATTGTGGAACCTAAAGGAATCAAAAGTGCAAACATAGGACTAGAGGACTGTGAAAGAAGTTCTTCAGCCCCTGTAGCTAGACCCATTCGCCCTTGGGTGAATGAGTCCTAGAGGACACTCAACAACAACATTTTGGTGACAAGTGCAAAATTACTCAACTTTCTCAGATCTACCAGAAAGTTGTAGGTTCCGTTAGATTGAGGTTTAATCTAGTAACTTCAAGTGTTACATTGCATTTTTTAGTTTATTTACTATTTTTAGTCTTTCTCTCAAAAGTGTTCTTTCATCAAATTTACCCTATCCTAGATCATAATGAACACAATAAGATCTCCTTCAAGGTTGACTCACCTAAGGGTTGAATGTCAATCTTGATCAAAGGGATATCTTTTTCCTAATGAAATAGATGAAAGATAGGTTCATTACACCCCATTTTTCCCTTTCTATTTTTAGTAAATTATTGATGAACCCTCATTTTAATAGAAAGAGTTCATATTGTCCTTTATTTCATCTATTAGAATTATCAAATTTCATTTTTATGACATTTCTCTTTTCCCAATTTTTGATATCCATCTCTTGGGTTAGAACATAATGACCACATGAACCTACTTGTGATGTAATAAGGGTAGATTAATTAGATAATATCTTCATGAAACTTGCTTAGTAATAACTTGATGGTTCTATCTTCAAAGAGAAAAACTATCAAACATCTAACTTCATTTGTGAAAGTATTATGTATCTATCTTTGTACACCAATACTTTAGTAGTATGGTTTTGGGACATCACTTCCTAGCACTTTTCTTCCAACTAACCATTATCTATTTTTGCTAGAATATAAGTATACTACTATCTACCCCCTTTGGGTCTAGTTATTGTGTTTTGTTTGAATGTATCTTAAAAATTGGCTTCTCTAGAATTATGTTGGGTACCAATTGAGAGGTTTGCATGTTGTTCCTTAAAATAAATCTTAGTAATTTTACCCTCTTGTTCTCTTCTAAGTTAAGAAAACATCATGTATTGATGAGTTTTCTTGAGTGCAACAAAGTAACCTACCTTTTTTAGTGGTCAATAGGTAATTCAATCATTTTTCTTAAACCTTCTATATTTTTGTAAATAACATTCATCAACAATTTGCAATACCTCTTGAAAATTTTAATCATCATGTATATATTTTTAATTTTCTCCTCTTATTTTTTGCATCATTTTAAATAATTTAATTAGTATTAATTTATTCTTTCCATTTTTCCTTTGTTGTTCACAAGCTCATACATGTCATTAAACTAGACATAATTTTAAAATTTAACTCCTTTTTATTTGTTTTCTCATCCTTTGTCACACTTGATCTAACCTTATACTTCATACATCTAAACCATCTTTATTTCATATCTTTCGATTCTTACCTGCAACTTTAATTATGTAACTAATTAAATTTCCCACCTAGTATGTTACATCATTCTTCTAGTTTCCTATAACTCATTAACTCATAATATAGGGCTTTACCCTTGCCCCATTGAAATAAACATTTCTTATATGTTTTCTTAATATTTTTAGTTTGACTAAACATGTTGAAAAAATCTCAGTTGCAATGTATGGTCCTAGAAGTCACATTCTTAACTTTTTTAGTTTCTTGAACTTGCTATCATACAACAAAACTTAATCATCAGAAGCAAACTAATTTGATTTATGATTTCTATCATGGAAAGCTTTATGTTGTTGCTCCCTCTAGTGTTTGATTATATGTTGCTAACTATTTTTCCTCATCTAACTTTAGTTCTACTTGTCTTTCTTTGACCTACTCCTTTACTAAACTATAATCCTTCTACAATGTACTCGAATAGTAATGCTACCTCTAATAAATTGAGTAGTTGGAAGGGGAAATACTTTGTAAATTTATAGGTAGTGTGGTAGGTACATAATATTTCAAGTATCTTTGTGTCTTAGTTTGTAATACCACAACTATAAATTTTTGTTATTACCCTATACAGGACTTTGTTGAAAGATTTTTGCATCATTTTTTTTTTTAGATTATAAGGCGTGCTTTGGGTGTGAATGATCATGAGAAATCATATTAACTCTTGATCTAATTCATTGTAAAAATATTTTTTGATAACTTGTTATAATTAGTGGGGAACCAAACCTAGTGATGGTATTGTCATATGTGAATTTAGTTGTCTTTATAATATTATTGTCTGTAAGAATCACTTCTGAGCACCTAGTAAGGTTTTATATTTCAATTAGAATGAATCTTGCTTGAGTCTTCTTTTCCACAACATGAATAGATTTTATGAAATATATTATCCATTTCTCCAATTGCGCTACCACTAATATTGGTCTCAATAAGATTTTATTCCTTGTTTTTGGTTTCCCAAATCATTGATAAACATTACAACTTCTCTCATATTTTGAGAATCATTAATCAAAGTAAGCCACAACAATTTCAATAAAAATACCTTTCATGTGGTTCCATCTCCTATATTGATACCTCTAGCCACTTCTTCATGCATCTCTCTTAGTATTAATTTTTAATGATAATGTAATACTACCCTTCCCAAAATTTCAACCTTTTCTATTTTATGAAATTTTCCATCTATCAAAGTAAATAAAAATTCTTGAACTATCGACATCTATTTCTCGAATCTATTGATTTTTTTAGGACTATAATATCCCCTTTTTTTGCTCATTTTAGCATCTAATTGATTAGCCTATTCCTTGACCCTCGTAGGCTAATATTCATGGTTAGAGGGTCCTGTTTGGAAAGTATTAGGTTGTTTCCTTCTCTGGAGTTCGATATCATTCAGGATTGGCCTTTGAGAGTGAGTTGGGACTCAGTTGTGCACACTTACTATTTATAGTAAGTCACCTTGTTAATAGAGTCCAATGCTACTATTTTTAGTAGGGAACCTAGATGCATAGTTGACACAGTGGTTGACCTCCTAGTTTAGACAAAATGGAAGAATAATGTTTAATGAAAAAAATTAGGTTATTTTAATTATTATTAAATTTAATCTTTAATAATAACTAATTAGTTATTTGAAAAGTGCATTATAATGTTATAATATAACTTTATGTCAATGGGGCCATTAAATGACTTAAAGGACATTAAAAGGGGTGCCCATCTCATGAGTTTTTATAAAGTGCATTAAAGGAAAATATTAAAACATATTTAAATGATAAGAAGCTTCCAAACGTCAACCTAAGTCATGAAGAGTATATAAGCTATCAAAGCCAATGAAAAGTTAATTTATTCATTATTATTGATTTTTATGTTTTGAAGAGTTTTTCCATAGAGAAGAAGAAACCAAGGGTTTCAGTAATTTTTACCATTATCAGCTTTGGAGAACGTAGCTTCTTTGAAGTTCATGCTTCCTGAGGTTGTGAAATAACTTCTAAAGGTTTCTTTTTGGATTGGATGCATCCAATAGTCAATATTGAGCTTAGTTGGTGAAAGATACAAAAGTTTTTGCAAGGGTTTGAAAATATTATCAATCAAAAATCAAAGATTCATCATTTTCTATGAGTATTGTTGACTGGAGACCATAACTGGGCTGCACTTTTTCAGCTGTTGTAGGTCGTACAATCCCATCTTGGAGTCATCCTCTCTCTAGGCCAAAACACCTAGTTTATGTCCTGCTTTTTGCTTGTGTTTGGGGTGGGTAGAAGGTTAGAATAAAGTGGCATCATTATTTGGGTGGAGAAATGCTTTAAGGCTGAAAAAAAATCTCCAAGGGTTTATACCAGTTGTTGTTATCATTTCGGGTATGACTTGTATTGAATTTGTAAAGTAATAGAATCATATTTTAATATAATGAATAAAGGGTGTATTGAAACAATTCCAAGGTTATCATAATCATAATTAAATCTCTTTAGCATTTATTTTTGGTATATTTTTCATTGCATTTACATGCTTTACTATTGGAAATTCTTAGCATTATCTAAATCAAAATCTCAAACAAGCATAAACCCTACAAAATATTTAAAACCAAGAAGAAAAAGTCAAGTAATTGAATTAAAAATAACTCCGTAGTCGGGAGGGTTATTATAGTGGTAATAGAGCAAAAATCCTACCATCATGTTGGGAATTCATTATTGCATGTTAGTTTGGAAGATACCTAGAAGGTTGCATGTTGCCTTTTTGATTAGTTGTGAAATTGAGTTGTTGCATATCACATAAATATTACACCAAAAGTACCTAGTTTGTACAGTAGGAAGAAGAAATTGATAATAACTCAAATGAATTTGAGATGGGGGGAGAGAAGAGGCGAAAGCCCACCAAGAAATTTGAATGCGCAGATGGAAAATTTCTTGGCCACATTTTCCTAGTAGTAGCAACAAGTGCTACAATAGTTTTAGGACCGTATGATCACAACTATGGTTCAACTGAGATTGGATCATGCTAGATCGAGTAGGTCAAGCAGTGGCCATAGTAGAAGTGATGTTGGTCATAGGAATCAGGAAAGAGTAGCCACTAATGTCATTAGGACAACAAGCACAAGGTTTGATTAGCCCTTACGTACTACATTTGTGTCAAGAGAACCTGAAGTTGAGGCCATTCCAAAGTTGGAGGAATAATGGTGGTCCATGATGAATACGAAATGCTTCCACTTGATGTGAGGCAAACAATTAATCTAAATCAGTTTATGAATTAGTGGAGGGATAAAGCCAAAGCTAGGCTAAAAGGCAAGAAAGGGGCCTTCAAAAGAAAATCGGTCAAGGAACTCAACCCAAGGAATACAATGAAGCATTGAATAAGGTTCCTTTACTAACCTTTGATGGGAGCGGAAAAATAAGTGCCTAGGACCGTGGGTGCATAAACTTGATACATTCCTATCTTTGAAACCTATGGAGGAAGGAAAGGCTATACAATTTTCTATGATGCATCTAGAGGGTATGGAATATGACTGGTGGCACCATGGGTTAGTTTCATAGGACCATACCATGATACATTCATATGAGGAGTTTGTCGATAGGCTGATTGCTCACTTTGACAGAAAGGATGTTGAGGTCTATTATAGAGACTTGGCTCAGTTGAAGCAGGTTGGGCATGTTGAGGCCTATATCAATGAGTTCCAAAAAATGGCAATCATGGTTCCTGATATGACTGAGAGGTGAGTCACTATGCTATTTTTTGAGGGTTTGAGTGACAAATTTATGGGTTTAGTGAAGGCTCATAAGCCTAACACTCTTCATGATGCTATCCAGTTGGCACTATATTGTGATACATCATCTCCTTCACCTCAACACCAAAAGAAGAATTCCAAGGATAATATATCCGAACACAAGCTAGATGGGGGAAAACCAAATCAGCCCAAGCCTATGCAATCTATGCTGGATTCTGAGAAAAGGGATGAGCTACGTAGGAAGTAGTTGTGTCATTGGTGCAACGAACCCTGTAGAAAAGATCACGAATGTCCCTTGAGGCCTAAGGGCAAGGCCAACCATATGATGTGGGCTTATTATGAAGATTCTGATTTTGAAAATTCAGATCAGTAAGCTACTCCAAAGGATGATGAGGTTGGAAAAGCCTCTATAGATTTTGGACCTTGTTAGTTCTCAAAAATGCAAGTTGAAAAACCTCAAGAGGTTGTCAGGCTCTTGGTACGTTTAGACTAATGAACAAGGCCAAATGGTGTATTTGAACCTTCTTCTCTTCAGGCTCTGCCAGACCCAGGTGGGTAGACCTTTATAATGGAGCAGATTAGAGGGATGTATGATTTGGTTGAAATGATGAATCTATCCACAATAGAAAATAGTATGGGATAGATGAAAGTTTGTTAACTACTCCTACTCCTGGTGTTGAATTTGAAGTGTGAATGTATGGATAAGATTTTATGAAATTCTAAAATGGAATTGTTTGACAATTATACTTCTATTAGGCTAATAGGTCAAGGAGGTAGTATAACAAACTTATTTCTTGACTATAAGGTTCTAATTGTTGTACTTATGTTTCGTACTTTGTAAATGTTTTGAGAATATATACTAGGTCTTCTTATAGGTCAAATGGTTCTGCAAGTTATTGATTAATTAAAAGGTAATTTAATCCTTCCTTGAACTAGTTAACTAATTTCTTTGAAGGAACCATTTAACTAAACCTAAAAACATGGTGTGACAAATCAGGCCACTTGAATTTGAATAACAGATGGAACCAGCTAGGAGACATTGTGATAATGTAGTCCGATAGCATAAGGTATGGTGTCAGAGGTTTTAATTCTTTGAAACCAATTAATCCTACATAGACAATGATACTTGATAAATTGAATATAAATATGAGTACAACAGTTTAAATATTAGAAATGTTAAGTGGGAGAAAGCCAAGTAAATGGATTCTTCAACAAATGTTTTGAAATTTGTCATAAATTAAATCTTGTAACCATTCTTCAAGGTTTTTGCAATATATAGGACAATGTTTTTAGCACTAGACAATTGTTCAAACCTATTCATGATGTTCTAACCTCCTTTTTTAATGATTATTTTATTTCATCTTCCAGCATACCATTGTATTTTTAAGGTTCCTGACTCTTTACAACATGCCAGCTCTTCTTTAATCATTTTAATTAACGTTGCTTTTCCCAAGTCATCATTTTAACTTTAATCTCCATTTTTGCATCTTGGTGAAAAATCAATTTTGATAATTATACTTCTTTTGCTGGCTATTTCATTTCAACCCAATTAAAAAATGCTCTTTTGAATAAAATAACTTCACTTCATGACTTTTATATTCTTTTATCCTCCTTAATGAAAAATACTTTTAAAAAAATCATCCACTTGGTGAAAATATTTTCCATAACAGTGAAAATCTTTTGTTTCTTCATATTACCTCACTGATAAAGTCTTTGTTTGTGACAATTACAACCTTTACTCCTATCAATGTAATCTTCTGGGCGACAAATTAATGATTCCTTTTCAAATCTAGTGCCATACAGGTTATTCATATTTATTTAATAGTTGGAGTCGGGGGGACTAGCTATTTTGTTCCACCGATAGGCATTTCTATGGCTGATAATTTTTTATCTTTGTAATACTACACCATTTTAGGGTTTCTATTTTTCGCCCATATCTTCGTCTAACCTGACCATTTAATTCTTGTATCTCAGAAAGAAGAGGATTGCAAATATGAGAAAAAGATGCCCACCACCACTGCTGAGACTGATATAGTAGTATTACCTCTTCACCAAGGTTTCGTGTGATTTTCATCATGGTTTCAGTTCATGAATGTATAATTAAACTCTCGAATTTCAGTATTTGACATGGACCCCTTTTGTCGCCTTTGGAATACCCTTTTCCTATGTTTGTTGTCTCTCTTTTGTTGAAGTTTGACGAATATGCATCCCAGATTCAGTGGGTTCATTATTTTCCAAGTCAAATATAATTTGAATCGTTCTTTTGCTTTTTAATATTTTTCTCCACAACATATATCCCTTGCTCACTAAACAAGACTTCTTGTGTGTCGAATATCTTCATATCATTCTCCATAAGTCCATCGTTCAAGCCTCGTTCACTGAGATGTTCCAGTATCTTTATAATTTTGGCATAGATTTCATTCGGTATGATTTGTATAGCTATTGATAGAGCAGCCTGAGATTCTATTGCGCTTTGGTGGATATTCATCTCGCCACACACTCTTTTTAACTATATTCACAACTCCGAATGGTGAAATCACTGTGCAAACTGGTTATTTCAAATACATTATATATTAATTAAATCTGCTAGTTGCTAAGAAGCAACCCTTCATCGACACATATAGGACTGGCAGTATATATCTTAAACAACTAGTGGCAGATCGTTCCTCCAAAGATCCATGATTAGAATGAGGCCCGTTGATGGAGGTATATCCGCCACTCATGGTTTGGTACATGTGAGAAGTTGTGCTTGGCTAGTGTCTATGTTGGTGGCCAGAGCCTAAGGCTCGGCCACAGCCGTTAATCGTTGATCTTTTGAGGCTTTTCTTCATATTCAATTTGCACCTTGGCTGTCGATCCATGAGTATTTTGTTTCTATAACATCAACAGGAGTTCATCCAATTCTAAAGGGAATCTTTATGCCTGAGTTTGACTGCTCCATCATGAAAAATCAATGGGGTTTCGCTCCCTCATTGTCCCTCTCGATAGATTAAATCAAATGTTTTCCAAAGGCTCGCCGATGTCGTCCACTAACCTTCCATGAATGATACTTTGCTGTGTGTAAAGAATACAGTTGAAGCAATTGTATCCATAACCGCAATTGGTCCTGTTTTGGGTATGTGAACAAAAGAGTAGCACGTTTTGAGCATATTCATCAATTTTCCCAAGGTCCTCTATGCGCAATTTCTTCTTCAGATAGTAAGATGCTATCAACGTGGATGAAGACAATCTTCCCCAACATTGTGCCAATGATGTCGATCCATCTTCCTTACCTTCAAGGTCTTTTTGTAAGAATTTGTGATAAGATTGAGCATAATGCCAACTCTTTGTGAATTAGATGCTTCCTTCCTTACATAATTCTTGCATCATAGAAAATTTGAAAGGTTACCGTAGGCTCTTCAGTATTGGTTTTAAAAGCAAAAGTAGTTCTATTCCCATTGTAGATTGTATTCCTCTAGAGTTTTGTGGGACTCATGTTTATTCCATAGAGTATACTCTAGAAATGCTTTGAAGTATTTTTCAAGCAAACTGTGGTGTATAATTGTAAGAGAGTTGTGGTCATCATCTCAACAATGCCATACCTGTTTGCAATTGTGAATGCCTCATCTTTTCATCCAAATTTTGAAATGCATCCCAAACCTAGATGGGTACTTGTATGAAATTTTCTTTCGCACAATGACTAAACGATTCAAGTAGCTCCTAAAACTGCTTTGACTTAAAATTCTCTTAGCATTTTCTAAAAAACTGCACTGCCAAACTCAGCTAAAACTCACCAATTTGCAATTTTATAAAAATATCAATTGCTTCCCATGAAGCCATAACATGGGGGATTGGTTTATTTGGGACCCATGAGTACGTGTGCACAATGATTTTTCATCAGTCTTATTCTTTTGCAAAATACAAGGTGTCAAAGTTGCCTTTTGTGAAATATTTTTGGAAATGCCAGTGTCAAAACTGTGCAAAATCAGTTTGGTTTAGGCTTTGAAAAAATAGCAGATGACATGCTTTAACCTGGAAACTGACATGGGAGTACACTTTTATGAGGAGAATTCAAATAACCAATTGGTTTGTCATGATGAGCTTTCATTTGCTTAATACTAGCTTCCAAAGATGACTACTTTAGTAGATTTAAGACTCTGTAGATAGCAAACCTTCCTAGAACCCTTCAACTTGACTTTTTGAAACCTTGAAAAATTGGATTATAAGGAGCTGAAATTTGGTAGAAACACTCACATATGGTAGATGAACACGTCTGCAAAGTGACTTTGCATAAAATTGAGTGAACTTCCAATTATGATTTTTCAAATTGGGTCATTTGAGCATATTTTCCAATTATTCTTTTGAGAGCTGAAATCAAGTTTTTCTTATGGGAATTTAAAATTTTGCATGAAATTTTAGGCTCCAACAAACCTGATGCAAATTTATCTCCTTTGGCCTTATTTGCTAATATATAGAAAGGAATTTCATTCAGAATCAGGGGAAAAATTAATGGATAGCGTTGCATTGCTATGCTTGACACTGGCACAACACATAATTTTATCAATGTGAGGAGGTTGTGTGTGATTACTTAGAATATGGATTCTTTCTAGAAGTCTTAGTTGACTTTTCTGAACTTATCTTATCTAGCTTGTAATGCTTGATTCTTAGGTAGTTAGGTTGTTAGTTGTTATATGTTATAGGATTAAGGCACTTGTCATGATCTTGTCTAATCCTATCTTTCACCCTGCCTTTATAAGCAAGGCCTTTCATGTACTTATATTCAATCATATATCCAACCTTGTAATATTGCATCCATTATTGCAAATTTATGCTCTTGCTTTTCTCCTTTGTAGAAGGTTGTTTTTGGTTTTGTAGGCAATCCTGGATACTTAAGTCCTTGAGTGACTCTAACATTGTATGAGAACTTCAGATCTACAGGCCCCTTCTTAGATTTGGAAGATAATTATGCTTGATTTGTTCTCTATGGAGCAAATCTTGGTGGATCTTGAAAAGTTGAGTATGCTCTTCTCTTGCGTCAAATGATGACCTTGAGAATAAAAACTTGATATAAGCCCAGACACCTAAAATTGAATTGCGGAGAATCTAATTAATTGAATAGAGCTTATTTGGTTAATTAATCTTAAATTCTTCTACTTAGTAAATGAAATAGAAATATTTATTTATATATTAAGTTCATTTGTGAATTCTTCTATTTTTCTCTCCTAATTAAATAAACAAAATTAAAAACTTTGTTTTATTTAATTATTATCATTTTCATCATATTATTTCTCTCTTAATTAAATAAACAAAATTAAAAACTTTGTTTTATTTAATTGTTATCATTATTTCTTTTATCTTAAAATTAAATACACAATTTAAATAAATTGTGTTATTTAAAATCACATTTCTTCTTAATTAAATAAAGATTGCTAAAAATCTTTTATTCAATTATCATTCTCCTTTTAATTTAATAAAACAAACCCTATAGTTTGATTTATTAAATTATTTATTCCTCCTTTTTGCTAAATTTAAATAAATTAAAAATATTTAAATTTATGCATAAATTTTATGCACTATTTCACTCACGATAAAATTAATTTCTCCAAAATTCAAATTAATGGCACTTGCTTGCCATTCATGGGAAAAGCAGGGGACAAACACGCAGAAATTCTCTCAACAACCTTCCACCCACCTTCCCTCTTGTAGCGGGTGTTCGCCCAGGGGGAGAAACCATTCTCCATGATCAGCTCCTTCTTCTCATCCATGCCTTTGGATTCTCGGAGGAAATCTGACCCCTCATCTGGGTTTCTGTGCCCGATTGTCTTTGCTTGGTGAAGCTATAAATACGACTCTTGGGCTACAAGAAAGGATCTCGACTTATGCAATCTTACTCTGCAGGTTTCCAAAGCATTCAAGCATCCAAACCATCCAGCATTCAAGCATTCATCCAGCATCCATCAAGCAGCAATCAAGCATCCAACATTTGCAGTCATGGCTGCCATTACAATAGAATTGCATATTTAAATCATATTAGAGTAGAATAGTTCATTTCTCATTCTCTAAGTGTCATTTTAATAGTTTAATTAGCTTACAAATCTGAGAGCTAAGTAAATTGGAGAAATCTTTAGAGTTAGAGAGCAATAGGATAGATTTCTGAAGCTTCTTAGTTTAAATTAGTTTAAATTCATTAAGTTTTAGATGCAATATCTTATTTAGAAGCGTAGATGCATTGTTTAGTTTGTTTTTCCCCTTCTACCGCTTACAAATTGGCGCCCACCGTTGGGCCATACCCCATATTTTGCTAACTTTTTGAAAATCGTGTCCTACAGGTATAGGCGTGAAAGTTTTCGCAAGATCGTGAGTTTTTGCAGCGCACCGGGTTACTGTTCTAGTGCGCCGGGTTCCTGTTCCAGCGCGCCCAGTTACTGTTACAGTGTGTCGGGTTCCTGTTCCAGCGCGCCACCTTTTTATCTTTGAAGTCATTTCTTTTATCTGGATCCGATGCGTCCGCGGCCAGATTCTATTTCTATCTTTTTGTTTGGTTAAAATTTACCAATCCTAGGATAGAAACAGTTAAAATTTACCAATCCTAGGATAGAAATGGTTAAAATTTACCAATCCTAGGATAGAAATGGATAAAAATTGATCAATCCTAGGATAGAAACGTCACATTTATTTTGTGGTTTAAAAATTGAACATCATGCTTATTATGGAGCAACATCTCCATATAGAGTAAATCACTTGTCTTTTGGGTTTTAAAAAGAACAACATTTTTGCTGCAATTGGGTGATAGGTTTATGCTCTCCCCTTAACTGGGTGCATCAGAATACCAGACTCACCATTTACTTTATGCAATTTTAAGCTTTCTTAAAACCTTTAGACAGGCCTGCCGTAGTGGGAAAAAGTACTCACCCTACGGGAACGACCTGAGTGGGGACAACCAAAAGCCATGGTATTCCAACCCACTTAAAAATTTATGTGAATTTGGGGAAACCCTCTTTCAATAGAAGTGTGCAGGATAACCATCCCCAAAATCTTTGTTTTAAAGATTGGGAGGTCTCTCGAGGGATTTTATCCATTTGCCGCTCCGAACGGAAACCCTATCTTAGAACCTAGAAATAGAAGCACGCCTGTCAGTTTCTAAACATTGTAATACTCGACGGTGCAGGGGCGGGGAAGAATCTACCCTCAAGCACTCACCATATAATTGCCAAGGACTATTTGCTTAGGGGATCTGGTATCCACTTCCGTCAATCTGAGTACGCACCTGGAAAAGACAAAAACACAGGCGCCCTCTAGGGGTGACATGGCTGTGTGAATCGACGCAATTCCAAGCTGTGGGCCGTTCGAGTATATAACGATGACATTTTATCTCTAGGAGTGAGTCTATCTGAAGTGTTTTATCTTGTTATCAAACCAGTGAAAACCAAGAAGAATCATTGATTCTTGAGAACATACACTATTTGTTTAGATTCTAGGATTTTTAAAAGACAACCATTCTATTCTTGATTGCTGTGTTTTCTATCATTAAACTCAGATAAGATCATCACAAAAGAAAATCCTTAAAATAAAAGCACTTGTGGATTTCTCATGATTCGAGATTGGGTATCCCCCAAGTTTGTCAAGAAATCTCTTGCCAAACGAATCCAAAAACCAAAGAAAACACTTGCATACAAACAACTCCTAAGAAAACAACAATTTTTGTATCAAAGCAGGAAAGTTCTACTCCAACATGGGACTTTTATTCATAGGTATCACGATTTCTCTAGAGGTTATACAGATGACTACGCTGTAGCTCCCTTAGATTCACAAGCATATTTCCAAAGAAGAGCTCTTAGGCAACACCATAATCACAGTCAGAGAATTCGTCCAGAATACATCCCACAACCAGCCATCCAATATGATACCAGACCAAGTGAGTTTCATAGAATAAGATAGTTTTTTCTGTCTTAAACACCTTAAGTCTCTGTTTTAGCGCGCCTGGTCTCTATTTCAGCGCGCCTGGTCTCTGTTTTAGTGTGCCTGGTCTCTATTTTAGCACGCTCGGTCTCTGTTTCAGCACTCCCGATCTCTATTTCAGTGCGCTCGGTCTCTGTTTCAGCGTGCCCGATCTCTATTTCAGCGCGCCTAGTCTCTGTTTCAGCATGCCCGGTCTCTGTTTTAGCGCGCCATAAAACCAGAAAAATAGAGAGTTGATAGGATATTTTGTCGGTTTACCCATATCAATAACAAGGTTTTCATCAGTCCAGAACATTTTTTTTTTGTAGTCCAGAACACTTAAGTCACACAAAAGGAAAGCTTTACCCCTACACCTAGATCTTGCAGCATCTTGCATAGTGTCATTATCACCAAAATCTGAGATTTTCTGTCAAAGTTTCCCTATCAAGGATTTTATCATCCTTCCATCATGAAACTAGATAAGACTAAATCAGATTTTAAATCAACAACCTTGACACTTATCCAATCAAATCCAAGATCAAAGTCTAGAGTAAAACTTTAAACGTTTGTATGCCTATTTTCACACGAGCAGCATATCAAAAACAACAAGAACAAGAAAATGAAAGAATAGCAGCCATGGCTGAAGAAAACCCTTGGGGACGATATAGCAACACTGATCCTCTTATTAACTCACATGAGAAAGAAATAACTGCAGAGGAAATCGAGAAAGTTCAACAAGACCCTCATTTCCATAAATTTATGGAAAAGATGCTAGAGCAAGACATGGAAAAGTACCTTCTACTATTAGCTGACAAAGGTGCTAAGCTTCCTAAAGACTTTGATGTCAATCAACTCAAGGAAACAACCACACCTAACTCAACTAGTATAGAAAATCCAAATCAAATAGATGCTTTGACAAAACAAATCCAACAGTTACAATTACAGTTCCAAAATATCCAACAAGGGCCAACAAAGAGATATCTATTACAAGACATTTTCCCTTATCCATTTGACTCAAGCATTAACATGATACCATTTCCAAGGTATTGTGAGTACCCAACATACAACAAATACAATGGGAGAACTGATCCGTTTGACCACGTACGGGAATTTCGAGCTATGAGCATAGAGTTCGCACACGAGGACTCTTACTTACTACGATTATTTCCAAGAAGCTTAGGAAACACTTGCATGGAGTGGTTTTCTAAATTAGAACCTGGGATTCAATCCTTTGAGGAACTAATCAATAGGTTCATAACACACTTCTCATTCAACATCCAACATGGGGTAACCTTAAAAGAACTCTACAACACCAAACAAGCAAAGGGTGAAAAGTTTCTTTCCTTTCTCCAACGATGGAGAAGGCTATTTGCTAAATACCCTAGATCTATTCCTAAAGAGGAGAAGATAGAGATGTTCATTGATAACTTAGTAGATGACATGAATTACAGATTGGACTTACAATGTCCATCCACATTTGAACAAGTTATCGAAAAGGGGCTCAAAATTGAAGAGGCTCTAATCAAAAGAGGAACAATCAAACATTTCACTGAAGGTTCAAACAATAACCATTCCTCTAACAACAACAATGAAAAGCCAAGATTTTGGCAAAAGAACAAGAATACTGATACCATGATCGATACACATGCACCTAAACCAGTATTCACCTTGACACCAACCACTACAAACAAACAAAACAATGGTTTTAATGTCAAACAAAGTAGTGATCAAGGAAATAATCAAAACAGTGGAGAAACAAAAGCCCAATCATTCCAACGACCCTCCAATAAACGAAAATTCACACCGTTAGGACAATCATTGGAATCAGTCCTCAAAGAACTTTTAAACGAAAAACTCATTCAAGTGCAAGAGGCTAGAAATTGGGACCCTCAAGTCAAACCATCATGGTGGAATGACTTACATTACTGTCACTATCATCAAAATAAAGGTCACATGACTGAAAATTGTTGGCAATTAAAACATGCAGTACAAGATCTCATAGATCAAAAGAAAGTATTTGTAGAGGGCCCTCAAACAAACAAAGATCATACAACATTCAAAAATCCTCTACCCAATTATCAGAAGGGAGAATCTTCTTCCGCAAACACCAAAGGTAAAAATGTTGGTTATGTTTATGACGCAACAATCCTTTGTTTTTCTGCTGCCAAGGAGGATGAAGAGTTATACAACCAAATCAATCAGAACAATGACATTACATCTACCAATTTGGTACAACATATGGACAAATCCGAAAACCAAATCAATGTAGTCACACTCAAAGGGAAACAAGAGTACCAACCGGTTAATGCCACAACAAGGGCACAATCCAAAGTTATATTGAAAGGAGCATCAATATCATCCCCATTAGTGGATCCTCCCTCCAATCAATATAATCTCATCGATCAATTGCAGAAAATACCGGCACAAATATCAATCTTGGAACTTTTGAAGATTTCCCCATCACACAAAGAGGTTCTTGAACAAGCTCTTGTATCAACTATGGTACCTAACAATCTGGATGTGTGTCAATTCCAAGCTATGGTGGGACATCTATCTGCACCTCATTGCCTTTCATTTTCTGAACATGATGATGTATCACTCACCCATCCGCATAATTCCGCCCTTCATATTGAAGTCCTTATCCATAAACATCGTGTAAAACGTGTCCTGATAGATGGAGGGGCTGGTTTAAATATTTGTACCTTAAAGCTGATTCGTGCACTAGGATACTCAGATGAAGCCATTGATACAAGAAGAAAAATCACAATCAAAGCATATGATGAGGAAGAAAGGTCCTCTAAAGGGTTGATCATATTACCCATTCAAGTTGGGCCTATTGTCCAAAAAGTGGTTTGCCAAGTTTTAGATAGAGAACTAACATACAACATACTGTTGGGATGCCCTTGGATCCATGATATGCAAGCAGTACCTTCTACTTATCATCAATGCCTGAAATTTCCCGTCAATGGACAGGAGGTAACAATCACAGCAGACTACAATGACACCCAAGCTTGTCATACATTGAAGACATCTCAGGATACATTCATACCTAACAATAGAGAAGTTGGCACATCAGATAGTGAGCAACAACAGAGCTTCATTTCAAAGTGGCTTCCAAAACAACAAAAATCACAAGAGATAAGGGTGGCACAATCTAACCTTTCAAATGTTGAAGAACAATTGGCTCCACTCTCACATCAATTCACCAAGAAGTACAGATAAGTGATGAAGGAATAAGTGAATATGGTGTAGGACACTCATTTCATCTATCACAAATGTTACCCCCCTTACAAACGTATGGACAGCCATCTACAAACACCCACACTTCAGAACAATCTACAACAGCATTAGATGGCAGATTTATAAAATTTGGGAGCTTAGATGAAGAATCAAAAGATAAGGCCATACTAAATTGGCTATATAAGGATGAGGAGACCTCTACTTCTACAAGTAACATCATAGAGACAAATCAATATGGAAAAGGAAAAACTATTCTGGAGAAGATGGGATATTCAGGACAGGGACCCCTCGGGTTAAGGAAACAAGGCATAACAGAACCAATCCAGCGTCTTACGCTCCAACATAAAGATAAAACGGGACTAGGATATGTAGCAGAACAAGGATCTCTTGATCGAGGGAAACAAAGTGTGATAGAACCAATCCAAGTCCTCACAATTCAGCAGAATGGCAAAACTGGACTAGGATACACAGAAAAAACAAGAGCAGAAATCACCAATAAAACTGTGGAGCGTATTCTTCAAATAAGAGATAACTCTGAAACGGATTCAAATGAGTATGAGTGGGACAACTTATTAGATGTTTCCTATGAAGATATTCAGATTGACATTATCAAAAAGTATACCCCCAAACACGAGGAGGGTCAAAGCTCAAGCTTTAATCCTATTGTCTATGAAACACAAAATTTTGATGACTCAAGTGAAGATGAACGGACATCGATTGAGATAAATGATGTGGAAGAAAATACCTTTGTAGGCCTCAACATAACCACAAACAACCTAGATGACATTTCCGTCCGAGCTTTCACAATCGCTGACCTCAACCCATCTAATGATTCGTTGCCTTTACTACATCCCGAGCTTATCGAATGGGAACCCCAACACCCTATTGACCTCCCTGTTTTTGACAATGATTCCGCCATTATCAACTACCTTTGCTGTGAGGAATCCGATACTTGTTCTACCAATACTTCTTTTAACGATGCTTTTAGGCAGGAGGATGTCAAGCCTTCCAGTTGCAAAAATATGAAAGAAAAAAATGGATCTGATGGTGAAAACCATTCTATGGCAGTATTTGATCCTAAAATAGTAAAAACAAAGAACGCATCCGATGGCGAAAACCTCATTGAGGCACCAAAGGATGGAAGGTTTGACATCCTCCCGCAACATTACCATGAAAGATCATCAGTATTGATAGAACCCACACAGTCTATTAATATTGGCACAGCAGAGAAAGCAAGAATACTACACCTGGCCGCATCCATGACAGATACAGAAAAGCCAGATTTTATCAAATTCTTTGAAGAACGATGCATCAATTTTGCTTGGTCATACTCTAACATGCCAGGCTTGGACACAGATCTCATTATGCATCACTTATCCTTACCAGCTGGCACTAAACCAGTAAAACAGAAGCTGAGAAAAATGCATCCACATGTTGCATTATTAGTAAAAAATGATTTGAACAAACTACTAGATGCTGGATTTATCAGATCTATTGATTATGCAGAATGGATATCCAACATTGTACCTGTTTCAAAGCTAGATAACACCATTAGAATATGTACCAGGATTTCCGGGATTTAAATAAGGCATGTCCAAAGGATGATTTTCCTTTACCAAACATAGACATGATTGTAGATCTCACAGCCGACCATCAAATGCTATCACTCATGGATGGATTTTCAGGATACAATCAAATCAAGATAGATCCTGAAGACCAAGAGAACTAGCATTTACATGTCCATGGGGCACCTTTTCTTTGGAACGTCATGCCTTTTGGGTTAAAGAATGCAGGAGCTACATACCAGTGAGCTATGACAACAATCTTCCATGACATGATGCACACCTTCATGGAGGACTATGTGGATGACATCTTAGCCAAGTCTTACACCAGGGAAGGACATCTAGAGATATTGGCCAAAATATTTGACAGGTTGGAAAGATTCAAAGTCAGACTGAATCCTAAGAAATGTGCCTTTGGAGTAACATCAACAAAACTCCTAGGATACATAGTTTCTACAAACGAAATTGAAGTAGATCCAGCAAAAGTCAAAGCCATCATAGAAATGCCACCTCCTAAGAATATCAGTACATTAAGATCTCTACAAGGCCGACTACAGTCCATCAGAAGATTCATCTCTCAACTAGCAGATCGGTGTCATCCATTCAACCATCTTTTGCATAAAAATGTGTCTTTTAAATGGGATGAATAGTGTGAGAGTACTTTCAATCAAATCAAGCATTATTCGATGACACCACCAATCTTGGTACCACCAATTGAAGACAAGCCATTGTTGCTATATATTGCAAAAACAGATATCTCTTTAGGAGCCTTGCTAGCACAAGAGGATAGAGAAGGAAGAACATACAATATACTATGTTAGCGGGGACACTCAATGGACATGAAGTAAACTACACCTTCATTGAAAAATCATGCTTAGCAGTAGTATTTGCAACACAAAAATTGCGACATTATATGCTCACTCACACTATCAAGCTTGTTGCAAAAATTGATCCTCTCAAGTATTTATTGAGCAAAGCATCTTTAACAGGAAGGTTGGCAAAGTGGGTCATGCTCCTCAGTGAGTTTGATATTTAGTATGTTGAAAGGAGAGCTATCAAAGGACAAGTCATCGCCGATCAATTAGCAGAAGCTCCATTATTAGACAGTCATCCTATGACTATGGAATTTCCCGATGCAGATATCCTCAACATTACAACACAACCATGGCAACTCTACTTTGATGGATCCTACACACAACATGGATCAGGAGCAGGAATTCTATTTGTCACACCTCTTGGGCACACAATCCCGCGATCATACAGGCTTACCTTCCGTTGCACTAACAATGTGGCAGAATATGAATCTTTGATCCTTGGAATTAAAGTAGCTATTGAATGGAAAATCACAGAACTACAGGTGTATGGAGACTCCCAGTTAATCATCTACCAAGTCAACAATGATTACCAAACTAAGGATGACACACTGATTTTATACAAGAGGCTAGTGGATGACCTACGAAAATACTTCATAGAAATCCAGGGCGGCGGATGCCGAGATGGAGGGAGCAAGGCGGGAATGCCGCGGCGCAGCCAGCATGCCAACTGCAGTAGGCGTAGAGATCATTTGTGGGTTTGACGGCAGGGGCAAAATTTGTCCGTCATGAAATTAGTCAGACGCAGTGGTTGATCTTCCGTGGACGTGAGATGCTCTACAAAAGTCGATGCGCTCGATAAACCGCCAGCCTTCATCCGTTATCGCCTTAAGCTTTTGCGAGGGTCGCGGAAGATTTTGTGGTGCATTCAGGTGGATTATCTTTAGCCAGAAACTCCGTTTGGGGTATTACTGGCCACACATGGAGCAAGAATCTTATCAGTTTGTCAAAAGATGTTCAAAATGCCAAATCCATGGCAATCTTATACATGCACCAGCACAGGAGCTACATCCATTTGCAACTACATGGCCTTTCTGTCAGTGGGGATTAGACCTGGTGGGGAAAATTAACCCATCTTCATCTAATGGACACAAGTTCATTATCACAGCAACCGAATATTTTACAAAATGGGTGGAGGCAGTTCCCTTAACCACAATCACTGGAAAGCAAATATCATCTTTCATTCTTAATTATCTCATTTGTAGATATGGGATGATCAATCGTATAGATAATGGCGAGGGCCTTTCCAAAACCAGGCGATCCGGCTGTGTAGAAAGTTTCCCGTAACATCGGCACAGCCCGTATTACCCACTCAAAGGTAATGGATGAAACTTCAAACAAAACAATCTAAAGATTCTCAAAGAAGGCTGTAAATGAAGTGGGACGTGATTGGCACGTTCAGCTTAACCCTGCTCTTTGGGCTTAGAGGACTAGCATCAGAACACCAACAGGAGCTACGCCATATGCTCTTGTTTATGGATCAGAGGCAATATTACCTATTGAGGTAGAAATTCCATCCCTTCAAGTTTCACTGAAGGGACTCATTTCAGATGAGGATTATAGGGTCTCTAGACTTCAGGAATTAGAGCTACTTGATGAACGTCGACAACAAGCTGTCAATCATTTGACTGACCTATCAACTAAAGAATGTCTAGGAACTATAATGTAGGGTTGAAAGCCTAGAGTCTTTGAATCCCGGAGACTTGGTCTCTGGGGAAAACCTAAAATCAAGCAGATAGAGAAAAGAAGGGAAAGTTTGAACCTAACTGGATAGGACCTTATGCCATCATATCAGTCTATGGATCAGGAGCATATCGACTATCTACACCAGAAGGAGACATGTTGGAGGAACCCATGAACAGCATTCATCTCAGGCGATTCTACACTTAAGGATATCTAGTGCACGGTCAATAAAGTTGTCTTGATGAAAACCTGGCAAACAGGCGTCATGATGATAGAAAAGAGAAAAATAAACAAAAAAAAAGAGAAAAAATAATAAAAATGCAAAAGAAAAGGAAAGAGGACACAATAAAAACAAGTGATGAAAACCTGGCAAACAGGCGTTACTTGTGATTTTCACCAAACTCCTCTATCTACTGGGTACAGTGTTGTTACGATTGTCTCCTTTCATATCATTTCCATCTATCATTTGAGATAATCATTATCACTATACATATCATAGCGGAGATACCATGTTTTACCCTGGCTTGGGGGCAACATCCTAGTGTTATCTGGTACAAGTAGACTTTCAGCTTACATGGAAAGGCAGTCAAACATGACAACATCAAGTGGCAATCCACCAAAATCCAAAAACATCAGAAAATCCAAAATCCAAAAACATCAGAAAATCCAAAATCCAAAAACATCAGAAAAACCAAATTCCAAAAACATCAGAAAATAAAAAAATAGAGTCTACATCAGTCAAAAGTGGAGTCTGTGTCAGTCGAACTACGTGGTCTCTGTGTGTATAACGTAGGCAAGACTAATCTTTGATCAGTCCCCGAGACCCCTAGGATAGGTCTTTTAGGTCACATCATTTGGTCAAACGTTTGGGAATATCATGCACACATCAGCACACACATCTCAACACTGATGATCTAATCTGAATAATGATTTGAAAATACATTAAGTAGAGTTTGAATTATTGTGCTTTTCATTTTATCATTTGACTATCATTTCTTTGGAGCGACTCAATGATATATTGAACTAGAGAAGTAAGGAAGAAGAATGATACTTTTTCTTTGTTTGCTATTTGTGAGTTAGTCATTCTTATTTTGTGAATTGTCACGGGAAGTGCTCTACCAAGTATCATGGATGACATTCAAATTCACTTAAGAAAATGATTAATCCTTGTTTGTTTACGCAAGAAATGCTCAGGTCATCATTGGTCTATCTCATACCATGATGCTTGTGTTCACTTGCAATATCAAAAAGCATGAAAGAAACACTCAGGTCATCATTGGTCTATCTCATATCATTGATGCTTGTATTCACTTTCAACATTTTAAAATAAAGCTCAGTGATGATACAAAGCAGAATAGATGATTATTGAAATGACACTTAGGTTTGCATTGATAAAATAGGCATTTGCATGGTTAACATAGATTGCATTCATAATAAAACATCTGCAGAGTACTGGTGACACAAGTTACAAAGATTCATTCACAAATGATGTTATCTTTTCTTATTAAAGATTGAGTATACTTGACACATACAATTTTTCTAAACAGCATGCATATAGGATCATCTCTTCATCTCATCATAAATTCACAATAAACATCTCATTTCATGACATCATATGCACAAAATTACATCATTCATTTCCATTTCATTAGATACATCATACATTCATCATTACATTTCATTTACATTTACATCTCATCATTCATTAAACATCATCTACTCATCTATCATTACATTTGCAATTCATTCATATATCATTCCATTTACATCTCATTAAACATCATTCATTCATTTATCACATATCACATATTCATTTATCACATTTCATTTTACATTTCATCTCATAAATATGACATTACATTTTCATCATACATCATTTACATTTACATCATCACATACTCATCATCACATGTTCATCATACATCATTGCATTCCATCTCATCTATCATACATCATTGCATTTCATTCACATTTACATTTATCCATCATCCATTTACATTTACATTCATCATTACATTTCATTTATCCAACATTCATTTACATTTCCATGCATCATTACATTTCATTTACATTTCCATACATCATTCATCAAACATCATATTTTATCTATCATACATTACATCTCATTAAGAAAAGAAATACATCATCAATATCATATCACATCATCATTAATGCATCCATACAAGCTACATAAAACAAATCATCATAAAACAAATGCATCCATCACATCAATCATATAGAATGCATCATACGATCAATGCATCCATCACATAAATCATGTAAACACATATCATAAAAAAATCGAACCGCTGCACATATATATCTCATCAAGTGTCAAGTATACAATGAAGTCTGAAAAGAATGAAAATAACATCAAGTCAAAAATGGCTATATATATCTCTGAAGGAGTACACAACTGATATCAAGTAGTACTCCCACCAGAAGGAGCAGGTCTCGCACCAGTATTGGTACCACCACCAGATGTCCCAGGATCTCTCGAACCTCTCGGAAGAGGCCGTGTCACACCTCTGCTCACTGTCCTCGACCGAGTCCTGTCTGAGCGAGACTGAGCATAACTGACTCTCTGCTCTGGGGGGCAAAGCTCATGGTAGCGGCTCCTGTAGAACTCAATCTCAGCACCAGCCCACATGGCCTCTCACATGTAGTGGGCCACAGAAGTCCCATCTGCCACTCTCTGCAACCTCTCTGCAGTCGCCTGTGTTGTCTCTGCTATCCATCTAATGGTATCTCACTCTGCAATCAAGGCTGTGATCTGTGCCTGGGCAGTGGACAACTGTGCTTGTAATCCTGTCAACTGAGCCTGTGCAGTCACAGCTGCCTATAGAGCCCCATCTCTCTCCCTAATCAGAGATGTAATCTGAGTCTGAGTAGTAGCTAGTTGTGCCTGCGTCTGAGCCTGTGTCTGTGCTAATTACCCCTGCACCTGTGCTAGCTGTCCCTGCAATGTCTGCACCTGCACCTGTAAACCCGTGACCTCTGATGGATCTGTTGACGAGGAAACAATAGCCTGCCTCTTACGAGGCACACTGGAGGATGGCTTTGATGTACCTGCTACACTCGATCTCCCCCCATCTCCGCCATCATCATCACTGCTATCCTCGCTGCTACCAGAACTCTCGTCACTGTCAGTCTCTAAGCTGCTCTCCACATCCACTTCAACATCCTCCTCTCTCCCCTGTCGCTGACCAACCTGAACACCCCCTGCTGGTGCTACTGCTGGTGCTATCGCTGGTACAAGTGCTGGCTCATCTGGAATAGTGATCCATGGAGGAGGGTGCAGAGCTAGATACTCTCCGTACTCGAGAGTAATGGGCGCCTCAACAATGTCCCGTCGAACATCCCATGCTGATGGCTGTAAAGCACGGTAACCCTCAACAAGTGCCCCATAAGGAAAATTGGGACCCCAATCAGGAACATCTATCTGACGTCGACCATAATGTGCTACACCCTGTGGCATGCACTGAACAATCCCATACTGTCTGTACACATGATGAAATAGGAATCGCTCCAAGACCCTAGGGCTCTTCCCGATCAAATACATCGAATCAGACAAGAACCCCAACTCAATATCATCATCGTCCCAGTCATCACAGTCTAAGTATGGATGCCAGGTCACTACCTCTATATCATCAACAATTTGCCTCCAATACTCAAGCTTACCCATCATATGCTGGGTAGGCCTGGCTCTATACCGAAATACATATGGCCTCGTTGCTGGTCTAGCCAACACTGGCACGGGACGCGTAACAACAATATGCTCCCATGCCCATACCTGGAGAAGGGTAGCTCTCACCGATAGACTGTTGCCACTGAGATACATGATCCAATGCAAATCATGATATAACTAGGCAAGCATGCACATGCCCTATGCATATCTCATCCTATGGACCACCAGACCCTCTAGCACCCAACCCCATCCAAGAGATAGACCCTTTGACCTCTTATCAGGACAAAGGAATCCACTAATGAAACCGACCAAAACTGAAGGAAGCGGAGCATATGACTCATACATATCTACCCAAGGAATCCACTCTCCTGCAACGTGGGGATCCTGAAAGACTCTCTGCATGGCCTCTACGCCACCAACCTCCTCTGAATCATGAACCACAATCTCTCCAACAAAAGGAATATGAAGAATACGCCATACATCCTTTGGTGTCACAGTCATCTTGCCAGTAGGTAAGTGAAAGGTGTTGTGGTCACTATGCCACCGCTCCGCCAAAGCTGTCAATAGACCCCTATTGAGTCTAATATGGGGCATGTCAAGTAATGTCGCCAAACCACAAGTAGCAATATGCTGTCTCTCATCTGGTGTAAGTCGCGATATCATATCAAAAGGCCAGAGGAACTGCTCTCTCACCTGGATAACATCTAAATGCTCCTGTTATCATACAAACAAAATATTTTAATCAGAATATCAAAAGATCATCAAAATTTTCAAAAAATTGTGCTTTTTCCTATCAACCTATCAAATCATCAAGGAACCCTCATCTATCAATTGGGTTCAATCATTTGAAATGCATAATTAGTCCTCGCCTATCATGAGGGTAATTATTATCAATCAATGAATCTCGCTCATCCAGAGATCAACTACCATTTATTTAGTTAACATCAAGCTAAACTAGATGGAATCACCAACAAATCGATGAAAATCAAAATGCACAATGTTACATCAATCTATACCCAAAGTGCTACAAAATCAACCTAATGTGCTAAAAAGTTTGGCGCGCTACAAAACTCCAACAGCGCACTACAGATTTGACCCTGCGCGCTAAAATTTCTGGCGCGCTACAAAAATTCACAGACGCGCTACAGAATTTCACCGATGCGCTAAAACTATGACGCGCTACAAAAATTCACATACGCGCTACACCGCGTTCACCACACGCTAAATCAACAAAAACGTGCAAAAATACATCAAAATTAAGGGCATGAATTACGAGGAAGGTTTGGAGTACATACCAGAGGACCATAATTGGCTGGACGCTGGTGACGGCACACACGCTCGAGTCGGTGGGTGTGGTAAGGGATCGGCATCCTAGCTCTGAATGCTATAAGGGTCTCTGTCACAAGGTTGTCAAAGTCAAATGCACAAATGACTTTTGAGTGTGACCTTTTGAGCATTTATAGGCTATTTTTGGGGGATTTTTATGGGATTTATTTTTCGTTCTGAGGAATTAATTCTTATCTATCACAGGGGCATTTTTGGACAAATTTTGTTGGGAGATAAATTGTTTCTTCAGCAATTCATCATCAAACCATCATAAAAATTCAAAATTCTTGAAAAATAATAAAAATCCAAAATTCATCAATTTATCTCTCGAGGGGGCATATATCACTATCATTTCGGAATTCATCATCTAGGGCAAGTCTGGGGCATGCTTTAAAACCTTTCGTCAATACTGGCAGTTGAAGCAAAATCATTCTTTGAAGCACTGCGTAAACACATCACTTCAAAGAGGGGAAAAATGTAGACACCTAAAATTGGTCTGGAGAATCTAATTAATTGAATACGACTTATTTGATTAATTAATCTTAAATTCTTCTACTTAGTAAATAAATAGAAATATTTATTTATATTAAGTTCATTTATTAATTCTTGTATTTTTCTCTCCTAATTAAATAAACAAAATTAAAAACTTTGTTTTATTTAATTATTATCATTTTCATCATATTATTTCTCTCTTAATTAAATAAACAAAATTAAAAACTTTGTTTTATTTAAATTATTACCATTATTACTTCTATCTTAAAATTAAATACACAATTTAAATAATTAGTGTTATTTAAAATCACATTTCTTCGTAATTAAATAAAGATTGCTAAAAATCTTCTATTTAATTATCATTCTCCTTTTAATTTAATAAAACAAACCCTATAGTTTGATTTATTAAATTATTTATTCCTCCTTTTGCTAAATTTAAATAAATTAAAAATATTTAAATTTATGCATAATATTTATGCACTATTCACTCACCAATAAAATTAATTTCTCAAAATTCAAATTAATGGCACTATCATTCACGAGAAAAGCTTCAGGGACAAACCTGCAAGAAATTCTTTCAACAACCTTCCACCCACCATCCCTCTTATCTTTCCTGGTGTTTTCATGGGGAGAAACCATTCTCCATGATCAGCTCCTTCTTCTCATCCCATGCCTTTGGATTCTCCAGAGGAAATCACAGCCCCTCATCCCAGTTTCCTGTGCAATTGTGCTGCCGTGAAAGCTATAAATACAGCTCTTGGGCTAGAAGAAAAGGACCCCGACTTATGCAATCTTACTCTGCAGGTTTCCAAAGCATTCAAGCATCCAAGCCATCCAGCATTTCAAGCATTCATCCAGCATCCATCAAGCAGCAATCAAGCATCCAACATTTGCAGTCATGGCTTCCATTAGAATAGAATTTGCATATTTAAATCATATTAGAGTAGAATAGTTCATTTCTCATTCTCTAAGTGTCATTTTAATAGTTTAATTAGCTTACAAATCTGAGAGCTAAGTAAATTAGAGAAATCTTTAGAGTTAGAGAGCAATAGGATAGATTTCTGAAGCTTCTTAGTTTAAATTAGTTTAAATTCATTAAGTTTTAGATGCAATATCTTATTTAGAAGCGTAGATGCATTGTTTAGTTTGTTTTTCCCCTTCTACCGCATACAATGTACTTGCATTCTTAGTTTTTAGCAATACAATTATGCTACTCTTTTGTACTCATGATTTCTAGTGAATAAAATGATGTTCTAAGTTTGAGAATTTGATTTTACATTAGTTTTATAGGATACTCATCCAAGGGGGCCCACTTGGTGAGCAATCCATCCTTTAGTGTAGCTTAGTTCAGTTATTAATTTCTATTTAGTAACTAATTAAGAATATGGCATCGAATGTTCCTGTAGCCACTAGAATTTCATTCTATGACTGTTCCTATAGCCAAAGTAGACAAAGTAGTTTCCTATTTGTTTGCTCATATTTTCATTCCTATCATGCATTTTAGCTTAGTATAGTTGTGGATTGATGTTCAAAATTTATGTTATTTCCTTCCAAGCAATTTACTTTCAGAATTATGTCTTTCTTAGTTGTAGAATGAAAATGGCTACTTTGAGTTCCTAGTGCACATATTGTGCTAACCCATTTCAAGTTCACATCCCTGAGTTGACAATTTAAATGCATTTTCATGCTAATTGAAATATCTATTCAGATTAGATATCCAATCTCTAAATCACAAATGTAAAGGCTTAGTTGTTACATCATTGTAGGAGGCCAACATTTTTGGCACCATTTCCGAGGATGGTGTCAAACTAGGAAAGTTCTTTGGAGTCATTGATAGTTTTTCCTGCTATAGTATTTTTGAAGTTTGTTCTTAGAATACCCCTCATCTAGGAAAGTAATGATCCACTATTCTTTTTCCAATTATTTGTGTGAGTTGGCTGATGTTGAGTTAATATAGCATGCATAGAGGGAGGAGAAGAGATGCTTATGGGAGATTCCTTCCTAATAATCCTAATCCATTCCAGCTAGAAGAGATTCCAAATCTACCGAAAAATGAAGAAGAAGAAGAACCATTCCCCTTTGCTAATGCATTTCTTGATCTGACTAGTTATGAAGCTTCCGTTGAAGACCAAAATCTTATTGAGAACCCCTTTACTTTGGAAATCCATCAAGCATGCATGGGTGATGCAAATAGAAATAGACCTAACCAACCATCTTTTCCTTTCCCCATTTCTCATTAGAATGAAGTTGACAACATAAAAAATATCCCTGCTTCATCACTTCCTAAGTTCTATGGACTTTTTATAGAAGACCTTGATAGTTTCTTGTTTGAGTTACTCTGTAGGAGCTATGACTATACCATTGATTCTCATAGGGTTAAGTTATTTCCTACCACTCTAAAAAGAGGCTACACTAAGATGGTTTATGAGCTTAGGAAGAAATATTGTGGAGACTTGGGAGGACATGAAGACAAAGTTCCTCCAGAAGTACAAGGAATATTGTAGGGGAAGTGACATGAGAGGAGATGACTTTTTTAGGATGCAACACAAGGAAGATGAGACCTTAGAGGATTACATTTCCAGGTTTATGTTCTACCTACAAAAATCTCCACACCATACCCTTAATGAAGAATCACAAAAGTTGTTTTTCTTAAGGGGAATTAATGAGAGCTGCACTAATGCCTTGGACCTAATGGTAGGAGGAGATATCACCCAAGTTCCTTGGGAAGATATCAAGAAAATATGTCAGAACTATTCTAGGGAAGCTTCAAAGAAAGGGAGAGATTACCAATCCTCTATGGGTAATTCATCCTCTAGTGGAGTTTCAAGGATGTATATTACTCATTTGTTGATAGATTTCAAGCAAAATATCATAAAAAATCTAGCTACTCAACTTGATACACTTCAGACCAAGAAGAAACATGAGGAGGCAAAGGCAATGTTGATAGAATATTGCCCTCATTGCAAAAAAAAGTACTATAGATGCAAGATGGTAGCTAATATTAACAGCAAGTAGATTCCACCTAAGTTGAAATCAACCCAAATTGAAGAATATAAATTCTACTTTGTTGCACAAATGAGGCCATGGGTTGCAAGACAAGATATGCCACTAGATCCACTATCTTATGTTGGGCCATATTTTAATTCTTATTCATTTGGTAACCAATGGTAGCCCCCATATCCATCCAACTATGGAGAATATCCACCATAGCCTTGGGGTAACCCTCCAAATGCTTGGACCAATCATCAAAACTCTCCACCCTAGTAGTAGTAACCTTAGGGGAATTGACAACAGTTTCAAGGACCTTGGCAGCCACCTCTCGGAAACTAGCAGCAAACATCTTAATGGAGAGGAGGACAACAATGGCCAAGCTAGACAACTAGTTACATGCAACCACCTTTTCAATCACAACAACCTGCTATAATGCCTACCCCTAACAATTCAAGCCCAAATGCACGTAAACCTACTTAGTTACTAGCTCATCCCACACCTAACCCAAATAACAAACCACAAAAGCAATTGGTATACTCTACTAATCCAAATCAATTTACTGCATGTGCTATGAGTGAGTGACATTTGATTGCATTCAGGAACCACTTTACTAGCTCTTTCCACACCCATTATCACTAAAATTCCTATGGAAGAGGAAAATGAACCTCTAGATGATCCCATTCAAGAAAGAGCACCTAAAAATATTCAACCACTCCCAGTCAAGCGGACTACACAAGAACCACCATTTTCTCATAGATTGGAAGTTTCCAAACAAAAGGAAGAAAAGGAAGACACAAATTTTGAAATTTTAGATCAGTTGAAGCATATGCATTTATAGATACCCCTGTTCTAGGCCATAAAAGATGTTCCCATGTATGGAAAAGCAATCAAGGAAGTATGCCTCAGGATGTTGGGTAGGAAAAAGAAATACCCAACTACAATTCATGTGGTGGGATAGCTAGCTAACATCATGCTTGGGAAAGTGACTATGCCCAAGTACAATGACCCAAGTAGTCATGTGGTAGGAGTTGTTATAAATGGGATTCAAATAAAGAATGCTCTGATTGATCTGGAAGCAACAATAAATGTAATGACTAAGGACATCCTATAACAACTAAAAATTTCAAGCATGATATCTACTCCTACTATTCTATAGCTTGATGATAGTTCTACTATTAAGCCTGATGGTATAGTAGAGGACCTTGTGGTAATTCTAGACTCCTAGGAGTACCCAACAAATTTCATGATTCTTTCTCCTAAAGCTACACTAGGCAAGTACCCCATTATTCTTGGAAGGCCATGGTTAGTAATCAAAGATGCCTATATTGGATGTCGGTCAAAAGCTATGACCATTTCTAATGGGAGGAACACCAAAAAGCTTGTTCTTTATCCTCTTGCTCAGCCATCCCATGATGAGGATAATTCCGTATGGCCACATGTTGGTGAAGAGGATGAGGAAGTTAACTCTTTGGTGCAACTTATGATGTTGAGTAGAAGTCCTCTCATGCAGATTCAAGATGAAGATTAAGTGTTTTCTAACATAATTCAGAACCATTGTGAAGTACATGATCCATCATCCTCTCATGTATCTATTTTTGTTGATCCCGTGAAGAAACTTCTACCAGTTCTTCTTGTGATCACTCTTCTTGCAGCCAAACTTCCTGCAACAATAGGTATGTTCCATACAATGCTGCCATATGAACTCAAGGTACCATGTATCAATGAAGAAGCTATGATAGTGTTAACTACACAAGTATAGGTTTCAGAAGGAAAGTGTTTGTATATTATTAACAAATTGAGTGAAGAACAATAGTTGTCATTGGCCAAATTACTAAGGACTCATCAACATGCATTTACATGGGACTATCATGATATGAAAGGATTGTACCCTAAGCTTTGCACTCATAGGATATAGATCATAGATGATTGTCAACCAATAAGGTATCCACAAAGAAGAATCAACCCTACATTGAGAGAGATTGTAAAAGGATAATTGCAAAAGTTGCTAGATGTAGGATTTATCTACCACATTTTAGATAGCCAATGGGTGTCTCCATTGGTGATTGTGCTAAAGAAGAGAGTAAAATGGTGATTTTTTGTTGATTACATGGAACTCAATGCTACCACCAAGAAGGACCATTTTCCCTTGCCTTTTGTAGATCAAGTCTTGGAGTCACTTGCAAGAAAGTAGTACTTTTCTTTTCTAGATGGATTTAGTGGCTATAACAAGATCCAAATTGCACCTAAGGATCCAGAGAAGACAACTTTTATCTATCCATGGGGAACATATACCTATTTAGTACTTCCATTTGGCTTATGCAATGCACCTACAACTTTTCAGAGGGCGGTCATCAACATATTTTTGGATATCTCTCTTGATTGCATGGAAATCTATATGGATGACTTTACTACCTATGGTACTAATTTCAATGAAGCATTGGAAAATATCAAGAAGGTACTATAGATATGTGAAGACCACAATCTATCTTTAAATAGAGAGAAGTGCTTTATGATGATGTAGGAAGGTGTAGTTCTTGACCACTACATCTCTCACAAAGAAATTCAAGTAGACCCTACAAAAATTGAGGTAATCACTAATCTACCTATACCTGCAAAATAAAGGATGTTAGGAGTTTCTTGGGACATGTAAGATACTATAGGTGTTTCATCAAAGACTTTAGCAAAATGGTATCACCATTGTACACTCTCTCAACCATAGATGTTGAATTCCAATGGACAAAAGATTGTGACAAGGCATTTTATGACTTGAAAGCAGCCTTAACCCATGCTCTTGTACTTAAATGACCTAATTGAGGTATTATTTTTCACATTCGTACATATGCATTAGACTATGATATAGGGGTGGTCTTAGGATAGAAAGAAGGAGCCATTGAAAATGCCATTTATTTTGTTAGCAAAAATCTACAGGGAGCTGAATTCAACTATATAGTGACATAAAAAGAAATGTTGGTAGTGATCTATGCCCTAAATAAATTCAAGCACTACATAATAGGCTATTAGATCTGTGTGCACATTTATCATGCATCCATTAGATATCTCATGAATAAACCCTTGATCTCAGGTAGATTAGCAAGATGGTTGTTGTTGATGTAGGAATTTGACACAACCATTGTTGATAAACCAGGGAAGACCAATGTTGTTGCAAATTTTTTTTCAAGGTTGACCACACCTAAGGAGAATCAAGCCATAGATGACTCTTTTCTTGATGATCATCTATTTTCCATCAATGTTCAAACACCCTAGTATGCTGACATAGCTAATTATCTAGTGACAGGGAGAGTTCCTCCTCACTTCTTCCCAAAAGAGAGAAGAGTTCTCATTGAAAAATCTTTTCCTTTTTCATGGATTGTTGGATGTTTGTTTTATACTAGACTAGATCATGTCATGAGGAGATGTGTAAGGGAGGATGATACATATGAAATTTTTCATGAATGCCACAATGAACCCTATGGAGGGAATTTTGCAACCAAGAGGGCATTCATGAAGATTTTGAACACATGATACTATTGGCCCACACTCCACAAGGATCTAGGAAGATATACAAGAAAATGTGATAGATGCCAAATGATGGGTCAGCCAACCAAATCTAATGAGATGCCACTTTATCCTCAAGTAGTAATCACTCCCTTTGACAAATGGGCATTAGATTTTGTAGGACCCATTGACCCTCCATCAAATGGTAAGTCTTATATCTTGGTATGCATTGATTATGTAACTAAGTGGGTAGAAGTTAAGGCCATGGTTGCAAAATTTCTTTATGAAGAAATTTTCACATGGTATGGAGTCCCAAGAGAAATAGTTACTAATCAAGGACCTCAATTCACTTCAACCCTTGTTACAAAATTGGTTAATGAGTACAACATAAGGCACAAGAATTATACACCTTATCACCCTTAGGCCAATGACTAAGTTGAGGTGACCAATAGAGAAATTGAAGCCATTTTGACCAAAACAATAGCTATCCATAGAAAGGATTGGGAAAATAGGTTACCAGAAGCTGTTTGGGCCTACAGAACCACCTGGAAAACAACTACAAGCTTCACTCCATTTGAGCAGCTATATGGAAAGACAACCATGATGCCCATTGAATTTTAGCACAAGACTCTTAGGTTTGTAGTATATTTTGGGATGGATATCTCTGAGGCACAAAAACAAAGAATCATGTAGCTAAATGCTTTGGATGAAATGAGGAAAGTAGCCTTGTATCACATAGAGGTAGTGCAAAATCAAAGAATAAAGTGGGATGGAAAATTCATCAAGGACAAGAAATTCTAGCCAAGTGATTGGGCACTGCTCTATGACTCAAGGTATCAAGACAATGTAGGAAAATTGCAGACAAGGTGGCTAGGACCATATGAAGTTGTTGAGATCTTTCCCAATAGTGTTGTTCAACTCACTACCATTGATCCTTTCAAGTTCAAGTTGCTTTTCAATGGTCATCGCCTCAAATTATACCACAAGCCAGCTTCCAAAGAAGAGTTCCTACAACAATTCACTTAACATGCAATACCTGAGCTTCCTGTGGCCGAAAGAAGTGGACCTAGTGTCCCTCCTTCTGGCTAACTAACGTATGTACTTGTCATAATAAAGATTTCCATTTTGTGGAAGTACATTTCTTCACCCATCCATCACCACCTTTCTCCCTCTTCCATCACTTCACTTCATTCCACCTCACCTCATTCCACTTCTTCTTCATTAATTTCTCAAATTATTTTGTAAAAAGGTGAACGATACTTTCTCCACAATCTTTGCAACAAATCCTCCACACATTTAGGTATGTGTGCATTAATTTCTATATGGTAATTATCTTTTAGTGCATTCATTTAATTGTTGTACATTAATATGGATGTTCACAATAGCATGTCATTATTCCCTTTCAAATCACCACTCCCATCTCACATGTGAGGACACATGCCCAAATTTAGGTTGGGGGGCAGGAAGAAAAAGATGCAAATACCTTTCCCAAGTGTCAGTCCATACTGGTCTAAATAAGCAAAATTTAAATTGAGCTGATTTGAATTATGAGTGAGAAGACAACTCGCATGTGTGAATTGACACCAATTGCAGCCACCATTTCTTCTCATCATAACTTTCCTTTATTACTCATTCCTTTCCATTATTGACCTTGTCATGATCTTAAGTTGCAAAAAAAAGGTAAAATTTAGTCGGCATTGGCATTGGAAATTTAGCAATTGTTGCAAGAAGGTGAATTTGGATTTCAGATGAGAACTATAGGAAGCAAATTTTGCAAAGTGATAACTTGATTGCAGACAATGGGAGGTGGATTAATTCAAAATGAACCCATAATGCATGAATTTTTTACTGCAGGATGCACCTTGCCTAGCCAAATTTAGAAATTACGGGTGGTTAGACTACTTCCTAAATCTAGATGATTTTGATGAAGACATTGCACTAAAATTCACCCAGACATTTTCTAAAGGAAAAGCCATAGTAAAAGGGTTGGAGGTCATGGTGATTGAAGAACGAATTGTAGAAGTTACAGGGTTACCTGTCGATGATGAACATTACCCTTCTTTTAGAGATGCCAGGTCAACTAGGGCTGAATTTACAGAACATGGTGACCCTCCAATTAGTGTGGACAAACAAGGTGCAAAAATAACATCTCTATCTGAGCCATCGAAGTAGGTAGTTGTTTATATTATAAGATACATCACTTGTGAAGGTTTTCTATTGAACGTACATTCTGTGCACTTCAAACTCTTGAATCACATGAGGCACAAGAGGAGGATGAATGTGTCAAATGTGCTATAAAACCTTATCTCAATCATGGTAGTTGAGACTCTAAAAGGTAGGGACAATTTTGTTTCCAACCATTATCTGATTAAATTGCTAGTTGAAAAGTCTTTGCATGATATGTCTAGAATGACTTGGGAAGAATTTATAAAAAATGATCAAATTAGACCTAAGAACTTGCAACCTAGGGTTTTATCTCAACCCCATAGGTCTAGTAGGAGATTGAACATGGTTGAAGCCACTCCTAGTGCTTCAACCTCTGGTGCAGGCTCTAGTGTGAACCCTCCTACAATAGAACAAACTATAGATATTAGTTCTTCTGAAATAGAGCACTCAGAAAAAGAAAGTTCCTCATCAAATTTTTATGATGATGTTCCCCTTGACACCCTAATGAGAACTAGGGCACATAAGAAGGAGGTAGAAACAAGAAAAGGGAAAGTTAAAAAGTAGCTGGTAGAAAAAGAGGTGCCAAGATCTAAAAAGAGAAAGGTTGACACTGTTCATCCTACAACCAAAGAAAAATGTGAAATACGTCCCTAAAAATCAAAACCAGTCGGGCCATCCTTTGGTATGCCTCCGTAGGAAATCCCCAAGCTTAGAGAAACATCACGGGAGGACACAAAAGATCCAATGGGGTAGGTGAATGTTGAAGAAGAAGAAGACATATTTGAGAGAGCAACAAACATAACACTGACTGATCTTGTGAACATTGTAGATCAAGTAAAAAATCAAGCATTTGAGGAAGATTCTTGTAGCAAGAGCAAGAACAAGAGTAGGAGTTCCTACAACAATGGGAATAACAAGAACAAGAAACCATACAATAAGAATTGCTAGAACAATCAATACCCCTGTGGCCAGAGTTAGCTGAATAACCTAAATCCTTGCAGTAAGTACTATATGGATAGCAAGCATCGTCAAAAATACTGTTAGGAATTCATAACCCTCCTAATTTTATAGTACATACAAAAATTTTGAATTTATGGAAAGAAATACAAATGAGGGAGGAGGAATGGAAGGAGGAGAAACACAAGCTCAAAAAGGAAATTTGGAAGAGAGATGAAATAATTGAAGAAAAGAATGATGAAATTGTTGCTTTGAAGGAGAAAGTGGACAATATTGTGACCTTAGTACCATAGATTTTGGAATACAAGACCCCTCCAAGGGTCTATGCTCTACATCTGAAGGATAAATATCTTTCTTTTAGGTTGTTAAAGATTGTCTCAATTTTGAATCCTTCTATTGAGACCCCTATTGAGTTTTTCAATGCTTATCAGATTGACTCCCCTGAAATGAAGAATTTGTTGTGTGAGTTTTATTTGCATAATTACACTATAACTCAATACCATGATTGGAATCCACTCCTATATGTTGGGGGTGTCCAATTAAGGGCATTCATGTCTTGGGTGAAAAATGAGATAATTTGGGGACAACAATACAATGCTTATAGGCAAATGGAATCTAACATCCCCTTGGCCATCAGGGTTGAATCAAGAAACCCAAGGGACATTTATAGGGAATGGCACAAAATGATTTTCGGACCTAGCTATGGTAGGAGGATTATGCCTTGGATAGAAGTAGTTTATAGTGAATGTGAGGTAAAGGAAGCAACAAAAGAGGAGACTATGAGAGGATACCTATCATAAAGATGGAATAACCTAACTAATGACCTAAAATAGGTTGAGCCTCATTCCATCCAAAACTATGTTGCAACACTGAAAAGAATTGATAGGTATATACAGGTTGGGAGAACAAAGGGATGATTTGGCTTCCCCTAACTTTTCAGCCACCTATCCTAATGTGGCCCATACTAAAATTCATATTCTACCACTATGACATTACTGCAAAGAGACAAAGCTGGAGTAGATTTGAAACACTAGGAGGATTCTATTGGGACCTTGATTCACACACATCCAACACTGATGTTGGATAGTTGTCAGTTGCAAATTTTAGAGCACTGACCAAAACAAAGAACAACTCTTCACCTACTGGAGGACCAAAAAACCTTAGGTTGGGGGGAGTGATGTGTCTAGTTTATGGTCTAATTTTGGGTAGAATTTATGATTTATTTGCTGAAATTTGTCATGGACCTTGATGTTAAGTGTTGATATTTTAATAATATTTCCTCAAACCATAGACATTGGTCTTAATCCTATTTCCACAAATTTTTAATGATTTTGGCATATTATATGGACTATCTATATTAATTTTGTATGTGGTTAATGAATGTTCTTTAAGGTAGTTACATATATGAAATTATTGTGCATACAAACATTGTCATGCAGATATAATTTAAGGATACCAAATTGAGAAAGAAACCGCCAACTAGTCACACACCATAACATTCAATAGGGGAGTCATTCAAAGGTCAAATGGAGGTTGACAACATGAGATTCCCCAATCATATGTTACTGCCTTGTACTGGTCTTTAATGTTGTTGAGAAAATGTGGGTGTTACTACAGTGCTAAATCTGCATTTGGACATGCATGTCTATCTAGATTCCATGCAAGCGTAACCACCATTCCACCTTTCTCTATTTTCCCTAAATGTTGTCCTCCCAATTCATGGAGTTGACCACCTTGCTTAGTTGGTAGTATAAATAGGGATCATATACCCCTTCTCAGGAGGTTGCGTGATCTGATGATGTACTTGCATTCTTAGTTTTCAACAATACATTTATGCTACTCTTTTGTACTAATTATTTCCAATGAATAAAATGATGTTCTAAGTTTGAGCATTTGAGTTTACATTAGTTTTAGAGGATACTATCCAAGGGGGCCTACTTGGTGAGCAATCCATCCTTTAGTGTAGCTAAGTTTAGTTATTAATTTCTATTCAGTAACTATTTAAGACTTTGGCACTGGCTGTTCCTATAGCCACTAGAATTTCATTCTATGACTCTTCCTCCAGCCAAAGCAGATAGATCAGCTTCTCATTTGTTTGCTCAGATTTTCATTCCTATCATGCATTTCAACTCAGTATAGTTTTTGGTTAATGTTCAACATTTATGTCATTCCCTTCCAATAAATTTACTTTCAACATTGTGTCTTTCTTAGATGTAGAATGAAAATGGCTACTTTGAGTTCCTAGTGCACATACTGTGCTAAACCATTTCAAATTCACGTCCCTAGGTTGACAAGTTAAATGCACCTTCATGATGATTGAAATAGCTATTCAGGTTAGATGTCCAATATTTGAATCATGACTATAGAGGCTTAGTTATTACATCATTGTAGGAGGCCAACAAGTACAATGGTAGAGAGGTGTACCTAGGTGATGACTCTCACCTAAAGATTGTTGGTCATGGAAGAGTCAAAATTAGATTTTCTAATTGAAGAGTGAAAGGGATTGATGATGTCTTATATATCTTGGGTTTGGCATGAAACCTACTTTTTATAAGTAAACTGAATGATTTATGAGTGCAAGTTGTTTTCTATGGTGGAGGATGGAAGATGACTAGAGGAGCTATGTTGTTGGCTACGAGAGTCTATATTGGCACTCTATTTCAACTTGATGCATGCATTCTACAATGCAATAGTTATTTTGATGTACCAAAGAAGAGACCTTTGAATTCTTCATCCTCACTATTAGATTATGTAGAGAAGAATCCAGTTGTGGGTACATCTAATGGTCATGCATTTTGGGTACCTAGGGGTGCTCATTCCATGGAAATGAAGCTTCTTGCAAAGAATCCAATGTTATGACACCAATGAATTGATCACATTGGTGAGAAGGGTCTTAGATCTCTGAAAAATAAGAGCCTTGTTGAAGGCCTTGATGATTGTAATCTTGAGTTTGACTTTTACCAACATTGTGTATATGGAAAACAACGTGTTTCTTTTTACTCTAATTCCCACAAGTCTTCTAGGGTCTTGGATTATGTACATTTAGGTGTTTTTAGTATTGTAAATGTTCCTTCGTTATCAATATCTATATATTTTGTTTCTTTCATAGATGATTTCCAAAAGGACATTTTTTTTATTTCCTTAGAAGTAAAGCTAAATTCTTTAATCAATTTAAGGAGTTTAAGGCCTAGTAGAAAATCAAACTAGTAGATATATTAAGTGTTTGAGGAATGATAATGGTGGTGATTTTTATTCCATAGAGTTTGATAAGTTTTGTAAAGAACACGATATTGAGAGAAATAAGAAAAATCCTTAAACTCCACAACAAAATGTAGTTGTAGAGAGAATGAACAGAATGTTGATGGAGAGGGCTAGGAGTATGGTGAGTGGTGCTAGCATTGAACAAAAATTTTGGGCTAAAGCAGTAGCCACTACATGTTATTTAATCAATAGATCTCCTACATAAGCGCTTGTTGGAAAGATATCCATGGAGGCATGGTCTAGTAAAAATCCTTGGATGAGACATCTTAGAGTATTTGGTTGTGAAGCTAATGCTCATGTTTTGTTTGAGAAGAGCTCTAAGTTATAGAACAAGGTTGTTAAGTGTATCTTTATCAACTATGGTGTTGGTGTAAAGGGTAACATATTTGGGATCCAAAAGCTTCTATACAACAAAAATGTGATTTTTAGAGAGATTAAACCTTCCTCTATTGAGCTAAAACCAAAGAAAGAGGACAAATAGAATAGGAAGTAGTTTAGATTCCACCTACTCCAAAGAAAGAAGAACCAATTATTCTAGTTGATGTAGACACGTAAAATGTACCAATTGATCCTATACACCTAATCCTAATTTTCCTAACACCCGTTCATCCTGAATCATCTCCTTTGCTGATCATTTAATCGAATAACCTTTATTTGATTAAATTCATCACATTTCGTCTCTGAATTAAATAAATCAATTTTATCTAATTAAATCACCATCTCTTATTAATTAAATAAATCACTTCATTTGATTAATTCTATTTGTCCTCTTTTAATTAAATAATTAACGTTATTTGATTAAATCATCATATTCTCTTCTGTAATCAAATAAATTAATTTTATTTACTCAACCTCTAAAGTCATCTAATTTAAAATAAATAAATTTATCTTTATTTGATTTATAAAAATTAACACCATCTTCTTTAATTAAATAAATCAAACTTTATTTGATTAAGTCTAAAATAATTATTTCCTCTCACTTTGATTTATTTAAATCCTAAAATCTAAATCAAGTTGTCATATAATCTAATCATCACTTGAATTACTCAAATCTTGATTAAATCTAATCCTAATAACTTCAATCCCCTAGATTTTGCAAAGTGCACAATAAATCATTATTTTTCATTTATTAAATCTCTAATTTCCCTCAACATGGCATCAAAAGGGAATATTCTTCCAAATTTTAAAATCCCTCCAAAAGGAATTTGTCCTTCCAACAAATCATTCAATGCCTCTTACATGTCCTTGTGCATTGAGCCAAGTGGCATTTAAGTCATTCCTTTTTCCCTCCAACTTGTCATTTCACAAATTTGAAATTCCACCTAATATCATTTATGGGCACATTCATCAAAATGTGCACAACTTTCCTCCATTCACATCTTGAGAAGTGGCATTTGGCTATTGGATGTTGATTAATCCCACATTCCTCCATTTTGCTTATTCTTCCATCTTGTTCTTCTATAAATAGAAGACTCTTCTTCTAATTTTGGTTCCACAAATTCATCCACAAGTTTATTCTTTTGAATTATCTTCAAGTCATTGAGCAATAGTCATCCATTATCATAAATTTCATCAAGTGTTCATCATTTTTATGGTTTCATAGCTAGGTTATGCCAATATTTCATCAAAGGAGTTTCAATCATCAACAAATCTTCATCAAGCTTGCAAGGAATTGGGAAAGGGCCATTTTCCATAGCAAAATGGCATCAATTCCCCCATGGGATTGAGAGTTTGGACACTAAAATAGGATTTAATAGCTTTTTTACTTGTGTTCATTTATTTCTTGTTTTCATGTTTCAAATGAATTTCATGGGGAATGATGTTTCTAACTTGCATATTTGAGCTAATTATGTGTTTGTTCTTTGTGTTTGTGTAGGTCTAGAATCACCATTCACATTTTGGCGCTAGAAGGAGGGAAAATATAAAGTTTTTAGCACATTTTTTGAGAAATTCTGTTGTTTTTCTTGATGTTTTTGTTCCTACAAGAAACTACACTGTTATTAGCCTAGTGGTGCCATACAATGCCACTATTAGTCCAGTGGAGCCATATAGTGACACTGACAAACTCTAAAGTATGACGCTATGTCTTCCCACCTAGAATTTGAAAATTCTAAAGTGTGACACTTGACCTATTCTCCCATCGACTAGCCATACAAACTCCAAACTCTGTCATTGGTCAAAATAACATCCCAATCGCACTCATTGGCTTTTCTACAGTCTATCACTGTTAGTCCTAGTGGTGCCATACAGTGTTGCTAACCTTTCTAAATTGCGTCATCCCCTTAGACTGCACTGCCAAAGTTGGGTAAAAGGAATTTTTTAAATTAATTTCAACATATTTTTCATTTTGGTTGCTTTTGACTACTAACAAGATTTTTGGCTTCTATTTATGTAGTATTTAAACCAATTTTGTAGGTTGGCTTGATCAAAAGTGAAAGGGGGAAACAAAGATGAAGGATTAACTATGGCATTATTATTTCATTGAATCAAGTGTAATTAAACACTTTGGGGAGAAATTATAATCCCTTTTCTAAGGATTTTTTTCTTCGTGCTTGTTTAGGAGTCACTAATTTTCATTTGGGTTTAAAAAGAACAAAACAAAGGGCTTAAAAAGAACCATAGGAAACTTACTAGATTTTTTTTGGACTTAACAATTAAACAATCAAATCTCACACTTCAATTTTGGTGCTTAAAAAGAATCTAATTATTTCTTTCAAGGTTAAACATTTGAACATGTTCCTTTATGTTTTGTAATCTCTTGTCCAAAATAATATCATCTAAAAGATGTATGTGCTTCTCTCGTGGCTCACATCGATCTTGAGAATCAAAAAGCTTTTTGTGATATTAAGTTGTATAAGTGATTACCTCCATAGTTCAATTTGGATTCTTAAAGTTGAACAAATCATGTGAGTGTGAGTGGAGTATGTCACGTGTTTTCTCTCTTTGTTTCTAAACAAAGATTGATCGAACTACAAATGTGCTTGCTTTCTATTGTTTATCCTTAGAGGGCCTTCCTTGTGGGAAAAAGTAATCACCCAAGGGAATGACCCAATAGGGAACATGCTAAATCCAAGCGACTTCCACCTAGGATATAATTTTGGGTACTTGAGGAAAGTTTAAGTATCATGAGGATTGTTTCGACAAGAATGACAACAATGGTCTCTTACTGCATGGATGATCCCCCATGAATGGAATTCCCCTACTAGAATTTTTTGAATAATGACCAAAATACCTTATCTATTTGTTGGTGCAAGAGGTCAAACCTTTGAAGATGCCCCACATTTTTTAAGTTCCTAGTAGAGATGATAGGTATGCCATGGGAGTTTCATGGGTACTGATGCTTGGCTGACTCAAGAAGAGAGTGCACTATAAGGGGGAGCCTATGTGGTCAAGCATCTAGTCATTCACTTTGAATAAGTGCAGCTAGATTAATCCAAGTGGGAACCAAACAAATACTATCTTTCATCCATAGGATTGTGCATGACTTGGGAAACAAAACACTTTGCTTGATTTAACACATTGGAAAAAACAAACATTCAACACTAGCATCAAATTTCAAACCCTTTAGGAGAGGCAAATATCCTTTGAAAAATTTGCGTGCTATTTCTTGTCCTTGAGATTCTCATCCTTAGAGTCTTCTAAGCATTTGGATTTCATCTCAATTTACTCCTACTAAAGTCAAGATTAGGTAACTTTCACCTTGGTTTTCTATATTTCCACATTATGGACTTTATGGGATGAAAGAGAATTAGGAAATCGAACATATAGTTTCAAAAGATAATCAAGAGTGTTTTTATGATAAAAAGAAGTCATTAAGAAAAGCTAAAAACAATTGAACCCCACACATGTGCTTCATCAAATGATTTCAAAAAAGATCAAAATTTAGAAACCAAAGATCAAAGCTCTTAGTCCAAAGGCTCATCAAAAGCATCTCTCAACACTCTATGAATTTAGAGAGATATTAGTCTTCAACTTATACAAAATAGCTTCAAGGAACAATCCTAATTTGTATGAATTTTATTATCAACAAAATATGGGTCTTTTTCAGCAATTTGAGCATCTTGTATGAGAAGTAAGGCACGTTCTTCAAAACCGAGGTCTTGTAAAAAATAGTCTTTTTAGGTACACATAGGATAAAAAATAAACCTTCATCCATCCTTCAAAACATCAAATCAAAATAATCTCACCAACAACTCTTGGAAATCTTGAAACCATCCTTTATGCTAGGCCTTTTGGAAAATCCATGAATCAAATTCCATGAATCAAAATCCTTGTATCAAAATCAAATCATCTTGTTTGGCTAGGTGTGGGTAGATGCATCATTCTCCCTACACTTTTTCAAATTATCATCTTGTGAGTAAGTCTATCCCATAGATAACATCCAACATCTTGGGGTCTATTTGTTCATTATCCAAAATCAAAGCAATCCAAGAATCCAAGAATCCAAAATCAAAATCAAAATCAAAATCAAATCAAAAGAAATCCAAATCCACGAATCAAATCCAAAAGTCCCAAAATATTAGCATCCCCCTCAAGATCTCCTAAGAGTTCAATCATCCATATCGCCCATCTTTCACTTGTATCATCACACGTTGATCCTTAGTCATCCTAGATTTTCTCTTTTGAGGCTAAAAATAGATCAATCTAAAGAATTAGAGATTAATCTCCCACATTCTTGAAAATTGATCCCTATTTTATGGTTCAAATGAGATTGCAACACAAGAAGAACATGGAGAACAACAAAGAAACATCAACTTCGAGTGACCTAAGTCAAACTGCACCCGAGACCAATCCTGTTGGACCTAGCAACCCACTACCCGATCTTTCTCTTATAACACAAGATCCTCAAGAGGAAGGGCAAGTGGAAGACATCACCAAATTTGGGATGACACAAGATGAAATCACTAAAATGGTTCAAAACCCTAACAACCACAAAATTGTCAAAACCATGATAAAACTATACCCTTCCCAATTCATGCTTGAATTGGTAAAGGAAGGAGCTAAACTACCTTTGAATTTTGATGTGAGCACTATTGTGGAGAAGCCTTTTATGTTGCTTGTACCATTCAACTCACCCACTCAAATCATCCTCCAACCCATTCCACAATCCACATCATCCATTACCACCACACAACCCATTGTTAACAAGGGGAGTTTGTTACTCCATGCCCTTCAAAAACACCCCCTTGTCAATAATCAAAATTTCGATGCCAATACCATCACAGGTACATCAGGTACCATCCCTCAAAATCCCTTGCATCCATATTTCCCACTCACATTCCATGACTCCAACAAACCATACTTTTTCATGTGACACCAGTACATGCCCCTGATACATAGGTTTCTCTCCCATTGGTACAAGCATGTCTATTTGAACAAGGTGGACATTTTGGGGCCTTATCTTCATTTTCTTTTGGAAACCTTCCACCACTTCCACTACCAATCCCACCACCACCTCTACCACCATTACCTCCACTACCAACATCAACATCATTTCTTGGTTTAGGACTCCACATTTACCTAACATATATCAATCAATCCAGGGCAATCCATCAAGTACCAATCAAATTGTTGTGTCTAATCCTCTGAATATACCACTGATATCACAACAATAGGTGGTATCCATCCAAGCAATGACATTAATCCCAACACCCCAAAAAATGGTCTCCTAAGGACCTAGCACCTCAATCACACCATCCACCATGATCACTCAAAACACATCTCAACCACTCATCACCTCATCCAACACCATTTTGAATCCTCCACCACCACCACCAAATCCAAACATAGCAAACCAATACAATATAGTTATAAAAGCTCAACAAGCCTACCAAAAGGCATTACAACAATACCAAAGTCAACAAACTACATCGGTTAAACAAAAAACTCAACAAGTGCAACAAACCACCAAAGCTCAAGTGTTGTTACAACAACAACAAGGTCAACAAGTAGCGCAAGCTCAACAAATGCAACAAGCCACCCAAGAACAATCCCAAGCATTGTTGCAAAATTAGCAAGCCAACAAACCACCCAAGTGTAAGCTCAAGCGTTGTTACAATAACAACAACAACCTAAACAAGTAGCACAAGCTCAATAAACACAACAAGCCACCCAGGCACAAGCCAAAGTGTTGTTGAAAAAACAAAAAACCCAACAAGCAGTGCAAGTCACTCAGGCTACTCAAGCCACTAAATCCACTCAAGATGGACAGGTCATGCAAGCTGCTCAAGCTACCCAAGCTTTCCAACAAGCACAAGCACAAGTGCAAGCCCAAGCATAGGCACAAGCACAATAGCTCACACAACAACAAGCATACTAGTAGGCATTGTAACAACATCAAGAGAAGCAAGAAGCAACCCAACTAGTAGCCCAACAACAAGCATTGTTGGCACAAAAAAAATAGCAAGCTTACCAATAGGTGTTATTAGCACAACAATAGGACCAACAACAAGCATTGTTGGTACAACAACAACTACAGGCATACATGACATAACAAATCTTGCAACCACCCCTTTCCAACACACCAATCAATTCACCCATCACTCTAGCAATCAAACCATCTCAAACACCTTCATCCCACCTCCTAATCCTCAAGATGATGTCATAGCACAAATCAAATTTCTTTCACAACAAGTGCTAGACCTTCAATCAGGGAAAACCATGAAGGCATCTAAGAACTTTTTCCCCTATTTGTTCGATAGGATCATTGTAATGAAACTATTCCCAAAAGGATTTGAGTTCTAAGTGCATTGCATGGAGGTCGCATACAATGATACTTGATGTGATTGTTCCCTTAGAGTTTGGAAGGTCCTATCGACTGGTTCTCTCATCTCTCAAGAATCAAAAATTCCAAGAAATCATGGATGCATTCATACAAAACTATGCCTTCAACATAGCTATGGATGTGATCCTAGAAGAACTATCAGCTATGAAACAATCCAAGGTAGAGACATTTTCTTCATTCTTGCAATGATGGCAATAAAAAGCCAATAGAAGTAAATGGGCCATGCCTGAGGAACAACAAGTGTGCACCATCATCACAAATCTTGAAGGAATCTTGTCTTTCCATCTCAAAATGCAATGCATCACTACCTATGACTAGTTGATCCCCAAGGCACTTAATATCGAATGAGCCCTTATCTCACAAGGAGGAATACCTTCTTATCAAGAAAGTTTCCCATCCACCAACTATGAAAAACCTCACACATGGGTAAAAAAGTAGAAATGTTACCAACGATGGTGTTGTTGATGAAAAAGTTTTCATCAGTGCTCCTCAACAAAACACATAGGTACCTCAATAACCACAAGCCAACAATCAAAACAATTGACAATCCAATACTATCACATAGTAGCCAAACAACCAAATAGTCAACAACATGGAAAATCAAGTGAGACCACCACAATGAAACAAAAATTCCCCCAAGCACAAGTACACATCCCTTAGGGAATTAGCTAAATCTATCATGAAAAGACTAGTGCATAAAAATATCATCACAGTTCCCACCTATGGCAACTATCAAGAACCTATAGTAAAACCATTGTGGTATAATGAAAATCACCTCTGTGATTACCAAAAAATAAAGGGGCATACAACTGCTAATTGTATGAGGTTGCAAAACTTGATCCAAGACCTCATTGATGATAAAATCATAGATGTGGAAAAACCAGTAGGAAATCAAGACCTAAATATGTACATAAATATGATGCCCACTCACAACAAGGGAAATAATTGCAATGGAAAGGGAAAGTTTAAAAGCATAAACCATGTGTATGATCATGTTGTTGCATCCCTAGATGAATGGGTCACTGTCATCACTATCAAAGGATCCTAAGTTGATTGTGGAATCACCACAAGAGGTGGAAAAGTCACCATTGCTAGACAATCTCAGCCATCTAGAGCATCCGCTTTGAATCCAAGATCCCTTCCTAATGGATACAATTTCCTTGACCAACTAAGTAGAACCCCAACTCAGATCTCCATCATGGAGTTCATGAAAATATCACTAGCCCACAGAAAGATCCTAGAAGAAGCCTTGGTCTCATCTTCTGTTCCCACTGATCTTGATGTGGATCATTTCCAAGCTATGGTCACACACCTCACCACACCTCACCTCTTGAAATTTGCAAACCAAGATCTCCCAACCAAACAATCACACAATATTGTGCTTCATCTTGAGGCTTTCATCCATAAAAACAAAGTCAAGAGGGTCTTGGTGGATGGAGGTGCAGGGTTGAATATTTGCACCCTTAAACTAATAAAGAGTTTTGAATTCTCCGAAGATGTTGTCAAAAAAAGAAAAGGTATCACCATTAGAATGTATGATGATGAAGAAAGAGTGTCTTAGGGAACTATCCAACTCCCTATTCAAGTAGGGCTAGCCATCATGGAAACATGTCAAGTTCTTGTCCTGGAATTACCTTACAATATCCTCTTAGGGTGTCCCTAGATTCACGCGATGCAAGTTGTTGCTTCCACGTTCGACTAGTGTGTGAAGTTTCCACACCAAGGGCAAGAAGTCATCATCCATGGGGATCGTGAGCCCTTTTACTATTGTAAGAACCTAGAATCTAAATACTACAAAATCCCCTAAGTTCCTAAGAATGATGAAGGCCCTTCAACCCCATATGTAGACCCAACTACCCTCGCTTCCACTTTTGGGAAAAAGACACCTGCCATTCCTTCCATATCTGATATCAAGGTCATTATCTAGGACAATGGGTGTGGGGATTACATAATTCCAAAAAATGCTTTTGTGGTGGGAGAGTTACCACAATCTCCTAGGTCATGAGGGCGACCATAGTAAAATAATGCATCTTCATCCCAAACTTTCATAGTAGGTGCCTCTAGCTTCATGTGTTGGGGAGACCTAGGCTAGGAAGTGATAGAAGAGGACCCGTCAAACCTCCTATACCAAGACAATAGACTATCAACTAACCTCCCCATGGATGATAACAATAAAGGAGTACAAATGATGCTCACCATGGACTATAACAGAAATAAGAAGATTGGGAAGAATGATAATGGCCTTCTAGAACCCATCATTACTGAGAAACATTTGAATTATCTTGGCCTTGGATGTACTCCTCCTAAGGTAACCATACATGGTAGAGCCACCCCAGTTAGAAAGGTCAAAACCCCTCCTTGGGTATTAGTATGAACTCCCCAGTCATCAGTCGTTGCCCTTTAGCTACCAGTATCCATAGGGTTGCCCTTAGATAACTTCAACTTTGACATAACTGATGTGTGTAGTAGTGGGGATGATTATCCTATTACAAATCTACCCATTTTATTCAAAGAATCTGATGTCTTTATGATTAGCACCCTATCATTTGAGTCAGAAAACCAAACCAACGAGCTTACGTTAGTCTATTCCCAACTCATTTATTATGACTAATGAGGTCCTCCAAATTTGGACACATTTGAAAATGATGAGGTTCTCTAAAATTCTTGGGATTATGAGATAACATACCATGTGGAGATCACAAATTCAGGTTTGACATTGAGCTAGACACACACACATACTATTGGGAGACGATTGAATCCCTCAATCACAAAAGTGATAACTTGAGAATAATCTCTAGGCTTTTGAGTGAAAACCACACTGTGACACTCTCTGACCTAAAAATAGTAAAAATAAAGGATGGATCCAATGGTGAAAATCTCTATGAGGTGCTAAAGGATGGGGGATTCAATCTTCCTCTTATTGCCAAACACTGAGAGAAGTCGGTAGTTCTAGCAAAAAGTGCAACCCAGTAAACGTGGGAATAGATGAAATGTCGTATATCACATTCTATGCAAAATCATTAATGTTAGAGGAACAAGAACTCCTAGCTTCTTTCTTAAGGGAAAGAAAGTTCAACTTTGCATGGACCTATGCTAACATGCTTAGTCTTGATCTAGAGATTATGGTCCACCATCTAGCAGTTTACCCTGAAGCAAAACATGTAAGTCAAAAGCTAAGGAAAATGCATCCCCAAATTGTGTTGTTGCTCAAACTACAACTATAGAAGCTCCTAGATGCAAGATTCATATTGTTGATTGACTATCTAGAGTGGGTCTCAAATCTGGTACCTATTTCAAAGCCTACTAGGGGCATCCATATCTACATAGATTTTATAGATCTAAACAAATCATGTCGCAAGAATGACTTCCCACTCCCCAACATTGATATGATTGTCGACATGACTATGGGACATGAGATGCTTTCACTAATGGATGAATTCTCTAGGTATAAGAAAATCATGATAGCTAAAGAGGAACAACATAAAACAACTTTCACTTGTCCATGGGGGACATATTGCTAGAACATGATGTTGTTTAGCCTAAAAAATGTAGGAGCAGCCTATTAGAGGGCCATGACACTAATATTTCATGATATGATTCACAAGACTGTGGAAGATTATGTTGATGACATATTAGCTAAATCCAAAAAGAGGCAGGACCGCATAGCAGCATTAAGTGCCATCTTCGACAGACTTAAGAAATACAAAATATCCCTCAATCCAAAGAAGTGTGTCTTCACTGTACAATTAGGGAAGTTGCTAGGTTACATTGTGTCCATGAGAGGAATACAGATAGATCCCGTTAAGGGAAAGGAAATCCTCGAGATGGAGGCACCCAAGACATTGAAGCAACTAAGAGGCCTACATGGCAGACTCCAGTCAATCCATCAGTTTATAGCTCATCTAGTAGACAAGTAAATCCCATATTCTCCACTACTCCACAAGGGGGTAGCATACAAATGGGATAAGAAATTTGATCAATCCTTCAACAAGATCAAGAAGTATTTATTCATGCCTCCAGTTCTTATCCCACGCATCCCAAGCAAACCTTTGATCCTATACATATCAGCAACAACAACAACTCTCAGTGCTCTCCTACCTCAACACGATGAAAATGGAATAGAGAGATCCATATACTACATCATCCAAATGATGGTAGGGCATGAGGGTATGTGTAGGATCATGATGGGCCAAAAAGTTGCAGTATGTAAGTGATATGATGGCCCATCTGGCTGATGACTTTTTTTTACCCGAAATTGATGAAATGAAAAGGGTTTTTAAAGGAGATTCTCAACTTTCCACCAATATAAATTATGCTTTACTTTGAATTTAATTAATAATTATTATTTATTTTCTATTTGAATTATGACTAAAGTCCTAATTGATAGGCTGATTGAAAAACATCTATAGCTTTCAAACAATATCACATTTTTTTAATCTGAAACATGTGTCACATTCTACGCCTTGCATACAATAGGATTAAAAATAAAAATGAATTTCATGAAGTTTTGACCAATTTGAGGTGGTTAGACATACGAGTTTTTATATTTTTTAAAAGTTGTAATAAAAAAATCATAATTAATTATTTACTTGGAAAAAAATTACAAAAAATATGCATCACATTGGGACATGAGTCCTCTACTTATATCTAAAATCTTATAAAAAAAATATTATCATTTTAGTATGGTTGGGGTGGTCAAATAGACACCTACTCCTTATTTTTTCCCTGAAATTTAAGTACTACTACATTGAAATTTCAAATTTTCACTAAAAAGATTATTGTTAAAATAAACCTAGTAGTTTAGAAACTACATTCAATTTGCTACAGATTCTATTCTTACATATTTTTGAAATAATATAGATAACTTATTCAATTTTTTATGCCAAGTTGCCTAACTCTGATTTTTCTGAACTTTTGACCACTTAAGGGCCTATTTTTTCCATGATGATCCTGCACATACCCATTATTTGAACTAGAAATTCATCGAAAAGGATTTTCTAGCAGTGGTGTTTTCCTTATAGAATTTTAGACATTACATGTTAGCACACAAAGTAAAATTCATCGAAAAAATTGACTCACTCAAATACCTACTTTCCAAAGCAATGCTCACATGATGGATGACTAAGTGGGTCATGATTTTATCAGAGTAAGATATTGAGTATGTGGAGTAGAAAGCTATCAAGGGACAAGTAATCATAGATCGACTTGCAAAAGCACCAATGTATTCAAAAAAGTCGCTAATATCAGAGTTCCCCGATGAATCCATCGTCAACCTAAGCATAGTAGATCACTAAAAATTGTACTTTGATGGTTCCTACACACAACATGGATCAGGAGCCAGAGTGTTTTTCATCACACCACAGGGAGACTAGATACCAAGATCCTACATGTTGGAATTTCCCTACACGAACAATATGTAGAACATGAGGCTCTCGCCATAGGATTCAAAATAGTAGTGTAGTGGCATATCATGGCTCTCAAGGTATATGGAGATTCCCAGATAATAATCAATCAAGTGAATGATGAGTACTAGACAAAGGATGACAAGTTGACTCCATACAATAAGCTGGTAGAAATCCTCAAGGAGTCCTTCATCGACATCACATTCAAGCAAATACCTAGGGCTAACAATATAGCAGTGGACACCATGGAAACAATTGGATCCGTACTGGACATCCCACATAGTGTCCCAAGGCATGAATTCCTAGTAGAGCAGCTTCTCGTACCTGCATTCAAGGTACTAGAGTCTGAATTCATGTGCAAAATCATTGGTTCTAGTGATCCTTGGTATCATTATATATACACCTACTTTTGAAAAGGAGTCCTACCTACTGACTTACCCTTAAGCCTAAAAAGAAACTTTGTCAAAAATTCATCCTACTTCATTATCCTAGGAGACACCCTATACCATAGGAGCATTGAGGGAACCCTGCTATGATGTTTGAATACTAAGGAAGCTTTGACTAATCTAATTGAGGTGCATAATGGAATTTTTGGTTCCCATTCGAGTGGTATGACCTTGGCTAAAAAGTTGCTAATAACAAGATACTACTAGCCCACAATGGAAAAAGAAGCCCATGAATATGTTAGGAAATGATTTCAATGTCAATAGCATGGAGATCTTATTCATGCACTAGCTAAAGAGCTTCATCCCATCATCACACCATGGTCCTTTTCGCAGTGGGGGCTCAATCTCATTGGAAAAATCACCCCCACCTCATCTAGTGGCCACAAGTTTATCATTACCTCCACTGAATACTTTAGGAAGTGGGTGGAAGCCATACCCATGACTTGCATTATTAGAAAGTAGATATATAAGTTCATCATGAAGTACTTAATATGCCACTATGGTGTCCCACAAGCCATTATCTCAAATAATGGGACACCATTCAAAAATTAGGATGTTCAAAGCCTGTGCTATAAATTCAAAATCCAACATTGCTTTTCCACTTTGTATTATCCCCAAGGGAACAACCAAGCTAAGGCTACAAATAAGACCATTATGAAAATCCTGAAAAAGATAGTCAATGAAGTTGGCCATGAATGGAACTTGTAGTTAAAACCCACCCTCTAGGCCTATCGAACAAGCATTTGAACACCAATAGGTGCCACCCATTCTCCCTGTTCTATAGATTAGAAGTCATACTCCCCATTGAGATTGAGCTTCCATCCTTGAGAATATCACTGCAAAATCACATCACAGATGAGGAATATCGGGTATCATGACTAAATGAGCTAGAATTACTGGGCGAGCAACATATGGATTCCTTGAACCATCTGTAGGTCTATTAAAACTGCCACAAGAGGAACTACAACAAGAAGATTAGGAGCAGGATATTTTAGGTTGGAGAACTCATGCTAAAGGAGAACTACAAAAAATGTGCACAATCTAGATAGCAAGGGGAAATTTTACCCAAATTGGTTGGGACCTTTTATCATCACAGCTAGCTACAAGTTAGAGGAATATCAGTTATCAACACCCAAAGGTGAGCCTCTGTCATAACCCATTAACAACTCCCATCTTAAAAAGTTTTATGCCTAATCTTTTGGGGTATAAAACCAAAAATATAAAAAAAAATGAGAAAATGTACTAAAAAATAGTCACCCTGATGAATACCTAGCAAACAGGCATCTTGGTGACAACAAAAAAATACAAAAATACAAAAATCCAAAAAAAATAGAAAAAGGATTAAAAATAGCAAAGAGAAAAATTGTCCTCTAGTGAAAACCACTTCGGTGGTGCTTTGGGCAAGTACCTTGGTGAAAACCTAGCAAATAGGAGCCATGTGTAAAATAAGCACTCTCCATCCATCCTAGTACTCGTGGCTTATCCTTCATTCATCCATCTCATTCCACTGCATCCTTTCGTCATCCATGTGCATTCTCATCATAACTTGGTTCTATGTTCATGTCATGATCCCTCCTAGTACTACTCAGGCTATTCCAAAGGTCAGTTTGTCCTGGCTATATTAGAGTGGTCTATCACATCACACTGGGGGCATGTCTTGCATTGGATTGGATATGTGTGCATTCTTTATGTCTTAAAATCAAAAAATCCAAAAACATTCATAAAATTAGAAAATCCAAAAAAATCCAAATCATATCAAAATCCCAAAAACATGCCAAAAAGTCAATCAAAAATTCAAAAATAAAGTCATCTTGTCAAAATTCAAGTCTCTGAGCTTTGAACGTAGGCAAGGTTGATTTTAGGTCAATCCTTTAGGAGTCCATCACAATAAACTGATAATCCATTTATTCATATCTTCATCAATAAACGAGTTTGTCGTAAGTCAAACTATGTGGTTTTTGCATGTATAACGTAGGAAAGGCTAATATTTTGATCAACCTCTAAGCTCCCTAGGATAGGTCTTTAGGTTAGGTCTTTGGTCAAAATTTTAGAAAACACCTAAAAATAAAAATCAAAAATAAAAATCAAAATATTTGCAAAATCTCAAAAATACCAAAAACAACCTCAAAACATTTCAAAAATATCAAAAACATTAAAAAAATCAAAAAAATTCATCCATCTATCTCATCTAGCTATCACCCACAATAAAAAAACATTCCTAATAAATCAATCATCACACTCAACCTTTGGTAAAATAGTCAAAAACAACTCTAGCGGTCAAAAGTGAAAACTCAAATGTCAAGGTCTCAAGTCTAGATCAGTAAGTAAACAAGTTGGTCAACTTTTCATATCAATAGCTTGTCATCTCGTCAATCTCATCATCATCTGATAACATCATGTCCTAGGATGCATCCTTCCTACAATGGACATCAACATTAGGAATCACCATAGTTTCTTGACTAGTGGTATGAAGAACATTAGCTTGTTTGTTTACTTGATTTTATCTTGTTGGATTTATCTTATTGCGCTCATTCCAAGGACCTCTCGATGATGTCTAATCAAAATATTTAGAGAGATAGGAATGACGCAAAGATCATTATATTTTGTCTACTATGCTTGTTGGATATTCATGTAATATAACTTGGGTTGTGTGGGATTTGTTTAGTTTGTAGGGAGGGTGTTTTAGGTGTCTTGTTGACCACATAGGAAGGCTTTCCCTTTTATGTTTTGGTTTGAGATGTTTGAAATATATGAACTACACTCTAAATGAGGTTTTCTATGCTAGGTGTGAAGAGGAGTACTCCTATCTAATTGTGAAGTAAAAGTCCATCACACTAGGTGCAATGCCATCCTAGTTCATTATACCTTGATGCATCGCACCTATGTGTGTAATCAAACATAAGGTAAATGGTCCCTTTTAAAATCCTAATTCTTGGCAAGTGAAACATCATCCATCTATCATCATCATCTCCAATAAGGTCTTCTCATATCATGGACTTATTGGATCCTCTCATCTTTATCTATTTTTGTCTTTCTTCCTTCTGCACTAACATGGTTCCATGATATTTAAGTAAAAAACATCACTAATGCATCCATCCTGTATCCACAAACCATTAGAATAATGCATATCATATCATATAGGAAACATTGATCACATCATATGCAACACATTTCATCATTATAATATAGATTGGTTATTCTAAGCATCTCATGAAGCCATACATTTGCATTCATTGCATAATCACGTAGATGTCATCATATCATCCATACATTATTATATTATGCATACATGAAAAAAGATACTCAAAAAGAAAACGAGCCTACAGGTCACAAAAAATAGGATATTTCTGATGAAAATGAGCTAGCCCTATTGGCTTCTCCCCTCACCAGCTGGCCTCTCCCTGTGATCCTCTGGGGGCCTGTATCCTATTTGTGCAAAAAATTGGGAACCCTAGCTGCTTAGGGAACCCCCTGATGATAATGCACCCTATAGTAGTCAGCTTCTCTAACTACCTCTCTATAAGCTCACAAGGATATTGTGCTCTAGGAGGAGGATGCAGCAATGCTCTTGAGCTACTGTCATCATTCCATCTCATGTGTAGCCAAAAGCTCTGCAACTTGTCTTTGTTGGCTGGCCTGGTCCTTCTCAGCCCTCAGCTGATCTCACTTAGCTGTCAAGGTGGAAACATGTCCTTGTAACCTTGAACTTGTGCTTCCAACTGCTGGACTAGGGTATCCCTCTAGTCAAGCTATGGTGGTGGCGGTGGTGGTGGTTGTTGATAGTGATCCTTCTGGGGCAGCTAATCCACCAGTCTATCCTGATCCTATCGACCCTAATCATGATCCCCATCTCTTGGGGAATCCTCCTAAACCCTGACCTGATCGGGCTACTGCTAAGGTCCACCTCCTCCCTGGCCCCCATCTCCATCTCCTTGACCTCCTCGTCCTTGGCCCTACCCTACTAATCTACCCTTGCGCCTCCGTTGTGCTAAAGTTGTCCCTGACACTATCAATCTAAGGGGAAGACAAAACCAATCCCTCTAAGACTATGTGACCCCTACATCTGCCTGACCCTGATCATATGGCCATGGCCTAGCCACCAGCTGTCTAAAAATATTGACTACATCATCTACTAGGATGGGCTAGCCCCATGTTGTCTCCCTCATACTATGCACAAATATGGAAATGTACTAGTCATCGAGTCTATCTTGAGGCTCCCCGAATTGTCAAAGCACTTGGCTAGGAAAGTATCGATCCACCATGGTATGCTCATAGACCTACATCAATCTATCTTATCTAGTGATGAAGAGTTGTTCGGTGTCACCGTACCAGGCTGGTATCCCAAGATATGGCCGCCAAGTGTATATTCTCATGTCATCGATAACTCTCCTCTAGTGAGGGATCTTGTGTTTCCCTATATGAGAAAAAGAGAGTTCACCTCTGTACCTCTAGATGATTGGGTCATCTGGCTCCATATCAACTGCTATCACTCTTAGAGGGAGCATTGGAATGTGCTATTAGGCCCAGATATGGAGGAGTGTGACTCTGGCCCTGATGGCTCTAATATCATAGTATGCAAACTCATGTAAATCTTGATAAATTGAGGCCAACAACACTGGCCCCCACACAAAGCATACTCATCATCAAACCATCTGCTCCTAGGTGAGACCCCATCCTGGACTAAAATATTGGCTACATCGATCTAGTGCTATAAGGCTTGAAATGATAGCTACAATGACCAAGCGAAATGGTGACACCACGAGCCTATAACACTCCAACTTGATCTAACCCTCAACAAAGATAATCTGATATAGGCCCATAAAATCATAGCAGGAATCTCTTCTAGAATCCGCATCATAGATAACTCGCTATCCATAGATAGGTAATCACAGAATGTGCCAGACATCCTCCAGGGTCACTATCGCCTCACCTGTAGGAAAGTGAAACAATGATGTCTCACTTTGCCATCACTTTGCTAATGTTGTCATCATCCCCAAGTGTGGTAAGACCAGTGATTCCTAAGCAACATACCATAGTCCAAGCACCCCCAAGTGCTCCTAAAGCTGCTCATGCATACCCTCTAGTCTGTTCAGCAAGGACTTGTCCTCACATGAGTGAAGAATCTCTGCCTCCTATAAAGGGAAGGTCACGATGTCAAGTTTCATAAAAAATTCAAGACCCTATTTAGAGTTTTCATGATCAAACAAAAATTGCATCACTGTTTGTGATTACGGTGCTATTTGGAAGTTCTAAGCTGCACTGTTGGAAACCTCAAACTTCTAATCTTTGTCATTGCAGTGTAGTTTGACCATGCCTTTATTTAAGCCAAAACCCTAAATTAGTAACTATCCTACTATGGCACTCTTTTCATATGTAATTTAGTTTGGAGTTTGAACCCTAACTCCAAACTATGACATTGCATCGCTATTTGCAGAAACAACACACTTTAAGGCCATGTGAAACTGATTTAACCCTTTCAACAATGCTAAACAATGTCACTTGACCTTGTTTGACCTTTGACCCTAATTAAATGCACTCAAAAAATGAAAAACAAGGCTCAGGAAAGATGACATACTCGTGGTCTAGTGCCAAGAAGCCTTTGGTACACTCGCACTCGCTCTGAAATGTTTGATGGAGGCACTTGTTGCACCATCTTGAACAAGGGTCAGAGCTCAAAAGCAATAAATCTCTGAAGGGCTAAATTAGCAAATGAATTTGAAGTGGCCCCTCGAGGCCTATTTAAGCTTGAAAGTTAGGGTTTTTTTTACCCCATTTGGCCATCTTGTTAGGGTTTTGGACCCTCGATCCCATTTTGCATTGTTTTGTCACATTTTAGCACATTTTTGGCCTCTAGGAGCCTTTTTCGACCTGTCAGGCACCTTTTTTTTTACGAGATCACCCAAAATATAAATTTTCATCCAATCTCTTAAGGGGCAGTATACCAACATAATTCTTTGCGTTGGGGAAACAGTGGGGCATTTTAAGAAAAAAATAAAAAAAAATTGTCTTTTGATCACAACATGATTATTCTTTGAATCAACGCAACAAGTGGATTACTTCAAAAAGGGGCAAAATGTAGACACGTAAAATATACCAATTGATTTTATACACCTGATCTTGATTTTACTAGCACCAGTTCATGTTGAATCATCTCCTTCGCTGATCATTTAATTGAATAACCTTTATTTGATTAAATTCATCACATTTCATCTTTTAATTAAATAAATAAGTTTTATTTAATTAAATCACCATCTCCTATTAATTAAATAAATCACTTCATTTGATTATTCTATTTGTCCTCTTTTAATTAAATAATTAACTTTATTTGATTAAATCATCATAGTCTCTTTTGTAATTAAATAAATTAATTTTATTTAATTAACTTCTAAAGTCGTCTAATTTAAATTAAATAAATTTATCTTTATTTGATTTATAAAAACTAACACCATCTTCTTTAATTAAATAAATCAAACTTTATTTGATTAATTCTAAAATAATTATTTCCTCTCACCTTGATTTATTTAAATCCTAAAATCTAAATCAAGTTGTCATATCACCTAATCCTCACTTGAATTAATCAAATCTTGATTAAATATAATCCTAATCACTCCAATACTCTAGATTTTGCAACTTGCACAATAAATAATTTCTTTTGATTTATTAAATCTCTAATTTCCCTCAACATGGCATCAAAAGGGAATATTCTTCCAAATTTAAAATCCCTCCAAAAGGGATTAGTCCTTCCAACAAGGCATTCAATCCCTCTTACATGTCTTTGTGCATTAAGCCAAGTGGCATTTCAGTCATTCCTTTCTCCCTCCAACTTGTCATTTCACAAATTTGAAATTCCACCTAATATCATTTATGGGCACATTCATCAAAATTTGCACAACTTTCCTCCATTCACATCTTGAGAAGTGGCATTTGGCCATTGGATGTTGATTAATCCCACATTCCTTAATTTTTCTTATTCTTCCATCTTGTTCTTCTACAAATAGAAGGATCGTCTTCTAATTTTGGATCCACAAATTCATCCACAAGTTTATGCTTTTGAATTATCTTCAAGTTCTTGAGAAATAGTCATCCATTATCATCCATTTCATCAAGTGTTCATCGTTTTTATGGTTTCATAGCTATATTATGCCAGTATTTCATCAAAGGAGTTTCAATCATCAACAAATCTTCATCAAGCTTGCAAGGAATCGGGAAAGGGCCATTTTCCACATCAAAATGACACCAATTCCCCCATGGGATTGAGAGTTTGGACACTAAAATAGGATTTATTAGCTTTTTTACTTGTGTTCTTCATTTATTTCTTTTTTTCATGTTTCAAATGAATTTCATGGGGAATGATGTTTCTAACTTGCATATTTGAGCTAATTATGCATTTTTTCTTTGTGTTTTTGCAGGTCTAGGATCACCATTCACAGTTGCACCCGATGATGAGGAGAGCTCAGGTAGCTCTAAAAGCTCTGAAGAAGTAGAAGAACCTCAATCTCAGCCTTTGAGGAGGTCTATAGAGTAAGGAAACAACTAGAAAGGTTTGGATATTCATTATTGGATTCCAGTTGCATATTTTCCTTGATTACTAATACAAATGAGCCTAGGATAGTTAGAGAGGCATTGGGTATGAATGATTTAGATTCCTGGATGCAAGCCATGGTTGAAGAGATGTCTTCTTTAAAGAAGAATAAGGGTTGGGATTTGGTACCTTTTTCCTACTTGACATAAACCTATTGGTTTTAAATGGGTTTTCAAGAAGTCTAGTCCTGATGGTAGTGCTGAGAAGTATAAGGCACAATCAGTCACTAAGAGGTTTTCCCAATTGGAGGAAATTGATTATGGGGATATTCTCTCATGTAGCGAAGCTGACATCTATTCATCTTTTGTTGTCACTTGCAGTTGCATATGACTTAGAAGTGGAATAGATGGATGTGAAGACAACATTCCTTCATAGTGATTTGAAGGAAGAGATATGCATGTCACAACCAAAGCATTTCATTGAAAAAGGTAAAGAAAATTTGGTTTTCAAATTGAAGAAGTCTCTTTATGGTTTGAAACAGTCTCCTAGAATGTGGTATGAGAAGTTTGATACTTATGTGTTGTCATTTGGATTTCAGAGATATAAATTAAACCATTATGTATAATTTAAAACTGATAATGGTCACATTCTCATTATTTTCCTATACATAGATGATATGTTGTTTATTGGGAATGGTAAAAGTATGATTTCAAATTTCAAGTTTTAGTTGTCAGCACAATTTGAGATAGAAAGACCTAGATGTAGCTAGGTACATTCTGGGAACGGAAATCATGAGAGATAGAGCTAATAGAAAGCTTTTGTTAAGCTAGAGAAAGTATTTAAATTTGGTGTTGGAGAGATTCAATATGGTAGATTGCATATAGTTCATTATTCTTGTAATGCAAGGGACGAAGCTTTCTATAAATGATTTTCCAAAGTATCCTACTGAGATGGAGGACATGACCAAAGTATCATATGCAAGTGCAATTGGATTTTTTATGTATGCGATGGTGTGTATGAGACTAGACATTGCCGAAGTAGTGGTAGTCCTTAGCCATTTTACAAATAATCCTAGACAAGTGCATTGGAGTGCGATGAAGAGAGTACTCATATATTTACGAGGTAATTTTGAATATTCCTTTTGTTTTCATGGTTATCCTATTGGATCTCAACATTATGTGAGCATTCAAAGATATGTGGATTCAGATTGGCCAGGTTACATTAATAGTAGAATATCCACTAGTGGTTATTTGTTTATGATATTTGGTGATGCTATGAGTTGGGTGAGTAAGAAACATGTTGTAGTCACTTTTTCCATGATAGAGGTAGATTATATGGCATCCAATCATGCTTGTAAGGAATCTATTTGGCTTAAGGGATTGTGTTCTAAAATTGGTTTATATGCAAGAAATTTTTTTGTTTGTTGTGACAATCAATGTATGATTTTTCTACAAATAATCCTACCTTTCATGCCAGAAACACATTGATGTATAATATCATTTTTTTGGTGATATGGTAGAGGATGGAAAGGTGAACTTGGAGATGGTTGAAACTTTGGTGAATGTTACAGATGCATTGACAAAACTAGTTAGCACAAAGGAGTTCAGATGGTGTTCCAATTCCATGGGCTTTGGTTCCCTAAGCAGATGATTCTGTATGACTCTTAGTAGGTCTTTGACAAGTGGGAAAATTTTGGGATTAAGGTGTCTCAAACTTAGAGTCCTAATATTGATTGATTGATCTAATTAATGTATTGATTTGAATTATTTAAATTCCTATGGTTTTATGTCATAAATTGGGACCCATCAACTAAGTGGCATCATCGTTAGAGGTGACTAGATGACACATCATCATCCCAAGTGGACATAAGCATCCCACTTTGGAATCTTTGACATATTCTAGATTCTATGATGTGAAATAAGGAATCTTTGAATTCATGGAGAAATTTGGCACCCAAGTTGGGTTATGACAAGATGTAAGAGAAAAGACTATTTTTAGTCAGTTATGAAAAATTATCTTATAGATCCTATGAAATATTCTATAGCATATTATGACATATTCTATAATAGTTGTAAGGAATCTATCATAAGCTATTTTTAGCATATTCTAGGAACCCAAGCTTTGAAGAAGAATATTTGCATGTTTGACCATTGTAAGGGGTGTAAGCGAATATTGTACATGTGTCCAAATACATTTCTAAAGCATTGAAAATTGTGTCATGTGGATTTGGATGCCCTTCACTTTATAAATGTTTTGTGAAACTTGTATCACTCTATTTATTGAGTGCCTTGAGTTGTAGAATGCATATTTTTTTCAGGTAATGAAGTACTGCCAGAATCACTCCAAAACAAGTGTTCATGTTGAAGCACTTGTTAAAGAAGCTTTGTACTTTGTGACATCTTGTATTCATTATTTGAAGTAATATAGAAAGTATTGTGCTTTTAGAGGGTGGGGATTTTTACCCGAAAGGGTTTTCCCCACGTATATCTATTGTTATTGCATTTGTGTACTTGTTCTATTTCTATTATTCTCTATGTGTATCTTATATTGTAAAAGAATAAGGTGTTAAAATGAATTTTCTTAACTCTCGACTACTTATATTAGTGTAGGAAGTTGTTTCCACTCACCTAGTTTCCTTTTAGTTGGTATTAGAGCCTGACTAACCTTGGTTCCTTTGTTGGGTAGAAGGGTTTTTTGAGCTAATATCTATTTCAGTGGGAGTTTTGCAAAAGTGTGTTTCATTACCTTGTTGTGGGAAAAATATGGAAAGAACATCTGGGAGGATTGAGATGGAAAATTTTAACAGTGGTAATTTTCAATTATGGAACTTAAAATGGAAGACATGCTCATAGAATGTGATCTACAGGTTGCAATTTTTGGAACCAAGCCATCAGGCATCAAAAAAGAAGATTGGGATCTCACGGATAGGAAATAAAAGGGTCTTATTAAGCTTTGTTTGGATGATTCTTTCCTCTTGAATGTCCACGAAGAGAAAAATTTTGCTTCTCTGTGGAAGAAGCTTAGTGATGTCTATCAAGATAAATCCTTGGTAAACAATCTTTTCCTACGAAAGAACATGTATTCTCTGAAAATGGAAGATGGAGGGTCTATATCAAATCATCTAAATGCATTTAACATGGTAGCTACACAACTAGGTTCCGTTGGAGAGAAAATAGATGAACATGATCGTTGCATGCTCCTTTTGTGTTTGTTGTTGGACTCTTGGGATCACCTGGTAATGGCTATTCAAAGCACTACTTCCACCTTTAATATGGATGAGGTTGTTTCCTCATTATTATCTAAAGAGATGTGAAGGAAGTCTTCTAAGATGGCCAAGGAGGCCCTTGTAGTCTATGGCAGACCAAAAGAGAGCAACATGAAGAAAGACAAGAAAACTAAGTCAAAGTTTCTGAGGATATCAAAATATCCTAGTAAAAATTAAAGGAAAAATGTCAGAATTATTTGGTCACATTTAGAATGATTGCAAGAAGGAGAAGAAGAAGAAAAACAAGTCTTTCTCCAATTCTAAATCTGATAAATCATCCCAATATGATGGAGAAGCATTTATTGCAGCCTTGGAAGTTCATGCATTTGATGATGTGTGGTTGATAGATTTGCGAGCATCTTTTCACATGCCTTGTCATAGATATTGGTTCTTAGAGTATGAGGAGTACAATAGTGGAGAGGTGTACCTAGATGATGACTCTCAACTTAAGATTGTTGGTCATGGAAGAGTGAAAATTAGATTTCCTAATAGAAGAGTGAAGGGGATTGATGGTGTCTTGCATATCCTAGGTTTGGAATGAAACCTAATTTCTATAAGTAAATTGAATGATTTGGGAGTGCATGTTTTTTGCTTTGGTGGAGTATGCAAGATGACTAGAGGAGCTATGGTCTTGGCTAAGGGAGTTCGTATTGGCACTCTACTTCAGCTTGATGCATGTACTATAAATTGCAATAGTTGTTTTGATGTACGAAAGAAGATACCTTTGGATTCTTCATCCTCACTATTAGATTGTGCAGAGAAGAAGCATGTTGCAACTATATCCAATGGTCATCCATTTTGGGTACCTAGGGGTTCTCATTCCTTGGAAATGAAGCTTCCTATAGAGAATATAATGTTATGGCACCAATGAATTTATCACATTGGTGAGAAGGGTCTTCAAACCCTAAAAAAATAAGATCCTTGTTGAAATCCTTGATGATTGTAATCTCAAGTTTGACTTTTGCAAGTTCATTGTGTATATGGATAACAACACTGTGTTTCTTTTTACTCTAGTTCACACAAGTCTTCTAGGGTCTTGGATTATGTACATTTAGATGTATTTGGTCCTATAAATGTTCCTTCATTATCAAAATCTATATATTTTGTTTTTTTCATAGATGATTATAGTAGGACATTTTTTATTTCATCAGAAGTAAAGATGAAGTCTTTATTCAGTTTAAGGAGTTTAAGGCCTTGTCAGAAAATTAGACTAGTAGAAAGATTAAGTGTTTGAGGATTGATAATGGTGGTGAGTTTTTTTCCATAGAGTTTGACAATTTTTATAAATAACATAGGATTGAGAGACATAAGACAACTCCCTACACTCCACAACAAAATGGTGTAGCAGAGAGAATGAATAGAACATTGATGGAAATGGCTAGGAGTATGTTGAGTGGTTCTATCCTCAAACATAAAATTTGGGTTGAAGTGGTATCCACTATATGTTATTTAATTAATAGATATCCTACATCAACACTTGTTAGAAAGACACCCATGGAGGCATGGTCTGGTAAAAATCCTTCAATGAGGCATCTCAGAGTATCTAGTTGTGAAGCTTATCCTCATGTTCCGATTGAGAAGAGGTCTAAGTTGGAGAACAAGGTTGTTAATTGTATCTTTATCGAATATGGTGTTGGTGTGAAAGGGTACAAGCCTTAGGATCCAGAAGTTCAGAAGGTTCTCTAAAGCAGAAGTGTGATTTTTAGAGAGATGAAACCTTCCTTTGTTGAGCTACAACCAGAGAAAGATGAAAAATAGAATAAGAAGGAAATTCTATATGATGACTGATTTCTCTCATTGGAGGCAAGGAATTTGTAAGCTCAGCAATAACTATATCTACATAACCCTTAAACATTTCTTGTATTTCCCAAGGCAACTCATCAATTCTTGCTACTGTTATGACAGTCCTAGGTCTGATCATCACTACAAAATTTATCTCTTCATCTTCCATTGTCTTTAGAAAATCCTTTTCACCCATTAACATCACACTTGATCCAAACTTTTGGTCTTTATCTTCATCCTTCAAAGGTGCTAAGGTATAGGTAATTGACCAAAGGAAATAGGGTTCCACCTTTTGGGAGATGAAATTTGACCTATTTCACACTTTAATTCATTAGGAAACCTAGATCCCTCAACCAAGTGACTCAATTGAGGGATGGACTAGGATTTTCTTGGATAATTGGATGGGGGTTCACCATTAAATGAAGCTTCAAAGGAGAAATGTGAACATGTATGCACAAAACCATAGATACTTGAAAAAATGAAATCAAATTGATAAAAATAATGAAATAGAAAAGTATTTGGAGGATTGGAGAGGCCAAAACAAAGCCTAAAAACCATGAAAGTTATTCTTTTATATTGTATCGGGACTAATACACTAGGTTGAGAAATTTAGTCCTAGTTTAGGGTTTTAGAGTAGAATCTAGAATCTTTTGGTGAATGATCAGGATCTACAGAAAGGTAGAAAAATGACTATACTAGGACTTATACACCCAGTAGGGTGATTTAGTTACATTTTTATGGTTTTAGTGATATTCTCTTAGCCTTTAGTGATCTTTTGTAGCTCCCATCTTGTCTAACCTTCAATTCTGAAAGTCTAAATTTTGGTCTGTAGGTGAGTTTCTATGAAGATGACAACTTTTGCAACTTTTCCTTTAAAGGATCTTCAAGTTCCAATTCACCTAAATATGAAAACACACATCAAGAGAGAAAAATGTTGTTTTGTTAGGGAATAGAGGTTTTCCTTGGTCAAACCCCATTTTGGTAATTAAACCTTGAAATGAAATAGAAAAGCATGAAGGAATTATGAATGAAAAAATGCAATGCTACAACTCATCAAACCCTTAAAATGAAGGTTGCAAACTTGTGTGAAATGACTTCAATGGATGTGGATCTTAACTCTTGATTGAATTCTTGAAATTTTGTCTTGAATTCTTGCTTGAATCATGAAACCCACATCACAAATGTTAGCTCACAAACACACATGATGCATAAATACTTTAATATGATGCTTGAATCTTGAATGTTGCTCCAAATGCTTGATGACTTTCTCCTAAATGCTCTATAATGATCTTGTGAAATTACTCTTGATTGCTTATTAATATCTCACAAAATTTCTAGGATGAAACATAATGAAATAACCTTTTATTTATACCTATTTATTCATAATTTCCAAAAATTACAACACTTCAAGCTGACATTCAAAATTTGAATCTAAGGATAATAAAATCCCACCAAGGAATTGATTTAAAATAGGCTCTATGTTAAAGTGGGAGTAATACACTAGGTTGGGTGTATGAGTCCCAGTGGCTTAAACCAAGGACACATACTTTCAAAAGTGTTAACTTCAATGTAACATTTGAAATTAGGCCCCAAGTCCATGGTGGGACCCATACACCCTAAGGGGCATATGAGTTCCAGATCCCTAGATTAGGAACATAGAGCCAAATAAAGTAAATTATGAGTTGTCATTTGTTAAATGCTAGTATTATCCTTAGGAAAATGCATTTAATTAGACTAGTAGATGCAAAATAGGACCAATTAAGGCATAAATAAGCCCAATTTTAATATGGAGGACCCAAAAAAGTGTGAAAATGTAAAGGGATATATTTTTCTACACTACAGATAACTCCATCCTTCTCCAAAACATAGACATTCTTCCTACCATCATGAATTGGTTTTCTATCATATTTCCAAGGCCTACCAAATAACACTTGGAATACATCCATAGGGATGATATCACACAACACCTTATCCTTATACCTTCCTATTTGAAATTCTACCCAACATTGTTCATTTACTAGTACCTGTTGCCCCTTATTCAACCATGAAACTTTATAAGGTGTAGGATGAGGTAATATTTTCAAATTAAATCTCTCTACCATCTCAACAATAATTAAATTATCACTATTACCTAAATCTATAACAAATTTGCAACACTTACCTTGCCACTTGCAAATAGTCTTGAATAATGGCTTCCTTTATGGCGGCACCTTCTCCATTGGAACCTTGATCAATGCGCTTCTCATCAACAAGAATTCTCTTATCTCTTGTTCTTCTTGTTGTAGTGAGGAGTTAACACTTTATTCATCTCTTCCTTGAGTAACTTGAGTCCTTTCATTCCTAAATGTTGTAGTTTCTTGCTCAAGTCTAGACTCTCCCAAGCTTGATGACTTGTAAACTTGTTGCACTTGTATCTTTTCTTATGAAACCATTGAATTATCCTCTTTGTTGAAATCTACCCCTAAAGTTAGGCATTCTTCCTCTAAAATCCCCTATTAAACTTGGTGCTTGTTCTTATGAGATGCTTGTCTCTCTTTGATCTATTTGTGACTGTCATTTATCACCATATGAACCTCTACCTCTGAAGTTCCTTTCTCTGCCTCTATTCTTCTTTTCTTGCTTCCTATTCAACTTCACAAGATCCTTTAAGGCTATTTGATAATAATCTTCAAGTTTCTTGGGACATGTAAGCCTCAAATCATCTTGTAGGCTATACTTCAACCCATTAAGGTATCTTGCAACCTTATCAGTGTCATCCTCCATATGTCCTAATTTGATGCTAAACTTATAAAAATCTTCAATGTTCTCTTTCACTCCCATATCCTTTTGTTTCAAGTTATGCAACTTCCTATACAACTGAGTCATGTGGTCACTAGGCATGAATTTTCCCTTCATAGAGATGCATGAACTTTCAATTTGGTCTTGGCCAAATTTTCTTGCTGCTCTTTAGGTACCTCCTCCAATTCAAAGTACTTATCCAACTCCCCTATCCAATACATGACTTCTTCACCATTTAAAATAACTGCATACACTTGAAGTTCCATCTTCACCTTGGTTCCTTTAGTCATGAATGACTTCAATAATCTTTCCAACCTTAGATCATCAACATCCCTCTCTTCTTAAGGTGCTTCATTCACCACTTCTTCTCCTTGGTCAATCACATATCCTATAACCATTCCTTTTCTTTGGTTATCTTCAACTGCACTGGGTCTTGCATCCAAACTGACTCTTATCTCCCTCATTTCTTTAGCATTTTCTTCTCCCAATTGTGTTGCTATCCTTTCTGCCACTCTTTTAGTGTTTCTTGGAGGCATGTTTAATTTTATTGCTTAACCCTTCTATTAAATTTCTTGCTTCACCTACTTTGATACCAATAATGATGTAGAGGGAATGATATTTCAAACACAATAGACTCTCAAGAATAATAATAATATGGGTTTCATAACAAAAACAAAAGTTTCTTTGACATTTCAATCACAACAACAATTATACCTTGCAAGCTACTATTCAAACCTATTTTCCTAAGCTCACACTCTCAAAAGGAATCAAAATTCATTTTATTTGACATATTTTTGAATCCTAGACACTTGTTCACACTCTACAGGCCTCCCTCCAATTCTACCTAATAGGGTTCAACTCAAAACAATGTATTTTCAACAAAACCCTCACAAAGACTAGGGTATAAATAGTCCCTTGCTCAAAAACACACATTTTCTACAATAAATCAAACAAAATAAGGAATTACCACTTTCCCTTTGGAGGAAACATGCACAAAGAACTGTAGAAATTTTACTTTAAATCTCATGAATTTTTATCAAGTAAAACTGTAGATATGGATTTTGGAAGCTCACTAGAAACCCTATGTCTGAGACAAATCTGTTAGCAGTAATTTAACCATATATTGCTTAATATAACATGAAATTTAACCAAATATCCTACATTAGAATGTTAAAATATAGCTCTAAACTTTCATCCACATTTAGACCTAGTACAATGTGATACAAATTTGTATCAAGCTATTTTTTTGTTGTTTCACATAAAAACTATCATAAAATGGACAAAAGGGGTATTATCATCAAATATTGCTCCTTAGCTTCTCAGAGCATATTTTTTTATTCATTCATCATCCAATAACTACCAAAAAATAGTTACACATGATTATATGTCTTTTTCCATCAATAACCCCTAATGTCCATGTCATTAGACTTAACATTTCTTCCCTTTTTTGCAACTTTCAAACATGACATGTAAAAATAATAATGAAAGGGACCTTACATGCTATCCATGGTATTTCAATACCTTATTTTACTCAAAAACCAAAAAACCCAAGTTAAGGAACAAACCCCAAACTTGGAGAAAACCAAAAATCACTTAGAATTCAAATTTGCACTTTTGGTGGAAAAATCACAATTTGAATTTCTAAGCCAACTTAAACAACCTAAACCATCATAGATGAACCCTCTAGACCTCCTAAGATCTACACTAACTCAAAAATGACTCCTAACATCAAAATAAATCATAAACACACACATTGGGAGTGATGCTCCTGCATCAAGCATAATGTCAAAGTTATCAAGCATCATGCATGTTTTTGGAGCTAACATTGTGATGTAGGTTTCAAACATTCAAGTCAAATTTCAAGCATCAAGATCACATCATGAATCAAACCATCTCATGCAAGATCAATAGCATGCAGAGATCTATAAAGTTTCAATCCTTCAAGGGTTTCAATTCAATGTTTTGGTGAGTTGCAATATAGCACTTGTTCATTCATCATTCCTTTCATGTTTCATTATGTCAATTCAAGGTTTAATTACCAAAAAAAGGTTTGACTAGGGTCAACCCCCATTCACAAAAAAAATTATTTTTTTCCCTCTTGTGTATTTTGTAGATCTTAGGTTGAGCAAGGATTGAAGATCTCTTAAAGTGAAAAATTGGAAAAGTTGTCAAAGTTGTCATCAAGCCATAGAAAAATCACTTTCAAAATTTATTTCCAAACATTCAAATGTGAAACCTGGAGGAATCAAGAGTGCAAACATAAGACTAGAGGACCTAGAAAGTGATTTTAGAAATCCCTACAAAGACCCATTCACCCTTCGGTGAATGAGTCCTAAAGGACACTCAACAACAACATTTTGATGAGAGGTGCAAAAATACTTAACCTTCTCAAATCTATCAAAAAGTTGTAGGTTCTATTAGATTATGGTATAATCTTTTGATTTCAATTGTTACTTTTCATTTTTGGGTTTATTTACTATTTTAATTTATTTTTTTTAGCATAATATTATATTGCATTGCTAATGGGTCTTTATTAGTAGGTATTATAGTTTACCTATTTCAGTTAAACTATTTTATGTCGTTGCTTGCAACTACTTGATTTGTCCCTTGTATAAATGTTTTGCATTACATTGAATAAATGAATCAACTATTCACCAACATTTGGTATAAAAGCTATTTTATTCTACACACCATGAATGAGGTATGAGCCTAATGTAAGGAGTGTCGAAGTTATAGAAGACACACTTTGCCTAGGTATTTTGAATGCAACTCTCAATGTCTTGTGATATTTTCGAGGCAATAAGGAAGGGTGTTTGAAGGAAAGGAATAGACCAATAATGGCACTGATATGATTCTTTTTTTCCTATCATAGCGTGAGAATAAGTTCATTGGTAGAATTTCATGGCGTGAGAAGAAGTTCATCATTGAATGTGAAGTGCATATCATTCTATTGGCACATTTTATTCCATATTGAAGGATTTGGAGTTAAGAAGGTTTGTGGATATAATCTTCAACTACTACCCAAATATTTGGTGAAGTTTAGGAAAATACATGGTGTAGAATCTCTGAAATTAGATTTAGAGTTTATGCTACAAATGGGCATTTGTAGAAGTTATGATGTTGCTTGTAGATACAATAAAGACTTATGAATCTGAATGAAAGCTATTGGATTGGGAAACTAAGTGGTTTATGATGCAGCTCTAATTCTGAGCTATCTTCTATTATATCATTCTCTTCATCCTCTCATGGGCTTCGAATTGGCTACTAAGTGTGAATAATGCAAAGTGTTCTATTGAGTGTTGGCATTTGTCCATCCAAGATTGGTGAATTAAGGTTGGTTATTTGAAGATTTTTTTTTAATGAATCATTGTCAAAGTAAAAGGTTTTGTTCATCTTATGTTGTGGAATTTTCAATGAAGTATTTCAAACTTGATTAAATATCTCTTAATAGTGTTTTGATGATTTTGTATTTTGTCTAAATGTTGAGAGTGAATTTTATGAAATATGAAAATGGAAGTTTAATCTCTTGTATGTCAAGTGTGCTTTTGTGCATTGGTATGTTAGTGATGGTATGGAAGAAGGAGAGTTATCTAGAGGCCAAGTAGATGAAGACCCACAAAACATTCCATTAAAGAGTAAGAAAATCACTCATTTGCAATATATGAGGATTCATAAATGGCTACTTAATCATTTTAATGCATCTCCTAATAGTGGTAACTTGGAGGTAAGTTACTTTAGAAGAGAAGATTTTGTAAGATGTCAAGTAGTTTATATATCTTCCCTCATATGTACCAGTCAAGTAATTTTTCTTCTTAGTATCGATTATTGGGAAAGTACTTTCCAAAATATTAAAATATTTATTGACTATCTCATAGATGACTTAATCAATGTTACCATTGGATCTTTGAACAATTATGCTTGGAATTTCGAGGTCATCTTTGCTACACCTAATGAGGCCTCCAAAGAATCATCCAAGACATCAAATGGGTAAAGTGTAACAATGTGATACTGGAGGCTAGTGGCACCGAAGGATGGAGGATTTTTCTTCATCTCAAGTTAGCTTTTTTCTTTGAGATGATGCTTTGTATGAGAAGCATTTTTGGCTCTAATTTCTTTCCTTTTCCTTGTTGTTGCTAACATATTTTTAAAAAAAAATATTATGAAGGTTGATTTTTGGAGACGGGTAAGGAGTTTGGTGAAGATCTTAGTATGGATTGTTTACTAGAGAGTTCAAAAGATTGTGACCAATTATTACACATTTATGAGGGTTGAGGAGACAACTTGGAGAATGCTTTTCTAGTAATTAAAGTCTAGACCAAGGGTTATACCTTTATGAGGGTTGAGGAGACAATTAGGAGGGTGGTGTCCAATAACTACTGTCTATAATTCAAAAGGTTAATGGGAGGAAGAACTTAGGAAATCAACTCAAAGCTTCACCTTTCTGAGGGTTATGAGGCAACTTGGAGGATCCCACTTGATTTAAGCTTTATTTCTTCAAAAGGAAAATCTTCTCAAAAATGTATAAATATTTTGTTATCACTGAGTTTTGTTATGTAATCCTTAAGGGGTGGTCCCTTAGAAAAGTGAATAAGATATTTTAGGGGGTACATTTGTAGGAACAATGTAATAAGGGGGGAATGTTACCATAATATTATATTACATTATTAATGGGTCTTTAATAATGGGTATTACAGTTTACCTATTTTGGTTAAACTATTTTATGCAACTACTCACAACTTCTCACTTTTTACCTTGTATAAATTCTTTACATTACATTGAATAAATGAATAAGTATTCAGCAACACTTTCTCCCAAAAGTGTTTTTTTAGCAAATCTTCCCCATCCTAGATCATAAGGAAAACAACAAGATCTCCTTCGAAGTTGGCTCACCTAAGGGTTGAAAGTCAACCTTAGCTTAAGGGATATCTTTTTCCTAATGAGATAGTGGGAGATAAGTACTTTCTACCCCATTTTATCCTTGATGCTTATAGTAAACTATTGGTGAACACCCATTTAAATAGAGAGCACAAAAATCCCACCATTACATTTTGGTGAACTTGACTATTCTTACACTAATCTTTTTAATTTGGAGTCCATTCAAACCATAGATCTACGAATTTCATTACTTTGAATTGCATTGTATTGATTTTTAATTTAGGGTTGTTAACTTGCATTAGTTTTAATTTCAATTAGGGTTTTACTTTTTCATTTTACGTGCTTTAAAATCTAAAAAATAAAAAAAAATCATTGATAATGCATAGTTTTTGCATATTAGTGTGTTTTCAATCATTCATATTCAAAAATTGAGTCAAAATTCCATTTCAAAAAGTTTCATATTGTCCATCATTTTTCATTCATTTCACTTGAATTTAGAAATCAAATTCTAGAAAAATAAGTCACTAAAAGTACACTTTATAACTTAAAATAAGAAACCCTAGATCTGAACTTCAAACTCCAATTTAATTTTTGTAACCCCTATGCTAGGAGACATTCACCCTAGGGTGAATCTGTCCCTATATGGGCCATGTTTTATACTTTTGGATAGTAATTTTTCTTTGTTTGCATTCTTGTGATTTGTTCTTAAATTTGGGTTTTAGTTTCAAAAATTAGAAAATTTTGTCATCTTTTCCATTAGGTTTAATTGGTCAGATTGAGTGCTTTTTTCGGAAATCAAAATTGGAATTAAAAGACATCATTTTTAGGCTTTTGCATAGCATAATAAGTAAATTATCTTGTTTAAAATATGAAAAATTATCTTTTACATAATTCTATTGCACTTCATATTCTAGAGTGTTTGATTGCATTTATCTAGTGTTTATTCTCCATTTTGGGTGCACCTAGGTTTTGTGAAACTTGTATGAGATTCAAAAAATTGTGTCCTATTACCAATATTTTAGTGAGATGTAGTTCAAGACTCATGCTATCTCGTGTTTCTACATGTACCATAGATCTTGAGTTTTCCAACTCTTTCACCCATAGTGTTGATACTAGTCAACCCACTATGGATCATAACTTTGATACCTCATTTCCCATGACCACCCTACCCACAACCAATGTGACTAATGTTGACATAATGGTTGATAATGTCCCTCATCAAGAACTAAGACAAATGGATGAAGATTTAGAGAAATTGCAAAATTTTGTGAATTATAAATACATTGTTGGTACTGCAATTCCTATCATAGATAACATGAGGAAAATGATTGATAATGATAAAGGAATATATATTTTTCATATCCTAACTCATATTATTGATAAACATGTCCCTACAATTACTAGTTCTCAAACTTTGGGGTATACTCAAAGTCATGGTAGAAATCCAATTCATCCTTCCACAACTATAACCTCTATTCCAACATACACTAATCCAACTATTACAACAACTAAACAACCTTCTAGAAATATCAATACAACCTTAGTTATTTCTATTTAGAATCCTTTTATCCTTGTGCATTCACATCTTATATCTCCTAATCCATCTCCCTTCATAAACTTACAATTCACTTGTCTTTTGAATACATACACACCTCCAGCTTATTCACCTCCATCTCACAACACAAAAAACTATCCCATCCTTAACCAAATCTTACAAAATGTCTCATCCCTCCAACAAAAAAATGCTACATAAAACCAAAGTCAAAATAGCCAACCTTCACAATATGTCAAAAGAAACCCTTTATCTATGGGGATATTGAGAACAAAAATGCCACAAGGCATAGAGATTCTTAGACTTGAGAAATATGGTGGAAAAGGAGACCCTAGTAACCATGTCTCGACATACACAGTCTTATGTAGGGAATTCATTTTTGAGGATAAACTCTTGGATAAACTTCTCCCTAGATCCTTGAAAGACACTACCTTGGACTACTTTTGTTCCTTACTGAATAAGTCAACTAGTTCATTCAATGAACCTGTTGATTCCTTTCTTACCCATGTCCAAGTGTACATGGGTCCCAAGATGACCTTAGCTGATTTAATACACTATAAACAAAAAAAAGATGAAAAGGTCACTGATTTCATAGAATGATACCAATTGCTTTACTCACAAATACACATTAAGATATCTAATGTTGGAATTTAAAGAATGTTTATAACCAGTTTGCATAAAAATATTCAAAATAAACTTGAGATGTTGAATTTTCCTTCCTTTACACACTTGTGGATTACCCTTCATGATTATCAAAATTCAATTAGTCATCATGAAGCAAACACTCCTTATAATTTTAAGAAATCCGAAGCTATGCCCTGTAACAATTTCTAACCTTACAAGAAATAAAATAAAGGTTTTTAACAAATAAACACACCTCAAACAAATGAACATGTTAACTCCCAAGTTCATGCTATAAAAATGAAAAATCCATACCCATTTAGGGAGAGAAGTAGACAATTTACCCATTTACCTGATACCCTTCACTCCATCATGTTACAATTTATAAGTAAGAACTTAGTTACATTACCTCATGTTAGAGCCATTGACACAACTAATCCCTTACCTACAAACTTTAACTCGAATGCATTTTACCATTATCATTGAAAAAATGGATACAGACAGAACAATACAAGCGTCTTAAACATGTTGTGCAAGACCTGATTGATTCTAACCACATCTAGATTGGTGGTGTTAATGATGAAGGAAACAAGTTTGTTTCCCTTCCCAACCAAAATTTCCAAATCTTTACTAATCATGTGCCAGATCATAATGTCTCTTTTGTGAAAGCTAATAATGATGTGATGAATGTTGACAAGATTTAAGATACAAATAATGATGAAAATCAGGTAGACATAGAATGTGTGGTCGGATTCATTGATTTTCAACCTCATAAGGGCCAAACAAAAATGCCCCTTGACATTGCTTTCTCTAAAAATGACATAATTAGACATGCACCCAATGGTCCTCTTTACGTCGCTAGAAGAATCAATGACAAACCTACTAATGGGATATTAATTGATCTTGTGTGTGTAGAGAATTTCATCATCAAGGAATTCTTGTTTGTGCATAAAATTTATCAAGATTCTTATGAAAAACCAACAACATGGATCAAAATTCATAATAGTTTTTCTTTACTTGCAATAGGTTCAATCACTCTTCCTTTGAAAGTTGGACTAAAAAAATTGAATGTCTCATCTCCATCATCCCATTGTTTGACCAATTCCATGTGAAGAATGGTTACTCATGGCTTCACTCCATGGATGTTTTCCCCTCAATATTGCATAAATGATTATAGTTTCCATTTGGCAATGATATCTTTACTATGCACCATAGTGGCTTCAATCATGTGTCTTCTTGTGGGAATTTCTCATTGGATTTCTTTTAGCCCAAACCTACGGAACCTATTAAGCTTCGTGAGGACTTATTTTTCAAATCCTATCAAAATTTCAAGGAAAAGCATATAGCAGAATTATCCCTTAGTAAGATTCGTCAACCCACGATTGATCCTCCTATCATTGATGAAACCATGATTGAATCAAAATAACTTCAAAGTAACCAATACTAACCCATGACAAATATTTCATCTATTTCATACAAACAACCAAGAGATAGCCAAATAATTCCTATTGTCCCTCCTAAGATTAAATTTTTTTATAAAGTTAAATAGAAAGTTGTTGAACAACCTCCCATGGTTCCTTCCATTCCTCCTTTACAAGAAGAAAAGAAGCCTATGGTTGATAAGCTTTCTCCTACACAATTACATCTTGAAAATCACACAAAAAGAAATAGAAGTTTTAAGGAGCATAGGTGTAGACGTTGTGCTATTGGTTGTATATTAAACTAGAAGAAACTAAAACAAAAAATCAAAATAAAATAACAATTAAAACAAAGTATGATAATACTCCACCTTCACCATAACAAATAAAAAACAAGAAACTTCAAAGTACATTATCATTTGTCCTCCTATGATGATTAACCTAGATGATGATGATGAGATTGCTAAGATTAATGAGGAAGTGCATAATGATCTAAGTTTATTATTTTCCTCTTTCATGAGCTTAAACGATAACAACCATGATGGTCCTCCTATAAAGAGTGACTCACCACACATTGAACCCAATGATGCTCCTAATATAGCACTTTCCGTTGTCCTTTTGGCTATTTGTCTACCTTTTGCACATGATGAACAAGATTGGGATGCAGATGACTTGCAATAGGTTGAATCACATGTAACATGCTAATTTTGTCTTTATCTTTATCTTCATGTTCTTTGTTATTGCATGTGCATAATGTGATCCCCAATATTGTGATATTTAGCATGTACTTATATGTTTTTAAGTAGGTACTTTGGATGACCCTTGTCACTATGTTGGTGCAAGGATATAAAGGAAGTGAATCTATTGTGATATTTTTCTAATTGTATCTACATTCTTCTATATATCATAACCTTTATATTTTTTCTTGTGCTTTCCTTTTGGGGATGACACAATTTTTCAAGATATTTAGGTCTCTTCCATGTTGACCCAAAAGCATCCCTTTGTTCTCTCTCTTTCTCTCTATGTGTCATTCTTCCTTTGTGCTCATTGTTCCTAGAGCTATTTCTGGAATGGTGATGGTTTCAACCTTGATTATATCACTACAACAATGAAAAATCCTGACCCTAGATCCATTGATCCCTAATGTGTTATCTTAGGATTGTATATGGGGTCAACCCTTCTTTCCATGAGGTAGCTCTATTTGGCTATTGCCACAATAGTGTGTCTCACTTTTGGGACGCATTAATTTTATCCTAAAATCACCATTTTTAGAAAAACTAGTGATTCAAGTCTTGAGAGGCTTCATCTAAAGGGTTTTAATTGAAGATGGATAGAGAAGACCACCATAGATCAAACCCCCTTAGATAGAACCCCCTAGTATTAAATCATACAAAGAATGGAGTCTCATTTGCACATATCAAAATGCTGATAAAAACCCACTTTTTATTTAGCTTTTGAGGGATTAAATAATGTCATTTAAAAATTATATTTTGCAAGATTTTAGGCCTCAAAACGAGCTTTCCAAAAAGTATAGTTTTGATATATTTTCATTTTATCATATATTTATTTTTTCAAGTTTTACTAAACATAGGTTTTTCTCCAAACATCAAGCTCTTTATTGTGCAGATGTGGAAAAATAGTAAATCATTGTAAACAAAAATTAAAAAATACCATTCCCTAGGTATTGATGTCCTTATTTCACCCAAAAAAATAAAATTGGATTTTGATATATAAACAACAAGTTAGGTTGTATGACACACATGTATGCCCAAATTATATTATAGTGTCTTCAAAAATTAATTTTTAAAAAATATACAACAAAAAAATATGAAAAAATATCCTTTCCCTAGATATTGATGTTGAGAATCTATATTTCAAAAATTATAATTTAATCCTTTATATAAAAATGTTATGTTGTACAACACAAACATTACTTTCCAAAAATGTCATTTTTTGTTTAAAACCATTTATTGAAGGAGATGTTGAAAGATTCATGATTTATTTCGAAAAATTTGAAAAACAAAAAAACGAATCTACACATAAATTGTCACAAATCACTAGTTCACATCATCTTCAAATTCTTAATGGTTTATCTGATATAGGTCTTAGAAGATGAAGGTTCAGTTAAAAATATTGATGTAAATGTGCATCTTACGCAAAAAGTGAGCCACAGTATTGTTATTTCACCCATCTCGGAAACATATGTTTACATAGGACTTTCGAAATAAGGTTCTCATGTATTGGAACTTATTATGTTGTATTTTAAATTAATTGCTCATAGTATGGTGTTAAATAATTTCTTTAATGTGGGGGAATACGTGTCCCTACTCATTTCTTTCTTCAAAGTGTGGTCTTAATACTTCACATGGTGTGTCTTCTTGGTGGTGTTATTAGGTTTGGTATCCTTCAATATTGTGACCTTTCTGAGCATATGACATTCCTCTTAGTGGTGATGTTGTGGATTCCATTCCTAAGTTCCAAATATTTTATCCTTAGCTAGTCCTATTCTAGAGACATTAGGTATGATGTTCCTTAAGATGAGATTTGTCATGAACTAAGAAAAACCCATTTTAATATCTTATTGCATGTATCAAGGCCACCAAGCATAACACAACTTGCTTCCTAGTGGAGCTTTTTGTGTGGTGGATTATCAAAGTTATCATGAGGAATACCTTTGGTATGGTTAGTAAAATGGGAGACTAGGCTTAACTTCCCATTAGTCACTTTTTGCGGCTCACCTAGTGGACAATAGATTTTTCACTAGCCCATGTGAGTGTATTTGGTTTTCATAGTGGACAATGGGTTACCACATGTAAACGTTTTCAAACAAATAGCTAAGGCTTGATCTAAAATAGTTGGAAAAACAATCAAGGTTTGATCTAACCCTCCCCCTCTTCTCTTAATTTTGACATTATATGTTTGTGTATCTTGTCTTCCTGCTATATATTTAACATATGCATATGTCTCTTTGTGCATTTTTTGGTTTCTCATGAGATATTAGATCTTGGGGGATTGATCATCATCCTTGATATTTTATATCTTATATTTCCAACAATTGTATAGTTATACCTCTATAAATGCTTGTTAGACTACTTTAGTGTGAGTTTGAGTGTAGGTATCATCCTCTCACTAAAGTGGGGGCTAAATGTAGTGTTTGAAAATGTACTCCTTTACATTTTTACACTGTGTCTGGGTCCCTTAATAAATTGGACTTAATTAAGCCTCTAATTGACTAAAATTTTCATTTGCAACCCTAATTAATTGCAATTTCTGAAAAGGGAATCATGATTTGATTAGTGCATTTATCATTTTTATCACCAAGAAATGAATAGGTCTTGGTTATTTAGGTCAAGACACATCCACCCTTGGGCAAATGGGTCCCCCTAAAGATCAAAATTTCAAATTGTAAACATGTTTTTGGTGGCATTTTAAGGTCCTAAATTCAAGTTTTAAGTGTTGGTTTGTAATTTTTAATTTTTAGGAAATTATAATTTTATTTTATAAAAGCAAGGTCTTTTTATCAATTCAAATCCTAGAAGCAAGCTATAATTTTTTGAGGAACTTCACAAGAGCTAAGATTATTGTCAAAGGTGTTCAAGAGAAGATTTATCAAGAATCTATTGTAGCATTCATGATCTCAAGCATCATTTCAAAGTTATCAAACATCATGCATGTTTTTGGAGCTAACATTGTGATGTAGGTTTCAAGCATCAAGATCACAACATCAATCAAGCCATCTCATGCAAGATCAATACCCTGGAGAGATCTATCAAGTTTCAGTCCTTGAAGGGTTTCAAATCAAGGGTTTGGTGAGTTGGAACATAACACTTGTTCATTCATCATTCCTTTTATGTTTCATTATATCAATTCAAGGTTTAATTACCAAAACTAGGTCTGAAAAAGGAAAACCCCCATTCACCAAAAACAAACAATTTTTCCCTCTTATGTGTTTTGTAGATCTTAGGTTGAAGAAGGATTGAAGATCCCTTAAATTGAAAAATGGGAAAATTTTTCAAAGTTGTAATCAAGCCATGGAAAATCACTTTGAAATTTATTTCTGAACTTTTGATAGTGAAAAATGGAGGAATCGGGGGTGAAGACATAGGACCATAGGACCCAAAAAGTCGTAAAGGACAAAGACCCCTTTTCCCTTGGGAAGATGAGTCGTAAAGGACACTCAACAAAAAAAAATTGATGGCAAGTGCAACAATAATTAACCTTCTTAGTGTTGGAAGAATGAAGAACAATGTCTAACTATACAAATATTGTGTTATCATTCATGTCACCATGTTATATGAGTTACAATTGCTAGACTAGGTCATTGTTTGATACAATATCCTAGACCAGTATCTGAACTGGTATACAATTTACATCCTTTGGTATTTTGGTCCTCAATCGTTTGCAGTTGATTTTTGTTGCTTGCAGCTTTGGGAAATAGTTTATGGATGTTGGAAGCATGTATGTTATGAATCTCTCATGCCCAGATGCTCATATGGTGTATCAACATTATTTTGTTGATTGTATTTTGCTATTAAGCCTATCTCTAGCCAACCTCCTGAATAATTGGTATTATGATTAATTAATTTTTGCTATGCGGATGTATGGGTGACCTATCTTAGGTCCATGCCAACATGATGTAACATGCTAGACATTTTGATTTATTATTTGGAAATATTTTGTAAATGCTTGAAGCCATCAGTTAGTATTTTTGGTTGCATCTAATTAGGCTAACCTAATTGATGCTTATGAATGGATCAGATATATATGTTAGACAATTTTGAAGATTGGATAGTGTGTTGTGTGCTGTGAAGTTCCAAATGTGAAGAAGTACGAAGATGATGAAGTGTGTTAAGTAAATTTATTGAGCATCACTAGAACTAAATCAATACTTGTTAGAAGCATTCTTATCAATTCATTTAGGTTGTAAACCCACTTTTGTTTTGCAATCCTTTTGTAGTAGTGAGCCTCCTTATGTAAGTAGTGAGCTTTTGTATCCAAATAGTGGGTCCTATACTAGGGAAGTGAGCCCTTTGGTAGTGAGCCTTATATATTTAGTTTTGGAATTACATTATATTGTGATTTAATCCTCACTATGGTTTTTCCCTTATTGGGTTTTCCACATAAATCTGGTGTTCATTGTGTTAATTCTACTTTTTGTTATCTACATTTCATGTTCACACTTAATAATAGAATTGAGTGGTTTTGAAGTTAATAAGTGTTTGAAGTTCTAAATTTGAGTTTGGTGGCAATTGATTCACCTCCCCTCTTAGTCATCTCATGCCTTTCAAAAATTGGTAGCAGAGCTTGGTTCCTCTAGATAAGCCTAACAACTTGAGGTAGATCCTAAAAGATTGAACAAATGGATGACAAAGAAGAACTTTGAACTACTCTTGAAGATCTTAACAAGGTTGAGAATGAAAATCGATATTTGAGAGAAAATATTGATGAAGCAAATGAATTCATCTAGAAATTGAAAGAGAAACTGAAGAAATTTAAATAAATATATAGAGAAGTAAGTGAGCAATTGAAGCAAGCTAATGAAGTGATCACCAGAGTAAAGGTTCAAGTGGAGGAGAAGAAAAGAATTGAAGAATGTATGAATATTGTGGTACAAAGCAAGAATGATGTATGCACAAAGCTTGAACAAGAAGTGGTGAACTTAAAAGTAGATTTGGAGAAAGAATTTTCTTTTGAAGATAATTTCAAGATAAGCTCCACCAAAATTGAAGAGTTTATTGCAAGACAAAAACCTTCTAAAGACAAAGGTAGTTTGTGAATTGATGTCAGTGAAAGCTCTAAGGATAAATAGATCCCAAACTCATTAGATAATTAGAAGACTCAAAATAAACGAAAGTAGAACATAAATCCAAAGATCTTTTCTAGAAGATCGTCTGTCAAGTAGCCAAATGTGAAGAGGTATGCATCTTTCAATGATAATTTCTTTACATGTAATAAATTTGGTCATAAAGCAATTGCATGTAGAATCAGGGTAAATTAGAATGTTGGAAGTTTTTCTGGACAATGTTTTACATGCAAGAAATTTGGACATAGAGCTACAAAATGCAGATCTCAAGTGAGGATGATTAATTAGGTGATGATGAATGGGTTTGATGGAGGAAGAATCAATCAAACTTTTAAAGGCTATTGTTGTTGTAGATAGGGAAAAATCAGGTTTCAGTGTTGAAAACAACAAACTAACTAAACCCTGTCCAACACCATGAAGCACAAACTAGAATGAAAATGAAAATAAACAAAGGAAAGGAAAATCGATTCTCAAACTAGACTTGATTGACCTCCATGGTTCTTCTCAACCTTGCATGAGAATGCAAGATTTCGAAGGGTTGATAATGGAGGAATGTTGGGTGCTCATTCTTGCAGTATAATAGTATTCCAATGCTTGATGTCCCAAAAATGAATTGTGTAAGGTTTTCTTTATAGAAAAGGCCCAATTTGAATGGATGGACATGATTGCAAGTTATGTTGAATGATATGGATGGTCCAGATCGATTAGGGTTTATTAGGGTTTCCCACTTCATGAGAGGTTCTAGTCATGTGACAAGTGTGTGATAGAGAATGAATGAGACCTAATTTAAATAAAATATTATTTAAATTAGTTTGACATGTAAAGGGATTAAGTGGAAGATGTAGCCTGTGACACTTGTTTGAATATTGTGAGAGGTGAGGGAACAATTCAAATATTTAATTTGAATTATGTGAGACATGTGAATGAGGGGAATTAATTAAATAAATGGATTAAATGTGAGGGAATAATTCAAAGATTTAATTTTAATTATGTGAGACATGTGAAAGACAGAAATTAATTAATTAAAGGGATTAAATGTGAGGGAATAATTCAAATATTTAATTTGAATTATATGAGAGGTGTGAATGGGGGAGATTAATTAAATAAAGGGATTAAATTTAATTAATTGGGAATTTGATCAAGGTGGGACTAGGAGTGGAACTATGCCAAAATGGCTTATGATGTCCCTAGAAAAGTGTCGACTAGGTCATGGTAAGGACATGGAATAATTTATGTATCTACATTTTATTCCTCTTTGAGATATTACAATCAAGTAACATCATTCCAAATAAGCTAAGGAAAATGATAGAAGAAAAGGATATGGTGATGATGACGTCTCAAGAGGATAGGCGGGTTGGAAAAATATAGGTAGGCTCTTGAAATGAAAAGGGATGGGTCAAGGATGAAAGATGAAGGGATGGATAGAAGAAGTGAGGGATGCATTATGTTGCAATGAAAGTGAGAAACCATGATGTTTGATTTAGCATTATACATTATACACCAAGGTATAAGGACCAAGGTGATGATGTTTCATATGCCCCATAATAATACAACCTTTTGTAGATACAAGATATGAATACTAGTTGGGTATGATCTGGATTTGAAAAAAATGTAAGATAAAATGATAAAAAACTCAAGAAAGAAAGCATGCACAAATGATACAAAAAACAAACAAGGTACTACCTTGTCAAATTGTAAACCAATGATTAACTGAAAGATGGTTGATGATGATGGTGATTGTGTCTAGTTTTAGGAAATGAAACATGTCATATAAGATGCCCGGTCTAGTTTTGATAATCCAACATCCTTTCTAGGACAACTGATTTATTGACACTAGTGTTGTTGACCATGCGAGCAACATGAGGGTTTGATTGATAGATTAAAATGATGTGGTTTACATCAAGATTAGGATCAATACCATTGAATGTGTTTGGATAATTTTTATTCATGATTGACTTGATTAGTATGGATTGACATGACTTGCATTTTGATCATTGTGTGGATTGATTTGGATGATTTGATTGGATGAAATATGATGGAAAGATTTCATTTGATTAAGGAATTGAATGATGTGAGTGACTTGGTTGGAATGACTGAGATTGAATGTGATGGATTTGAATGATTGAATAGATGAGTTGGATTGGTTTGAAGAATTGAAGAATGATTATGGATTGAATGGAGAGATTGGATTGATTTGATTTGGAAGAATTGATGAAATGAGTAGATTTGAACAATTTGTTTTACTTGGAATGAATAATGATGATGAAGTGGTTTGATTAGATTGGAAGAATGACTTGATTGAATTGAATTGATTTGATGACTTAGAAGAATGGATTAGAAGAATTGATTTGGTTGGAATGATGTGATGAATTGATGTGATGATTGGAAGAATGTGATTGATTGATTTTGATGATTTGGATTGAATTGGTTTGATGGATTAATACAATGAGTTGATTGATTTTATTGCTTGTATTTTTGTAGGATATTTGATTTTTTTTCTTTTAATTTTGTGGAATATTTTGATTTTTGTTTTTTTTTTAATGTTGTTTTTTTTTTTGCATTTTGAAATGTTGTGGTTTTTTTGCATTTTTTCTTAGGACTTTTAATCATTTTTAAATTTTTTTGGAGATGTTTTGGAATTTCAATGGATGATAGCTTCTATAGCCTTTGTGATAGATACCAATTACAAGGGGTGGACAAAGTCTACATGGATGTAGGATAGATAGGTGATAATGGATGGAATGGATGCATGCGTAAGAGAGCAAGGATGTGATCTCATGGAATGTGTTGCATAAGAATAACATGTCCCATGGTAGTTATGATTTGAAATGACAAAGCTTAGGATAATAGGATGATAAGATGGATAATGAAGGGGTTTGTTGGAAGGGACAAGGTATTCCAAGAGACATCAAAAACATGTGACAATTTTTTTCCCCCAATCTTTATCAAGATCAAAAGGAGGAAGAGAGGATGAATGGACTTGATAGGTTTATGTAGGTGTCGGTAAAAATGGTAAGATGGCATGAAAATGGTAGGATATGATAGGGAATGATAGGATGAAAATGATAGGTTGGATGAGACCTTGTGCCCCAAGTGTAAGTTGCATAAAAGATCAATCTATACATGATGCTTGTTTTCCAAGTTTTCATCATGGTTCTTGTGCGAATCCCAACCTTGGTACCTGCAAAACAACAAGAATAAACAAGTTAGACAAGAGATTGCAAACCAAAACAAGGATTCCCCATGAAATCCATTTACAACATTCAAACTAGGAATAAAATATTAAAGAACACAATGGAAATGATAAAAAAAAGATTGAATCCTAATTAGATGTGCAAACTCATGATCCCATGGGAGAATTGGTGCTAATTTGATGTGAAAATTGGCACTTTCCCAATTCCTATGATGCAAGCTTGATGTGTTGAAGATTATTGATCCACTTTGTTGGTGAAGAATAAGAACTCCAAGCCAAAATCTGCAAAAACCTAGCTATGACTCAATGATAATGGAAGAAATTCAAGAGATATTTGAGCATGGTAACTTTGCCTAGATTGTGGATGGATAAAATGAAGGATGAGATCTTCATTTATAGAATGATAAGATGGATTAATTTCAAAATTTGATCAATGTGGGACTAAAATTCATCCAATGGTATGATGCCACTTGTCAATCTATGAATGGATGAAGGATGTGCAAGATTTGGGGTTTGTGCCAATAAATGCATAATTTTGAATTTCAAATTTGTTGAAATGACATGTAAGAGGGAAGAGAAAATGCAATAAATGCCACTTGGCTCAAGGAAAAGGACATGTAAGATGAATTTATTGCCTTGTTGGATGTACATGTTGACTTGAAATTTTTGAATTCAAATTGAGAGAATATTCCAAAAGATGCCTTGTGAGGAAAATAGAGATTTAATAAATGAATTAAATCTATTTTCATGTGAAACTTGCATTATCTAGAGGATGGGACATGAGATGAGATTAAATTAATCAAGGGTTAATTAATTTAATGAGAGAGGTTAGATGATGTGACCTATTTGACTCAAATTTATGGATTTATTTAAATCAAATAAGAGAGGAATGTGACAAGAGATTAATTAAATAAGGATTTTGATTTATTTAATTAAAAGAGATGGTGTTAGATTAAATCAAATAAGGTTTTAATTTATTTAATTTAATGGATAGAATTTAGAGATTTAATCAAATAAATTGATTGTTTAATTAAATAGGGATAATTAGTTCAGATGGATTGATTTAATTGACAAAAGAGATGACTTGATTAGATAAAATGATTTATTTAATTAAGAGAGGAATATTGATGAATTTAATCAGATAGGGGAATTTGATTAAATAGTTAGACCGAGAGATGATTTAGGAAGAAATGATGTTAGTAAGTCATGATCAGATGCACAATTCCAATTAGTATATTTTACGTGTCTACAGTTCTTATCCAAGGTGCTTGTTTACCGGGTTTTCACCATTGGACAAAGGGATTTCTCTTTACTTTTTTTCTTTTGAGTTTTTTGAATTTTTTGAATAGAAAAGGTGGAATATAGATGAGAGGGACTCAAGCATCTAGTTCCATGATAGGTGATAGTCCCATTAGAGCATGATGTCATCACATGGATCATGTCAAGTCATTATGCTCATCGATGTTGGTAGGGTGATTGGGTGAGAATGAGATGGATTAGGTAGGTAGTGGATTATGAAAGGTGCGATAATGGATTATGATGTGGATTATGATGTGGATTATTCCAAACTAATGCAATAAATATGGGTGAAATGTTTATGCAAAAGCATGGACCATAGGGATAGGATGAGTGAAATGTCTAGGAAAATAGTTGAATGATGAGGTGGTGGAGGTATGGAAAGGAATTGTGACCAACAACTGTACAAACCATGAAAAAAAATGAAGGTCTTGAGTGGATGGTGGTGTAGGAAGCAATGGTGATGTTTTCTTAGTGGATGGATGATGTAAGCTTTTAGGGACCCACATAGACTTAGTATTCATATGATTTTTTCTTTTCATGTCGGATGGAGGAATTTGATATTTTTGTATGGGATGACATTTTTGAAGGGGTGAGGAGGATGTTTGGTATTTTTGAGAGGTGGATGCCTCGTTTTACTTTCTTTCCTTTTGTTTAGGGACCCATATCATTTTAGTTTATGAATTTTCTTTCAAACGTATGGGTTTGGATGGATTTTTTAATGTTTTTTTCTTTGGTTTCTTGCATTTGTACCCCAAGGGACTAGGACCCTTAGGATTTTTGGCTTTATGAAAGGAGGTATCCAAATGTTTATTTTTGAATCCCATGGGGTGGATGGAATGAGTGGAAGCTTTATGTTTACGCAATGTGTGTATTTTTTGGTCATGACTAGGATATTTAGGGTATTTATGAATGATTGGGATGGAGGGATATGCAGAGTTGGAAGAAGCAAGGGTAAATTGGATGGTGGAAGGTGTATAGTCACATTATTTTGACACTTGCATGATAATGGAGGTGGAATGGAAACGTATGGTTTGGGAATATGATAAGGCTTGTGGTGGAAAGTGGACTTAGGATGGATGGAGTAAGTACCAAAATCATTAGGTTGTTGACCTTGGGGTGTGTATCCAGGGCCACATGAGCATGGAGGAGGGACTTTGACATGTAAAGGCTCCAAGATTCCTTGTTCAAGAAGGCCTAATCCTTTTCATTGATAATTCATTTCTTGGAGCATGTGACTGACTATAGGACTAGGTGTAGTTTGGGAACTAGATTTGAGTTGATTATTGGACAAAGTAGGCAAAGTGATGGAAAATGGTTGTTGATGTCCTAAGGAGGAACAATCATGGATGAAAGTAGATAAGCTAAGTGGATATGATGGTGGTTTTGAAATAGGTGTGATGGTGGATGTGCAAGGATCATTAGTATCTTGATTAGTATTGTGTTCACTAAGATCCAAGGTAATGGTTTGATCTCCTATGTTTTCTTGGGGGCCACTTGTCTCATCATGGGAAGTGGATGTTGGTGCATTATGGATGGGTTTGGTGGCAATCTCTTGATCATAGAATGCATAAAGTTTTCTAAGAGGATCATCATGGTCTTCTTGATAATAAAAGGGATCTTGATCAAAGATGGGAGTATGGTCATGAATAGTATTAGGTGTGTTATGAACAAAATCATTAGGAGGGTGTTGATATTTATGTGTATGAGGGGGTAATGTTTCATCGTGTTTAGGATTGTTCTCTTGACATACCTCAAGACTTATTTGAATGGAGGTGGAAGGGGATTTCTCGTGGAGATACTTGACATGTTCTTGATCCCCAACAACATAGGATCATGACAAAGGGTGAATTGGACTTATGAGGGGAGACTTTTGAATCGACTTAAGGGATTTTGGATGGCATGGCTGGTTTGAAGGACTTGGCATCATTTTTTTGGACTCATTTGTATGTTCAAGTACATGTGTTGAATGACATGGCAAAAATTGATTCCTTGCTTGTATCCCTTGGGTGACATCCTTTATAGGTGTTGGCTTAGGGTTTTGATTTTGATTGGATTGAGGATTGAATGGATTGAGTAGGTTGGTGTATTTGGGAAACTCCACATGTTTAATTTTGTAATGTTTGTAATTAGGATGTGGAGTCAATGTATTGGAAAGTGGATTAGAGGATGGTAAGGGTAATGAAGGGGTTAATGGGTTGGAAAGTGTAGGGACCATTGGATTAGGACTAAGACATGGTGGCTTTAGGATAGGATTTTGATTGGATAGTGGTATGATATACTTATAGTGTGCATGACCTAGATTAGTGTTCCCATTATCAATGGTTCCATTAGAACATAAGGAAGTTTGATCTTCTTACAAGGTAAAACTTAAGTTCACATGTGTTTGTTGTGATGTGGCTTGATAGGTTGATGTGGCATTGACATGTGAAGAAATGGATGGATTAGATTGGTATGAGGTGGAAGGGGATGGCACAAAAGGTTGAGGTGACATTGGTTGATAATGAATGGACATGGGATGATTTTGTGGTTGTTGGATTTGAAAAGTGGCAATGAATTGATTGGATTAGGCTAGGAGGTGTTGGATTTGAGGTGATTTAATTTTTTGAAAAATTTGGAATAGGGTTTGAAGTCTTTCTATGGTTTGGTGGTATAGGGGTTAGGGTATTTGGTGAAGTTTTTAAAGGAGGTGTTGAAGTTGGGATGCTAGGACTTTCTTTTCGAATGTGGGCATGGTGTGGCACACGTGTTTAAGTTCTTGCATGTCAATTTGTTCCTCAAGATATGCAACATAGTTCATGTCATTATTAAAGGTGGTAGGAGGAGCCCCTTGAAGTATGATTTTAGGTTTTGGTTTTGTTTCATTATTTGAACTAGCGAGAGGACCTCCTTGAATTATGATCTTGGGGTTAGGTTTTGTCTCATTGTTTGCATTAGAGGGATATCCCCCTTTAACTATGATCTTGGGCTTAGGATTATGATTGGGCTTGTTTATGATTAGGGCCATTTTGAAAAGTGTTGATTGATTGGAACTAGGTTGGTGATGATGTTGAGATGATAAGATTGGATGATAAGGAATGATTAGGGTTGATAGTTATAATGAAAGTTGAATGATGAAGATATAATTGGACTATGATTAGGAATGGATAGGATGAGATCAATGTGAAATGATGATTCGGATAATGATGTGGATGAAGGGGATATGATGTGGCTAAGAAGGGTGACTAGGATGAAAGTGATTGGATATGAATGTGTTGGAAGAACATTTAGAGTGACTTGTCTTTATGTGCTTTGTGTTTAGCTTGATTTGGAAATGTTTAAATGCATGATCACACATGTACACACATGAATCACACATGCAAGACACATAAGCAAGTTTGAATTTTGAAATTTGAAGAATGTAATGGTGATTATTCAACAAGCACATGTGGAGGACACCTCAACAAGCCCTATGACTAGTCAAGTGGGGTATGGTTTACAAATTAGGTCTCAACCTAGTTTGCACAAGGTTGACTAAGGAATGATTTGAATGTAAAATCCTACCATATAGCTAGAAGAAAGGGGTAACCCAACCTTCACCTTCACTTCCCAAAAGTATAAAGTTCTTTGTGGCTTATCCAAGAGTCAAAATATTTTAACTCCCAAAGAAGCGTGTCTTTATATTCACACTTTGATTGAGGTCATCCCTTGGAGGGGTGTGTGCTCCAAGCAAGCCTCCTAAGAAGGGTATGACAAAAGAAAACAAAGTGAGGTGTTTTGGAGGACACACACACTTGATTCACACTTGTAGTTGTTAATTGACCCTTAGAAATGAAATGTGTGTAAGAAAACAATGGAAGCACTTGTTATTTTTAACCCAAATCCAAAATGTGTGATGTAAGACAATGGTTAGATTTAGACCCAATTTTTGATATGTGATTGAAGAAAAGATTCATTACAAGTCCAATTTCAATGATGTGAGCAAAAAAGATTAATTTTATGCCCCAAATTGAAATGTATTGAAAAGAAATGATTAAGAGATGAAGGATTAAGTGTGTGCATCTGATTGTTTTCGTCCTTAAATTTTTTGTTTATGAATGATTGCAATGTTGTTCCCAAAGTGAGATTAGGTCAGAAACATACAATCTATTAAAAATCTAAACTAAATTAAAAATTAGAAATCTAAAGAAAATTAAAAATTTAAAAATCTAAATTAAATTAGAAATTATAAATCTAACTAAATTAAAAACTAGAAATATGAACTAAATTAAAAAGTTAAAAATCTAAATTAAATTAGAATCTATATCTAATATCTAAATTAGAAAATTTTAAATCGAACTAAAAAAAAAATCTAAATTAGAATCTTAATCTAATCTAAATATATATATATATATATATAAATATAAGAATCTTAATCTAATCTAAAAAAAAAAAACAAATCTAAATTAGAATCTTAATCTAATCTAAAAACAAACCAAATCTAAATTAGAAATTTAATCTAAAAAAATTAAAAACTAAATTAGAATTTTAATCTAAAAAAGTTAAAAACTAAATTAGAATTTTAATCTAAAAATAAAATCTAACTTAGAAAAAAATCTAACCAAAATTAAAATTAAGTTTTAGAAAAAAATAAAACCTAATCCTTCCTATGCAACTAAATATTATGAAGCCGAATAGTGGTAAGCTTGTGAAAGATCATTGAAAATTATTTATCATGCAACAAATCTCCACTAAGAGAAGGTATCGAAATAAATAGTCACGAATTTCCTGCCACTACTTTTAGAAAAGTATACCAGATGATCTAGAGGCATAAAATGCTACCAGAGGCATAAAGGACTCACAAAAACCTACGAGAACCTCATAAAAATTGACAGGGATTTATTGAAGTCAATTGGAGTGCTAAGCAATCATATTACATGCTCATAATTTTACTGAAGGAGGCACTGGAATTGGTGAATTGGAAATTGCAAACAGTATAACATTTATACCCAGAGGAATACCTTGGTGGTGATAACTTTTAATCTGATTGAATTTACAAGGTGGCAGAGGAGGGTGATAGCAAATTTTTAGTAATATTTTTACCTGCTGACCAAGAAGTGAAGAAGACAAGGGTTATGACTAATAGTCAATACCTGATGCAATATGACAATGTTGGGCTTGGACTCGAAGCCATGAAAGAGAGCAAATGCTGATGACAAAATGTGAAGCAAATAGTCAACCAATCAAATGACATCATGTGTCATACATGCATAGAACCGATTGAACTTTTTTAGTTGAACTTCCTATAAAGGACCATCAAAATGGAGGTTTTAGATGCTAGGATGATTGGCTAGTCGAGGATCTAATGACAATGTGCTAATAGCAGTGATATTGAACCTACAACAAAATCAAATGTATGTTGAAAACCTACTAAAACCACTTGATGAGCCTATTGCACATGATTGAAACAGAAATGGAAAAATGCTATGAGGATGCAAGAAAGGAGAGATGATGACAATAGCAATGATGAAAGAGCTCAACACAAAATATTAGTGAACTTGAGGTTGCTATTTTAAATGATATGGATGGCTATTGGTTGTATAATACATGCCAAATGATACCTTGTCTAAGCCTCTCTTTCTCTGGGAGAAGCAGTCGATGCCTTGGGTGATGCGATTTAGGGTTGTTGCATGAGCACTGGACTGCTGTAATATTGAAAATCAATGGATTTAAAGAAATCCACATGAAAGGTAATTTAATGAAATGTAAAGTAAAGCCATGCAAAAGATATAGAGTTGTCAAAAATTATAAAGGAAACACATAAAATAGCCTTTTGAAGCCAACTCAGAACCACGTCCTACATTCATAGCATTCTGTAAGTAAGTGGCCAAGAATAATATCTATAGGACTAAGATGTCAGAACATTCTCATAATGAATACATTATGGAGAAATAAATAAGCCTGCAACCATAAACTAGTTGAAAATGAAAAAACTATAAGCATGCAGCCATAAAACTGAGTTCAAGTTCACCAATGTAGATAGGGAAAAACTAGGTTTTAGTGTTGAAAACAACAAACAAACTAAACCCTATCAAGCACAATGAAGCACAAACTAGAATGAAAATGCACATAAACAAAGGAAATGCAAACCAATTCTCAAACTAGACTTGATTGACCTCCATGGTTCTTCTCAACCTCCCATGAGAATGCAAACTTTCAAAGGGTTGATAATGGAGGAATGTTAGGTTCTCATTCTTGCAGCATAATAGTATCCCAATCCTTGATGTCCCCAAAATGACATGTGTAGGGTTTTCTTTATAGAAAAGGCCTAATTTGAATGGATGGATAGGATTATAAGTTATGTTGAATGATATGGATGGTCTAGATCAATTAGGGTTGATTAGGGTTTCCCACTTCATGAGAGGTTGTAGTCATGTGACAAGTGTGTGATGGAGGATAAATGAGACCTAATTTAAATAAAAGATTATTCAAATTGGTTTGACATGTGAAAGGATTAACTAGAAGATGTAGTGTGTGAAACTTGTTTGAATGTGGTTAGAGGTGAGGGAATAATTCAAATGTTTAATTTGAATTATGTGAGACATGTGAATGGGGGAAATTAATTAAATAAAAGGATTAAATTTGAGGGAATAATTCAAATATCTAATTTGAATTATGTGAGACATGTGAATGGGGGAAACTAATTAAATAAAGGGATTAAATGTGAGGGAATCATTCAAATATTTAATTTAAATTATGTGAGACATGTGAATGGGGGAAATTAATTAATTAAAGGGATTAAATGTGAGGGAATAATTTGAATATTTAATTTCAATTATGTGAGACATGTGAATGGGGGAAATTAATTAAATAAAGGGATTAAATTTAATTAATTAGGAATGTGATCAAGGTGGGACTAGGAGTGGGTTTAGGACAAAATGGCTTGTGATGTTCCTAGCAAAGTGTCAACTAGGTCATTGTAAGGACATAGACAAATTTATGTGTCTACAACTATACATGTAACATGTTTGGTCACAAAGCTAATTAGTGCAGATCAAAAATTAATGGAGGACAAACTAATTAGAGAAATTTTGTCTACTATAATTGCAACAAACCCAAACATATTTCAAGAGTTTACAAAATTAAAAAGGGAAAGTAGTCTAAACTAGTGAAGCAAAATGAACCAGTGAAGGAAGTTGACAAGGAAGAGGTTAAGCAAGAGATGAATAAGGTTTAGAGACAACAGATGTGTCTATTCCCTCATCTGATGCAGACAATTCCTTTGGCACTTAGACCTAGCATGGTCTTAGGAGGAGCATTAACAGAAAACTGTACAAACCCCGTAGATATATGGTGTGCTAGATGTTGGCACGATGATATGTTGTAGAAAATGAGTAAATAGAGGTTATGCAAAAGACACAAGAAGAAATTTTTTAGAAATGTTCATTTGTGGAAAAATTTAGGCTTTGCAGTGCAGAGAAATGGGGTTTTATCAACTTTTTGAAGATTACCACATTTAATGCAAATTGGGGAAAACCGATGGAGTATAAAGTAAAATTCATAAGTATTTTTTCACTTGTGCAATTGAAGAGTTCAAAAGATAACTTGGAGCAACCTTGAAGCGATCTCGAAGTGATTTGGAGTGAATCTTAGCTAATCTATAGGAATCATTATGAAAAATGGGTATGTGTAGGATCATCATGGAAAAATTAGGCCCTTAAGTGGCGATAAAATTTAGAAAAATTAGAGTTACACAACTTGACATAAATTTTTTAATAGGTTATCTATATTATTTCAAAAATATGTAACAATAGAATTTGTAGCAAATTGAATGTAGTTTCTAAACTACTAGGTTTATTTTAAAAAAATATCTATTTGGTGAAAATTTAAAATTTGAATGTAGTACTTAAATTTTAGGGAAAAAAAATAAGTAGGTGTCTGTCTGACCACCCTAACCACAATAAAATGATAATATTTTTTTATAAGATTTTAGATATAAGTAGAGGACTCATACCTCGATGTGATGCATAACTTTTTGTAATTTTTTTCCAAGTAAATAATTAATTATGATTTTTTTATTAAAATTTTTTAAAAAATATAAAAACTTGTATGTCTAACCACCTTAACTTGGTCAAAACTTCATAAATTTTTATTTTTTTTAATCCTATAGTATGCAAAGCATAGAATGTGACACATGTTTTGGATTCAAAAAATGTGATACTGTTTTAAAGCTATAGATTTTTTTTAATCATCCTATCAATTAGGACTTTAGTCAGAATTCAAATAGAAAATGAATAATAATTATTTATTAAATTCAAAGTAAAGCATAATTTATATTGGTGGAAAGCTGAGAATCTCTTTAAAAACTCTTTTTGTTTCATCAATTTTGGGTAAAAAAAATTCATCAGCCACATACCCATCATATCACCACTTTTTGGCCCATCATGATCCTGCACATACCCAATTATAGGAATAAGAGATAGAAGTTTTCAAAATCATTTCTCAATTTACGAAAGGGGAGCAGGGAAAAGGAAGAAGTTTGGATTGAGCAATAAAGAATTCAAGAAAGATAAGCATGACAATGGATAGAGGATCGAGCAGCAATACCTCGCTGAAGTTGAAGGGTGTTGAAATGGAAGAATTTGATCATTGAAAGATGAAGGAAATGGAACTAGGGTTGAAGACAAATGAATTGTAGAATGTAAAAACCACAGGTATGGATTTATGGGTAGAATTTCCTTGGTTTGCAGATAAATAATCTATCATGTTCTTGTTATGTCGATTCAAGGATGACTACATCATTTTGGAAGAAACCCTATCCAATCATGAAGGAAGAAATCAAAGCTATTATTGGTTTGTACAATATTGGTGACCTCCCTAGGAAGAAAGATGTTAAATACAGATATGTGGAGGAACTTACTAGTATCAACAAAGATCCCTGATCTCTACTGATAAATACCATTATCAATCCTGCTATAAGGTATGTTGCATATGACATCTCTTACAAAATCTACTTCAGAAGTCATGAAGGTTCTACTTTGGCTATTGTTGTATATCTTACACGCATGATGGTGAAGGAAAACACACAATTTTATTTGTGAGGCCTTAGTATGGAAAACCTAACTGAGAATGTTTGAATGTTGTTGGTCGAGGGTTATCATTTTTAGTTTGGGTCTCTGCTTGTATGTTTGGCATTTTACTTTCTAAGTTTGCTACTGGGAAAAGAGAATGTTAAGTGGTAGTCCAACATTCCTATTGGAAATTATTTTTATAGGTATTTGGAATTGATAGAGGGTAATGAAAATGATTGCAAAACTTATTTTGCATCCTTAAAGAAAAATATGAGCTTCAGTATGTTATTGCCTAGTTAGTTTGAAGAGGGTTCTTCCTTTGGAAAGAAATAATTGGAAGTTGTCATTTGTGAGTCCCCTTCAGAATCTAAAAAGAGGAAAACTATCGCAAAAGATGTCTCAGAAGAAGAGAAGAATGAAAAATTTCTACCTAGATTTGACTCCTTTGATCCAAAGGATATTTGAACAATGTTAGATAAAGGTGATATGAAGAAGGTTGATGAAATGTGAAGTGCATGCTCTCTGGTCAAGAGACTTAAAATTTATGATGTATTGATTGATTATTTTCTCAAAAAGGGTATTTTAGTTTTAGATGTGTTTGACTTATTACCAGATGATCTTGTAGAAGTTATTGAAGAAAGAACGTTGTTGGAAGGACCTAAAGGTCATACATTCAAAGCTATGATTGAGAGAATATGTATCAAAGCCAGAAAAATGTTATCTAAACACATTAATGAGACAAAAAAAATGCATTAGGGAAATATCAAACATCTATAGGTATTGTATGTGATGTCCTACAGTTGTTGACAATTTTAGAAGCAGAATTGAAGCCATTGAGTATGAGATAATTAGTATTGGAAAGAGTTTTGATTTCTTGAAAGAAAAAAATGGAAAACATAGAATAAGAGTTGGTGAACTGCAAGTGGAGTTGTTGATTGCTCAGAGACAAAGAGAAGACTTGGTTAAAACCTTTTGGTTGGTTAAAGAGATTGTTGAGGTTCGATTGGATCATCTATCTAGAATACTTTCTAATGCAAAAGATTGTGAATGACAATGTCTATCTTTGGACCATACATCCCCATTTATGTTGTTATCTTTACTGGATAGTATGAGTTCCAGGATGAATTTGGTTGTGCTTTCTTGGAAGAGGATTCTTCCAACCATAAGAGAAAGGTACAAGAAAATTACTCATGTAAAAGGCGTTATTTTCACTTGAATGTTTGAAATGGGGAGTTGGAATTCCTTTCTATATACAATGTTACCATGTACATACGTTTACATCCTAGTTTTTGGTTGCCATTTTCATTGATGTCAAAGGGGAAGAGAGTCATGTGAAGAACAGTAAAGGGAAAAGAATTATGGTGATAGGGGGAAAGAATATTGTGTTTTGTAAATTTTGGCACATGTTTCCGTCAATGAAAAAGGAGAGATTGTTGGAAGAATGAAGAAGAATGTCTAACAATACAACATTTGTGTTTTCATTGATGTCACCATGTTATATGCGTTGCAACTACAAGACTAAGTCATTGTTTGATTCAGTATCCTGAACTAATATCTGAACCGATATATAGTTTACATCCTCTCGTATTTTGTTCCACAATCCTCTGTGCTTGATTGTTGTTGCTTGTGGCTTTGGGAAATAGTTTATGGATGTTGGAAGCATGTATGTTCATAATCTCTCATTCCTAGGTGCTTAGATGGTGTATCAACATTATTTTGTTTATTGTATTTTGCTATTAAGCCTATCTCTGGCTGACCTCATGAATAATTGGTATTATGATGAATTAATTGTTGTTATGAGGATGTATGGATGACCTATCTTAGGTCCTTGCCAACGTGATGTAACGTGCTACACATTTTGATTTATTGTTTGGAAATATTTTGTAAATTCTTGAAGCCAACAGTTAGTCTTTTTGGTTGCATCTAATTAGGCCAACCTAATTGATGCTTGTGAATGGATTAGTTATATATGTTAGATAGTTTTGAAGATTAGATAGTGTGTTGTGTGCTGTGAAGTTTCAAATGTGAAGAAGTGTGAAGATGATGAAGTGTGTTAAGTCAGTTTATTGAGCATCACCAAAATTGAATTAACACTTGTTAGGTGCATTGTTACTAGTTCATTCAGGCTATAAAGCCACTTTTGTTTTGCAATATTTTTGTAGGAATTGAGCCTCCTTGTGTAAGTGGGTCCTATTCTAGGCAATGAGCCTTATATATTTGGTTTTGAAATTACTTTATATTGTGAGTTAATCCTCAACATGGTTTTTCCCTTATTGGGTTTTCCACATAAATCTAGTGTTCATTGTGTTAATTTTTCTTTTTGTTATCTACATTTCATGTTCACACTTACTAACAAAATTAAGTGGTTGTGAAGTTAATATGTGTTTGAAGTTTTGAATTTGAATTCGGTGACAACTGATTAACCCCCCCTCTCAGTTGTCTTGCACCTTTCAACACTTAGATATGTCTTAAAGTTGTAGGTTCAGTTAGATTAAGGTTTAGTAATTTGATTTCAAGTGTTACTTTTCATTTTTGGGTTTATTTACTATTTTTAATATTTCTCCCAAAAGTGTTGTTTTAGCAGATCTTCCTTGTCCTAGATCATAAGGAAAACAACAATATTTCCTTCAAAGTTGACTCACCTAATGGTTGAAAGTCAACCTTGGCTTAAGGGATCTCTTTTTCCTAATGAGATAGTGGGAGATAGGTGCTTTCTACCCCATTTTATCCTTTCTATTTATAGTAAATTATTGGTGAACTCTCGTTTGAATAAAGAGCACTCAAACCCTAAAATTTCACTTGCAATATAAAGAAATTAAATGAAACCCAAGGAAAAAGAAAAAAATCAAAAGGATAAATCCATGAGTTGAAACAACACCAATCCAATTGGAGTCAATGAGGCCTACTTGCTCTATATATGTTGGTGTGTATTAATCAATCCTAAATTTTGTAGTTCTAATATACATCAAAATGCACTTGGATACCTTCTAGTGAATCTTAGTATATAATGGGGAAAATGAGTTGAAATCCTAATAGAAATGGTGATATGAAGACACGTGTGTCAAATAAATGCAACTATGCACAAATGTATATACAAATTATCATCAATGTTATGTTTGGTACAAGTGGTAGTCAATATTATACTTGAATGAAATTTCATAGCAGATAACTTACAATAACCCAGTTTGAGATGATGAGTATATTTATTACATACTTTGTTGATGAATGGGTATACCCTCATAAGACTAAAGAGCCTATAGACAGATAAAAAAGTGTAAAATCCCAAGATCTATCATGTAAAAGTTATCCATTAATGAATGTTGTGTATCTTAAAGCATGGAAGAGCTACTGATGAGAATCAAATAATCTATGTATAATACTAGTATCAAAATATTATCTTGATGTCTCTAAATATACAACGTGTGATCAATTTTTCAACGTGTGAACTATATATATGCAAGAAATCATCTACCTTCTCATACCAAGCCTTATGGGATTTTTGAGACCATATAAACATTGTTTTATATTGCAAAAAGGAAGAGAGTCTAGAATGAATCATAGATACTAATGCATGTAGATATCTTCATGAAGATAATATTACAAGAATTCAATCTTCACATCTATCTATTAAATAGACCAACCTTGAGATGTAATAGACAAATGATAAGGAAAATAGAGCCCATCTTGGTTATAGGGGAAAATTTCATAAGGCAGTAAATACCCTCAAATTGTGAAAAACAATTAGTAATAATGCATTCCTTTAATCACTAAATAGAATAGTTTATTACATACTTTTTGTGATATACCAACTTGCACCAAAGCATCTTAATTGTTAAATGTCTTTGAGATAGAAGGAAAGTGTATAATTGAGCTTAATTGTTTGTTGGAGGTAGTGAGCCAATGACTAAAATTCTTAACTGCTGAAAGTAATGAGTTATTAAGAAGCTAAAAAGAAATTTGAAGAAGTGAAAAAGGAATATTGTAATCATCAAAGGAGAAGTAAAAAAGAATAATTACAATCATAAAAAGGATCGATCTTAATTGTCAATTACAAACATTGGAAGGACTATCATTCTATAATCATTCTTGAGTGTGTGCTCAGATCAAGGAGTTGTAGTTTCCTTGGGTTATATCCCTAAAATAGAGTTGTCAAGGAGTTGTAGCTTCCTTGGGAGTGACCCTAAAGCTTGTAATCAAAGAGTTCTAGCTTACTTGGGAGTGAACCTAAAATTTATGATCAAGGATCTATAGCTTCCTTGGGTTGTATTCCTAAAAAAGGATTGTAAAAGTTGTTGATATTATGAGATTGGATTACAATAGCTACTAGCACCTCTTCTCACCATAGTTTTTCCCCTATGGTGTTTTCCACATATATCTGGTGTTGTGTTGTGTTGTGAATTTTTCAATCTTTTATATACTTACTTATGTGATAGAGTTAAAGTTTATGTTTGTTTTGAAGGGTTTGAGATTTGATTAAAAATAAACTCACCCCGCTCTTAGTATTTTGGTGTGTTCAACAATTGGTATCAAAGGTTGGTTCCTTAGAATAAGTATAACAACATGAGGAAGATATGGGATGGAAAAAAAAGGATCTGACAAGGCACCTAGATTTGATGGAACAAATTTTACTTTCTAGTGATTCAAGATGGAAACCCATCTATTGTTTTTAGGGTTTGGTTTGTGGAAATCTATCAAAGATTTTTATACTATTCCTGCTACTCCTCCAACTGATCCAATAGAGATTAGAGCTATGAGAATAATTGAAAGGCTAAGAATTCTATCTTGAGTGGATTAATAGATTCTCACCTTGTAAAAGTAATGCACTACTTGAGTCAACAAAGGAGGTCTAGGATAAGCTTAGTAGAATCTATGAAGGAGACATTAAATTAAAAAAATCCAAGTTGCATATCTACATAGGAAAGTTTGGGAATCTAAAAATTTTAGAAGATGAAAACATTGGAAGTTATCTACTCTAGCTAGATGAAATGGTCAATGCAACCAAAGGACTTGGTAAAGAACTAGATTAACCGATGGTGGTTAGAAAGGTACTGAGATCTCTTCCCAAAGCTTATAATCCTAAATTATGTTCTGTTGTGGAAGCTAGAGATTTAGATAGATTTTCGATGGATGAATTATATTGTGCTCTCATTTCCTATGAAATGAGAGAGTTTAAAAAAGAATTCCCAAATAAGGAAGCAAATTTCTATGATCAGAAAATTAGTATGGCCGATTATGCTTGATCCATGAAGAATTGAAGTGTAATGAAGCCACTAAGGCCAATCCAAATAGGATCAATCAAATGTAAAGTAAACTAAAAATTTATCAAAACTAAGCATTCCAAATGAAAAAATAATTAAAATGTCTACTCTAATCCATCTGAGACATCCCATTGTGGGAGTGATATCGAGATGATGTGGAATGGTGACCCTTTCTCAATCCCATGGATCAATGAGCTTGTTCCAGTTAGTTTTATTGAAGAAAATTTATTGAACAGTTGTGTGATGTGTATGAAAACATGATATTAGTCTAAATGAGCATGATACAAGATAATTTAATATGATTTTAAACTAAAAATGATCTAGTTATGCAAAAGCTAAGCTAATTTGAATGGATTTTAAACTAAAATATTCAAACCCTAATTTATAAACAAGCTAAATGGATTCATTATGTGATCATCGAATCCATTAAATAAAGCTAAGCTAATATGCAAGTAAATAAAGTTAAAATTATGTTAAATGTGAGTGCAAGTGCAAATTATTTTAACAACATAATTTTTTTGTTAAAAGATGGATCCATTTGTCTCCAAATAGTGCTTTATTTATAGGAGAGCAAATGAGAAATGAAATGTTGAGATCAAAAAGGCTAATCAATAGTCATGGATGGAAGACTTTGGAGGCATGGATCATGGATTCTCATCAATGGATGAGAATGGAAGATGAGATTTTAATCAAGGGTCAACATTCCTCCCAAAAATCATACTTTCAACTTGTCCAAGAGGTCACATGTTAACTTGTCCAAGAGGTCACAAGTTAACTTGCACAAGAGGTCACAAGTTAACTTGCTCAAGAAGCTAAGCAAGTTTGTTTAGAAAAAGGAATATTCCTCTTCTTCAAATGAGTGAGGAGAGAGAATATTCTTTGGAATATTCTCATGGGTGAGGAAAAAGGATAATTTACTTAATTAAAACTAAATTAAAATGTGTAAAATGAGGAGAAATATTCCTTTTGGAGGAATATGCAAAGGAGGAATATTCCCTTGCAAGTGGGGGGAATTAGATTTTTTTGATAATTAAAAAATATTAATTATGCAATTAGGTGATTTAGAAGAATCAAATGATATTCATTAAATAAAATGATTTAATGAACGAGGAAAGGTGGAATGACATTTAATTAAATAACTTAGGGTTATTTAATTAAATAAGAAGATTTAGGGAATTAAATGAAATAACTTGATGTTTTTAATTTAATAAGATTAAATGTTAGCATGAAGTGGGATGAATTCACCTAATTAGATTAATTATATTAATAGATGAAAATGAGATAATTAATTAAACAACTAGGCTAGTTTAGTTAATTAAGCTAAAAGAGGATGGACTTCAAGATGAAATGATGTTAGTATACTTGATTCGAGTGTATGATATCATTTAGGAAATTTTTCAATGTCTACATTTTGCCCCTTTTTAAAGCAAGGTACTTGTAATGTTGGTTCAAAGACTGGCATGCTTCAGATTAAAAATTGTTGCTTAAATCAAAATATATATATATATTTTGAATTTTTAGATGCCTCACTATTGCCTCAATAGAGGGAATAAGCTGGTTCCTTGCCCCCTTAAGAAATCAAGCAGAAATTTTGAATTTTAGGTTGATTTCTTGACAAAGGTTAAAATGTTGCCCCAGGGGTCTGAAAAGGCTCATGGATGCAAAAGACATGCCAAAAATGTGAAAAATGATGCAAAATAAGGTTCAGTTTGGAAAAAAGGGTGAAAAAGATGAAATCCCCTAGCTTAATGGTAAAATTAGGGCAAAAAACCCTAATTTGCAATTATAAATGAGGAAGGGTCACTTTCAATTCATTTGTGCATTCACACCTTCATGATTTCTTGCATTTTGAGCTCTAACTCTTTGAAAAAATGGCACAATGAGTGCTCCCATCACACATTTTCGACTGAGTTCGTGAGTACCAAAGGCTTCCAGGCATAGGACCATTAATATGTGATTCAAAATTGGATTTGAAATTTGACTTTTTGGTGCATTTAATGAATTTTTAAATTCTTACTTTGGCACCATCGCTCTATAGTGACGCTACTTTTAGAATCGGTGACAGTAATTTGATTTTTAGCGACACATATGTTAATTACGACGCAGTTCGCAGTTTAGAATTAGGGTTTCAAATTTTAAATATCGGCGTATATGTTTGTAGTGACGCAATTTGTGATTTGAAAATAAGGGTTAGGGTTTTCTAGAGTCAAAAAGTGATGCATATGTGTTTAGTGATACATTGCAATTTAAAATTCAAATGCTTTGAGCATCGTAGTTTGGAATTTGGATTATAACGATGATATTGTCATTTTGGGGGATAAAAACTCCAAACTTAGCCAAATTCTTTTTAATTTTGATGTCGTGTACTTTGTGGGTGCAGGAGGTTATCCCACCTTTGATGTTGTGCAAGCACCAACCCACATTTTTGTCCAGACTTAGTGATTTGTCTAAGTTGCAATAGGAGCACTTGGGAGAGATTGGCATGTGATACATTGCATACATGCCCATTGTCCTGACACATTTGGTGATGATGACAACATTGTATGAGCGACGACACAACAAGACCTCATCATTCCACCTACCTACTGGTGAGGTGACAATGATGTTGGAGGATGTATGGTGGATATTGCATTTGTCAATAGATGGTGAGCATGTGATCTATGATGTTGACGTTCTTTACGATGGATGCCATGAGGTGATCAATCAGGAGGATATTATTTTGGTCACCTCACAGATTGATCTTGAGATGTATAGAGGTCAAGTGTTGACCTTTAGATTGATCATTGTTGTGATTATCTCAAGCTTGGTTGCTCCAAATTGACAAGGCAGAGAATTTAGTTGGGGATAGGATTTGGCTTGGCACAGGATGTTGTTTTAGAGGAATTAGTATGCATGGAGGCCAATGATATTGGCCTCCCTCTACCTTGATATGTAGGATTTTGTATATTGCAATGGTAGGGTGATCGACACAAGAGTTACCCTACTTCATATTTAGGCCTAGGAGCACATCGCTATGCTTCAACTAATTTTTTAGATGGTAGATGTAGAGCCAGATGATCCTGTCATTTAGAGATACAAGGGTTTCATCACCTTACAAAATATAGGGCATCTCGAATTCCCTATTGGTGTAGAGTGATTGATGATATGATAGTATTTAGATGATGGCCCTGGCTTCAAATGCCAGCCTGGTATGATGGTGTGCAATAGTTATTCTTCTCTTGACAGACTCGATATATGTAGGGTCAAGAGCACACTGTCATTGAGAGATACCTACTAGATAGAGTGGCCAAATAGTTCGACAAGTGGTAGGATAGGCCCGATAATGCATACACTGCTATTTTTGCTAGGTTAGCTTAGGAGATAGCATGGGGTCACATGATCCCAACCCATGAGGTTGTAGAGGGTTTTTGATAGCTGGTACTTAGGCCATGGGACTATGATTAGGGATAGGTGGATGCCTGAATGTAATACATGGTTCATACCCCCTTGTGAATTGATAGATCCAGTAGGTACCCCTCCATGAGGGAAATTGAGAGGGAGGGGTGCAGGCAGAGGTAGAGGGAAACCAGATAATGGGTAGGTACAAGGTCAAGGCAGAGGATATGATGGATAGGATTTCCAACATGAGTAGGATGGATAGGTCCCAGAGGTACCCCCAATGCATCAATAGCCTCCATAGAAATCTTTGATATAGCAACATCTAGTGCAAACAACAACCCGTACAACCACCACCATCAGGGCTAGATCCCTATGATGCACAGATTCAACAGTTGCAACAGAAGTTGTAGGTGGTTATGGGTGAGATGGATCAAGATAGATAGTAGATTTTGGTTATCTCTACTAAGAGAGACTAGGCCAAGTAGCAGGTTTAGGCCTTGAAAATCGAGAGGGACCAGGAGCATCAACTTAGGAAGACTCTGGATATGCAGTTAGCACAGGAGGTCGAGCGACATCAACATTAGAGACTATGACAACTACAGCTCAGGGGCAAACAATGTATGCTCGTTTGTATAGAGAGGTCATTACTGAGGTGGCCTATTATTGCATGCACTACCACCACTCAATCAAGATTTCCCCACAATGCTTAGATAGCTAGATTACTTGCAAGGGAGTGGGGCACATCCTCAAGCTAAGGATCAACTAGAGAGATAACCTAGTGAGGGGAGCAGCCATTAGGGCTAGCTCATTTGTACATACAATTTTTTATTATTTCCCTATTCTTTATATAGAGATACATTCATGGGCTCCTTTTTGATAGCCTCATGGATATTGTACTTTTGATCGATATACATACACTGACTCAGATATTGAATTATGATAGTCACCCTTTTTTTTATATATAGAATACTGATTCGATATGATGTGATGTGTTCATTTTGTTTCATGCTTATGAATGTATGGATGCATTTGATGTGATGTGAGATGTTGATATATTATCATGTATGGATGCAATTATTTTATTTTATGCTTATGTGATATGTGATGAAAATTAATGATTTGATGTTATGAGATGTAATGATATGGAATTGATGCAATGTTATATTCTTTGTCAGTTATCTTTTGATGACATGATATGAAGATGATATGATATGATATACGTATGTATGAAAATTCTATGGATGTATTTCTTTTTGTGTACTTTTCTATGAAATTTTACAATATGATGATGTATGCATATGGAGGTATGGATGGATAGTGTTGATATTCATGCTTATGATATGATAATGCAATTCATGTTTATGATATGTATGCAACAATTTAAGATGCTCAGAATAAAAAATCTATATTATTCATCATGACTTAAATGATAATGATGATGCAAGATGTATTTTTTATGATATGATATTATTATGCAAGTTGGATGCAAGCTAATGATTTGTCGATGTAGGATGGATACAGTGATGATGTTTTTGTTGGCTGTCATGCTACCAAGTTAGCACAAAGAGAAGATAGAAGAAATATAGAGAAGGGGGATTCACTACTCATGAGATCTCTTCATTCAGAGATCCCCATGGTGTGAACTACCCTAAAATACCTCAAGGAATAGTGTGAGAGTTCTAGAATCAGAAAGACCAAGTCACAAAGGTTTTTTGGAAAAATTGAGAATCTCTCAACCAAAGGATGGCAATGTAGAATATAGACGATGACATGACGAGCTGATGTGCCAGAGGTGCATTGGTGTCCTAGAGGTGCACTAGTATATCATACAGACCATAAAGAAAATTTATCACAGCAAATAGATAAATGACTACTTCTACTCCAATTATTGAGAATTTACAAAATTAGATAAAGTAATAGAAAGTGATAGAAATGAAATGAAGAGAAGTAGAAATGATAAAGATAAGGAGAAGAAAGGAAATAAGTTAGAAGTAGAAGAGATTTTGGAACTAGAGGAATGGAGCTAGAAGAACTTAGAAGACCAAATGGATAGAAATACTACTTATTAGGAGGGAAAAGAAGCTTCTTCAACTATTATAAGGTGTCCTTGGTTGTTACCACCAACAAAAGGAGGTGACAAGTGGAAAACATGCTCGAAGGTGGTCATTTGAACATTGAAACATCATAGGACACTAGCGTAGTGCACAAACATCTGTGCAACGTGCTAGTGTCTGAACATGTCATGCTACAAAATAATGTGAATGGGAAAAGACCAAGGTTCAAAGCAAAGCTAATGCGAATGGGAAAAGACCAAGGTTCAAAGAAAAGCTAATGCGTGAGGGTGGTTACTAAAAATGGGTGTTGGAGCATCTTGAGAGGGAAAAAGGCTAATTTAGGGGTGAAAATGATCCTATACAAGATGCTAAGGGAGCGGGCACTAAAGTAGATGGAAGAATGTATTTGAAATTGCAAGGGGTGTAATTTTATGACTATACAAGAAATAAGATGATTGACCATTGATTTTGATGATTGATTCAAAAAGTACCAACAATTCTATGATCGACCAAGACTTTATTAGAGATGGTGATGAGAAATGCATGATGATGATGATGATGATTTGCTCATATCTTGGGATGGGAATTTTCTACTATTCCTTATTATTTGATATAACACATAAACACGATACATCAAGGTATTGATAACTAGGATGGCATTGTATCTAGTGTAATGGACTTTGACTCTGTAAAAAAATAGGATAGCTCTGGTTCACACCTTGACATATAGAAACCTCGTTGGAATGTAGCTTAGAATATATTGGACCAAAGCATATGCAAGATTAAACAATGTAATCCAAACAACTTTCCTACACACAACTAAGCAAGTATAAGCCACTTGAGATTATTTTACAAGAATACCCACAAGCACAACATACGAAAAATAATGATCGATGCTCAATTCCTTTCTCTCTAAATTTTTTTGATAGACATTGAGAGAGGTCCTTGGAATGGGTCATCATGATAAATCATAAGAAAAGATCAAAGATAAACAATTATTGTTATTTATATCTCTTTCTAGTTTAATTTAGATAAGGTGATTTATGATACCGATGCCCATCACAGGAAGGATACATCATAAGACATGTTGATTAAATGGTTTTATTAGGATGAGGTGTGTGATAAGCCATTGATACAAACTTCATAGACTTGTTTACCTATGATTTAGACGTTAGATTTTGAGATTTAGGTTCTCACTTTACGACTTGAGATACTTGCTTCTTCTTTTTTTAAAGGTCGAAGGTGACGCTTGATTTATTATGGATGGAGGGTTATTGTGAGTGAAAGCGAAATGGGAAGGATGGTCTTGGGTTTTTTGGAATATTTAATGTTTTTTGGTATTTTGAATATGTTTTTGAGGCTATTTTTTGTATTTTAGAAAGTTTACGTGGATGTTTTGGTTTTCAATTATTTGAGGTTGTTTAGGTTTTCCTCTAAGATATTTGAATGTTTAGGTATTTTGAATGTTTTCTAATGTTTTCGTGTTTTCTATTATCTGAATGTTTTTGAGATTTTCTAATTTTTGAATGTTTAGGGATTTTCTGAGTTTTGACAAAGAACCTAACCTAAAAAACCTATCTTGGGGGCGTCGGGGGCTGATCAAAGATTATTCTTGCCTACATTATACATTTAGAGACCATGTAGCTTGAGTGAATTAACTTATTAAAGATGAGATATTAACAATTAATGGATTTCCAGTTTATTATGATAGACTCCTAAAGGATTGACCTAGTGTGTCTTGGGGGATGATCAAAGATTAGCCTTTCCTATGCTCAAGCTCAGAGATGATGTAGTTCGACATGGTGACATTTTTGGATTTTTTATGTTTGACCTTTTTAGGGATTTGATGTGTTTTGGATGTTTTGGATTATGACTTTACAATTTTAGGAATACTTTTGTGGATTTTAGCTATACAAGATTTTGATGTTTTTGGATTATTTGATGAACATTTTATAAATGTTTTGGTGTTTTTTGATAACCTTAAGATATACAAGAACCCGACTTGATTCATAAAAAATTAACCCCAATGTTTATAGAATAGAATACTTCAATATAGGCAGGACAAACTGACCTTTAGAATATGCGAAGTAATACTGAAGGGGATACAATACTTCACAATATCAAGATATGATATGGATACAAATGAGTGATGGATGAAGTAGGATGAATGATGTGATGTGATGGGTGGAATGATAGGAGAAAGAGCATGTGATAGATGGAGGAGCTTTATCTACACAAGGTGTCTGTTTGCTAGGTTTTCACCAAGGTACTTGCCCAAAGCGCCACCAAAGTGGTTTTCACTAGAGGACGATTGTTTTTTTTTTTACTATTTTCAATCCTTTTTCTTATTCTTTTGGATTTTGATCATTTTTTATTTTTTTTGTATTTTTACATTTATACCCTTCAAGACTAGGCATAAATATTTTTAAGATGCAAGCTATTGGTTGGGTCTTGCAAGGGTTCACCTTTATGTGTTGACAATTGGTATCCTCCTAATCCATAGCTTGTTGTGATGAAAAAAAGTCCCAAATAGTTAGCTCAAACTTTCCTTTACTGTCCTGATCTAGAAGGTTCTTTTAATTTTTCTTTAGGATAAGATCACCTACCTGGAAAGACCAAAATTTGATTTTCTTGTTATAGCTTCATTTCAGTCAGTTTTGATATACTTGCAAGTGATTAAGAGCATCAAGATGATGCTCATCTAGGAATTCTAGCTCATTTAGCTGAAATAATTTGTACTCTTCATCAGTGATTCGGTTATCTAGTGACAATCATAGTGATGGAAGTTAGACCTCGATAGGAAAGATGGCTTCTGATTCATAAACTAAGGAGAATTGGGTTGCACCGGTAGGCATGCCGATATTGGTTTGATAGGCCCAAAGGGAAAGATTCAACTATAGATTCCAATAATGGCCAACTTCATTAACCATTTTCTTTAGGATCATTAGATTGGTCTTGTTTGTACCCTCATCTTGACCATTTCCCTAGGGGTAATACGAGATAGAGAATCAATGTTGGATGTTGAATCTTTGACATAGCTCTTTCACATCCCAATTCTTAAAGGGTGTTCCATTGTTTGATATGAGGCTTTATGGAACACCATAATGGTAGATTAGGTAATTCAGGATAAACTTAGAAATTTGTTTTCCTGCTATGTAGGTCATAGGAATGGATTTGACCCACTTGGTAAGGTACTCAGTGGCTATTATGATAAACTTGTGGCCATTGGATGAGGTTGGAGTGATCTTTCCTATGAGGTCAAGCCCCCACTACAAGAAAGGCCAAGGTGTAATCATCAATTGAAACTCCTGAGATGGAGTGTGAATCATATCTCCATGTTGTTGAAACTAGACACACTTCTACACATACTTGTAAGCTTTTCTTTCCATAGTTGGCCAATAGTATCCCATCCTCAACAATTTCTTAGCTAGATTCATACCATTAGAATGGGAACCACATATGCCATCATGAACTTCTGTTAAAGTAGTAAAGTCTTCCTCTTGGTTAATACATTGTAGTAATGTAGCCTCAATGCTTTATTGGTATAAGGTATCACCAAGGATCACAAATCGGGATGCCTTCTTCATAAAGGTCCTTTTAAGGTTAGAGGTGATATCGGATGGGAGGGTTACTTCGCTTAGGTAGGTAAATATGTCATGGTACCTTGGGGATCCAGTACCAACAATGACACACAAAAATTCAAATTTTTGGATTTCAAAAGTTGGTATGAGAAGTTGTTCTACCAAGAATTCGCATTGCAAGACACAGTTTGGCATGTCTAACAGTGACCCGATTGTTGCCATAACATTTGTTGCTTTGTTTCTCATGCGGGGAATCCACTCAAAAGTTATATCTATTAAAAGGTCTATGTAAGGAGTAATATTTTCATCCTTAGTTTGGTAATCATCATTAAACTGGTTGATAACCAATTGTGAGTCTTCATAGACTTTTATTTATTTTATTTTGCTTTGAACTGCTATCCTTAGACTAGTGATTAGGGCTTCGTACTCAACAATGCTGTTAGTACATGGAAATAATAGCATGTATGAATTTGGGATGCAATCACCTTGAGGGGTGATGAAGATAATAACCCCTCCTAATCCATGTTTGGTGAATGATCCATCAAAGTACATCTCCCACTAATTTGCTAATTTGACAAGGAACACTTATTCATCAAGGAACTTATATATCAATGGGTTTTCTGTATAGATAGGTGCATTTGATAGTTGGTATGCAATCACTTGTCCTTTGATTTCCTTGCACTCCATGTACTCTATGTTAAATTTAGTTAATATAATTACCCATTTGGTCATTCACCTAGTGAAAGTTGCTTTGGATATGGGTATGTGCAGGATCATGATGGGCCAAAAAGTTGCAATATGATGGGTATGTGTAGGGTATGTGACTGACGACCTATTTTTTACCCAAAATTGATGAAATGAAAAGGGTTTTTAAAGGAGATTCCCAGCTTTCCACCAATATAAATTATTCTTTACTTTGAATTTAATAAATAATTATTATTCATTTTCTATTTGAATTACGACTAAAGTCCTGATAGATAGGCTGATTGAAAAGCATCTATTGTTTTCAAACGGTATCACATTTTTTGAATTTGAAAGAGACAACACATTGTATGCTTTACATACTATAGGATTAAAAAAATAAAAAATTGAATTTCATGAATTTTTGACCAAGTTAAGGTGGTCAGACATACAAGTTTTTATATTTTTTAAAATTTGTAATAAAAAAATCAGAATTAATTATTTACATGGAAAAATATTACAAAAAATATGCATCACATCCGACATGAGTCCTCTATTTATATCTAAAATATTATCATTTTATTGTCGTTAGGGTGGTCAAATAGACACCTACTTCTTATTTTTTCCTTGAAATTTAAGTACTACTACATAGAAATTTCAAATTTTCACCAAATAGATTTTTTTATTTTTAAATAAATCTAGTAGCTTAGAAACTACATTCAATTTATTATAGATTCTATTCTTGCGTATTTTTGAAATAATATAAATAACTTATTCAAATTTTTACGTCAAGTTGCCTAACTCTGATTTTTCTAAGTTTTTTCCCACTTAAGGGCCTATTTTTTCCATGATGATCCTGCACATACCCATAACAGGTACTTCAATGGGCCAATCTTTGCAATAAGTCTGATATGTTGTGAGATCATGTAAAGTCTAAACTTTTGTGAAGTAAAAAATACTATTAAGTATGCTTTCTCAGTGGGTGAATAGTTCATTTCATAACCCACCAAGGTCTTGTTGATGTACTAGATATCCCTTTCCTTTTTCGTTTTCATCACAGTTGTACTAGAAGAGCACCTAGTGCTGCTGATGTTGTTGAGATATACAAGATCAGTGGTTTATTTAGTATTGTCTACATAAGCACTAGGGGTGTTAATAGATAGTCCTTGATCTACTCGAAAGCTTTATCACACTTCTCATCCCATTTGTAAGTTATTCCTTTATGGATAAGATGCGAAAAGGGGTGGATTTTATTTGATAGTTGTGCTATGAACCTTTTGATGGACTAAAATCTTCCTTGTAACCCCCTCATCTGCTACATTGTTTGTGGTGGTTCCATGTCTAAGATGGCTTTTACCTTTTTTGGATCAATTTATATCCCTCTTTGTGAGACGATATAACCAAGAATCTTACCTGATGTAACCCTAAAGTCACACTTTTTTGGGTTTAGCCATACCTTGTACTCTTCAAGTCTATTAAATTTGGGTCCTAAGACTTCTATGTGCTCACTTATTTTCTTTTATTTTTCCAAAATTTCATCCACATAATCTTTGACTGTTTTGTGGATCATATCATGAAAGATGAGGGTTATTGCTCTTTGATAGGTGGCTCCTACATTCTTTATCCCAAATGACATCACATTCCAATAGTATGTCCCCCATGGATAAGTGAATGTAGTTTTGTGTTGATCCTCCTTAGCAATCATGATTTGGTTGTAGCCTGAAAAACCATCCATGAGTAATAGCATTTCATGCCTAGTTGTTAAGTCCATGATGAGGTCAATGTTAAGAAGAGCTAAATTATCCTTTAGGAATGCTTTGTTTAAGTCTCTAAAATTAGTGCATATTCTAATGCCCCTAGTGGGTTTTGAGATTGGTACCAAGTTTGAAACCACCCACTCAAGATAATCTATTGGTTAGATGAATCCAATGTCAAGAATCTTTTGTAACTCTAGTTTCACCAAGAGTGCTATTTGAGGGTGTATCATCCTTAATTTCTTCTTTACTAGGTTGGCTTTTTTGGAAAAGTATGCCTCAATCATGACACACTGAAACCTCCATTGGACCCAAGTCGGTGTCACAATTCTTATGTATGGCCGACTAGCAGTTTGGAACATCATGTTTTGTAGAGGTCGCTATGACCTAGCTTTTGTCTCACTGAAGGATCATACTGCTGTGACAAGTTGTTTTCGGTGTGACCTCTTAGTGCCTATGAAGATCTCTGGCCGATAGGCCATTCAATCGTATATCGGGAAGACCTTTGGCCAAAAGGCTTTGTTCGGTGTGAAGTCCCAGCAAAAGCTAATGTATTGCCGACATTATGTTATGTATTGAAGTCTTCAAGATAACTAAAGGGTTCTCGCTAAGAAGTCTCAATGATAAACATTTGTCTTGCCGACTGTTGCTTGTTGCTCAATATGACTTAAAGTTTTTAGAGTAACATCTCAGCAATAGCGGTAGAGTCCTTCCGACTACTGATTACTTCAAAGTAACTTTGAACCCTCAGTATGATGTCTCGGAAAAAGCCAATTGTCTGGCCGATGAGAACACTCAAGTCTATGTGACATATGAAGCTTCGGTATGACATCTCACCGAAAGTGATGATTTTGGGCGATAGAAATACATGTGGAGAAAGTCAGTGTGAGGTCCTTGTAACATAAGGAATTCTTAGCGATAGTCTCCTAAACTCGGTGTAACACAAGAAGGCTCGTTGCAATGTCTTGACGAGAGTGATAGTCTTGTTGAAAGGAAAAATGAAGCTAATACAAGTTGTAAGCTCAATGAAACCTCTTGCTGATGGAAACGACTCTTGGTGACATCAATATGAAGACTTTGTGGCATCAGCGAGACACTGTTAGTGTCTCATCGAGATTCCAACAAAGTTTGTTTCTTCTGACCGAGCGATGACCATCTATGTGGTTGGTATTCGGCCAATCAGAGGAGCTGAATTGGAACTGTTGGGAGACAGTTCATTGTGACAATTCTATGGGGAAGCTCAACAACCAGGAATGACATGAATATAGTTTACAATCTCTGTAGTGATTTGGTTGCTTTGATCAACAGTTGTGTGAATAGTTTGAATTGTATCAGAGTGAATTCTATTCTATGTAGACTGTAACATGATGGTTCCTGTACAAGATTGTTCATGGTGAATGCTGTTGTCAATAGACATCAAAAAGATAAGTCTGAAACTTGTATGTAATTATTTGTTACTGTAATACAAAGTGACTTCTCTTAGTGTGGTGGGTTTTTCTCCCGTAAGGGTTTTCCCACGTATATCTGGTGTTTCTATGTGATTTTCAAATACTATGTTTCTGTTATCTACTTCATAGTGAATCTTAATTGAACTATAACTTAAAAATTAAAAGTATATCTACATTCTTCTTTGAGGTTTTAGTGTTAGGAGAGTTGTTTCCGCATCTAGCTTTCCTTAGAAGTGGTATCAAAGCATGGCCAGTTGTGTTATCCTTGTGGGTACATTGGGGTTCTTTTTGAGTCAATTATGTTCAGTGGAAGTCTTGTAGAGTTTGTTATTTCTGCTTATAGGTTGAGATGGCTAGCATGTATGGAAAGTTTGAAATAGAGAAGTTCAACGGTAGTAACTTTGAGTTGTGGAAACTCAAGATGGAGGATCTTCTAGTTGATCATGATCTGTGGCTTGCAGTGTCTAGAATTAAACCTACAGGCATGAAGCAAGAAGATTGGGACCTTGCAGATACAAAGTCTAAGGGGCTGATAAGGCTCTATTTGGTAGACTCAGTTCTTCTGAATGTGCATGAGGAGAAGACTGCATCTTCTTTGTGGAAGAGACTAATGTCTATTTATCAGGGGAAGTCCTTGGTGAATAAAATGTTCCTGAGGAAGAAGCTGTATTCTTTGAGAATGCAGGAAGGAGGGTTTGTAGCTGATCATTTGAACACATTTAATATGCTAATTGCTCAATTGACATTTGTTGGTGTAAAAATTGATGAAGAGGATTGATGTATTCTTTTACTGTGTTCTTTACCAGACTCTTGGGATCATCTGGTGATGGCTATTGGGAGTACAACATCTAGTTTCAAGATGGAAGATGTTGTTGGTTCTTTGCTATCTGAAGAGATGAGAAGGAAATCTTCTGAGATGGTGAAGGAAGCTCTTGCTATCAGAGGAAGACCAAAAGAGAAAGGCAAGAAGAAGGACAAGAAATCAAAATCGAAATTAGAGGGGAGATCAAAGTCTCCTGGCAAGAAATCCAAGGTGAAATGCTAGAACTGTGGGCGACTTGGTCATGTCTGAAAGGATTATAAAGAGGAGAAGAAGAAGAATAATAAGAATTATTATTCCGACAATGATTCTTTTCATAGTGATGCAAACGCCTTCATTACAGCCTTGGCTACTAAGGGATCAGATGATGTCTAGCTGATTGATTCTAGAGCATCTTTCCACATGACATCTCATAGAGACTGGTTTACAAAGTTTGAAGAATATGATGCTGGAAAGGTGTACTTGGCAAGTGATTCAAATTTGGAGATAGTTGGTTGTGGAAGAGTCAGAATACAATTTCTTGATGGCTGAGTAAAGGGAATTAATGATGTTATGCACATACCAGGTCTAGCTCAAAATTTACTATCTGTCAATAAGATGAATGATATTGGAGTACAAGTCTTGTTCTATGGAAATGGCTGCAAGATGACTAGAGGCTCTATGGTGTTGGTTAGAGGTGCTCGAATTGGTACCCTGTACAAGCTGGATGCACAGGCTGTTCAATGCAACAGTGTCTCTGTAAAGTCACTAAAAGTTGTTTATAGAGGTAAAGAGAAAAATATCCCTAATTATGTAAAATCTATGGAAGTAAAACTTCCAACAGAGAAGACTATGCTCTGGCATCATAGGCTAGGCCACATAGGAGAAAAAGGTTTAAAAACCTTGAAGAATAAAAACCTAGTTGAGGGACTTGAAGATTGTAATCTCGAATTTGAATTCTATGAGCATTGTATATATGGAAAGCAGCACCATGCTTCTTTTTATTCCAGTCCTCATAAATCTTCTAGTTTGCTAAATTATATTCATTTGGATGTATTTGGTCCAGTGGATTTTCCTTCTTTGTCTAATTCAAGATACTATGTGTCATTTATTGATGATTACTCAAGAAGAGCATTTGTATATTTTTTGAAAAGTAAATCAGAAGTATTCAGTCAATTTAAAGAAATTAAAAATCTTGTTGAAAATCAGACTGGTAGAAAAATAAAATGCTTAAGGACTGATAATGGTGGTGAATTCTATTCTAATGAATTTGAAAGATACTATAAAGACCATGGAATTAAAATACACAAGACTACACCTTATACTCCATAGCAGAATGGAGTTGCAGAAAGATTCAATAGGACAATAATGGAGAGAGCACGGAGTATGCTTAGTAGTGCTTGCTTGGAGGAGAAATTTTGGGCTGAGGCTATATGTACTGCATGTTACCTAATAAATTGTTCTCCAAATTCTGCTCTTGTTGAGAAAATTCCTTTGGAAGCATGGTTTGGTAAGAATCCCTCTCTTAGACATGTTCATTTTTTTGGCTATGAGGCATATGCTCATGTGCCAGATGTGAAAAGATCTAAACTAGAGAATAAGGCTGTCAAATGTATTTTTATTGGCTATAGTGCTGTCATAAAAGGATACAAGCTTTGGAATCCTGATACAGAGAAGGTTGTATACAGCAGAAGTGTAATATTTCATGAGCTGAAACCTTCCACCTTGGAGCTACAGTCAGAGACAAAGTCAAAAAATAATAAGGATTTAGCTGAAATTCCTCCTACACTAGAGAAAGAGGAATTGAAAATTCAAAATGTACCTGAAATTGAGGAGAGCTCAAGCAGTTCTAAAAGTTCTGAAGAAGAAGAACCTCATAATGAGGAGGTCAACCCATGAAAGAAAACAACCTGATAGGTATGGGTTCTCTTTGATTGATTCTACTTGTGCCTATGCTTTAATTTCTAGCATTGATGAGCCTAGGACTGTAAAGGAGGCATTTAAAATATTTGACACAGACTCTTGTTTGGAAGCCATGAATGAAGAGATGGCATCATTAGAAAAGAATAAAACCTAGAGTCTGGTGCCCTTGCCTAAAGGTAGAAAGGTTGTTGGCTACAAATAGGTATTTACGAAAAGATTGGTTTGGATGGTAGTGTAGAAAAGTACAAGGCAAGACCAGTTGCAAAAGGTTATTCCTAGGTCGAGGGAATTGATTATGGGGAGATAGTTTCTCCTGTAGCAAAGTTGACATCTATCAGATTTCTTTTGTCACTTGTAGCAGCATATGACTTAGAGATCAAACAGATGGATGTGAAGACAACATTTCTTCATGGTGATCTTGAAAAGGAAATATATATGTTCCAACCTGAGCACTTTGTTGAGAAAGGTAAAGAAAAATTGGTATGCAAATTAAAGAAGTCTCTGTATGGGTTAAAGCAGTCACCTAGAATGTGGTACCAAAAACTTGATAATTTTGTATTGCCTTTGGGATTTGTGAGATCAAAATCTGATCACTATGTTTATTATAAAGCTAGAAGTGATCGAGTACTTATTATTGCTCTCTATGTTGATGATATGTTGTTCATAGGCAATAGTAAGCTAATGATTTATAATCTTAAGTCTCAGTTGTCTGCTAAGTTAGAAATGAAAGATCTTGGTGCAGCAAGGTATATTCTGGGGATGGAGATAACCAGGGACAGGAAGAATAGAAAACTATGGCTCAGTCAGAGTAAGTATATCAGGACTGTTCTTGAGAGATTTTGTATGAATGATTGCAAACAGCTAGTGGTTCTAGTCTTGCAGGGAATGAAGCTATCTGTTGAGGACTATCCAAATTCTCCTACTGAGATGGAGGACATGACCAGTGTACCCTATGCTAGTGCGGTTGGCAGTCTCATGTATGCAATGGTTTTTACAAGGCCAGACATTGCCCAAGCAGTGGGAGTTCTTAGTCGATTTATGGAAAATCCTGGAAGGATACATTGGGATGCTGTGAAGAGAATGTTTGGATATTTGAAGGGAACTTCAGATTTTTCTTTTTGTTACCATGGGAACTTGGTTGAATCACAGAGGACTCTCAGCATTCATGGATATGTAGATTCTGATTAGGCAGGGGACATTAACAGTAGGAGGTCCACTAGTGGATACATTTTCATGTTGAATGGTGGTGCAGTGAGTTGGATGAGTAAGCGGTAGGCTATAGTCACTTTGTCCACTACAGAGGCTGAATACATGGCAGCTACTCATGCTTGTAAAGAAGCAATTTGGTTGAAACATTTGTGTTCTAACATTGGTTTTGATTCAAGGGAAATAACTATTTTTTGTGATAGTTAGAGTGCAATTTGTCTGGCAAAGAATCCAACTTTCCATGCCAAGACAAAACATATTGATGTGCAGTATCACTTTGTACGAGATATGGTGGAGGATGGAAAGGTCAGTTTGGAAAAGGTTGATACTCTAGAGAATGTTGCAGATTCATTAACAAAGCCAATGAGCACAGACAAGTTCAGGTGGTGTGCTAGTTCGATGGGCCTTAGTGCCCATGATTTTCATTAAGTTTTATTGTGCTCTAGAGGTGCCTATGTGATCTTCATCAAGTGGTTGATTGTTGGAAAAGTATGCCTCAATCATCACAAGATAAAACCTCCATTGGATCCAAGTCGGTGTGACAGTTCTTATGTTTGGCCAACTAGTAGTTTGGAACATCATGTTTTGTATAGGTCACTGTGACCTATCTTTTGTCTCACCGAAGGATCATATCACTATGACAGGTTGTGTTCGGTGTGACCTCTTAGCACTTATGAAGATCTTTGGCTGATAGGCCATTCAATCGTATATCGGGAAGACCTTTGGCCGAAAGGCTTCGTTCGGTGTGATTGAAGTCTTCAAGATAACTAAATGGTTCTCACTAAGAAGTCTTAGCGATGAACATTTGTCTTGCCGAGTGTTGCTTATTGCTTGATATGGCTTAAATTTTTTAGAGTAATGTCTCAGCAATAGTGGTAGAGTCTTGCCGACTATTGATTACTTCAGATTAAATTTGAACCCTTGGTATGATGTCTAAGTGAAAGCTGATTGTCTGGCTGATGAGAACACTCAAGTCTATGTGACATATGAAGCTTCGATATGACGTCTCACCGAAAGCGATGAGTCTGGGCAATAGCGATACATGTGGAGAAAGTTAGTGTGAGGTCCTCGCGACATAAGGAAGTCTTAGTGATAGTCTCCTAAACTTGGTGTAACACAAGAAGGCTCATTGGGATGTCTTGACGAGAGCGATAGTCTTACCAAAAGGAAAACTGAAGCTGATACAAGTTGTAAGCTCAATGAAACCTCTTGCCGATGGAAATGAATCTTGGCGACATTGATATGAAGACTTTGTGGCATCGGCAAGACACTATTAGTGTCTCACCAAGATGCCAACAAAGTTTGTTTCTTCTGACCGAGTGATGACCATCTACGTGGCTGGTATTCAACCAATCAGAGGAGCCAAATTGGAACCGTTGGGAGATAGTTCATTGTGATAGCTCTGTGAGGAAGCTCAATAGCCAGGAATGACATGAATATATTTTGTAATCTTTGTAGTGATTTGGTTGGTTCGATCAACAGGTGTGTGAACAGTTTGAATTGTATCAGAGTGAATTATATTCTATGTAGACTATAACGTGATGGTTCTTTTACAAGATTGTTCATGGTGAATGCTATTGTAAATAGACATCAGAAAGATAAGTCTGAAACTTGTATGTAATTATTTGTTACTGTAATACAAAGTTACTTCTCTTGGTGTGGTGGGTTTTTCTCCTATAAGGGTTTTCCCACGTATATCTGGTGTTCCTGTGTGATTGTCAAACACTCTATTTCTGTTATCTACTTCATAGTGCATCTTAATTGAACTGTAACTGAAAAATTAAAAGTATATCTACATTCTTCTCTAAGGTTTTGGTGTTAGGAGAGTTGTTTCCGCATCTAGATTTCCTTACAGGCTTCAAGATAGAATTATAAGTGATGCACAACTAGTTTTGGATTGAGCCCTGGCATATCTATGTATGACTATGCAAGTTTAGGACTTTGATCTTTTAGGAATGCTCCAAGGATTTTTTTTTCTTCATCCAACAAGGATTCAACATAAAAAGTGATCCTAGATGCTTCGTTTGTTCTGACATTGACTAGAGTGGCCTTTTTTGCTAGCATTACTAACTTTTATGGATGCATTGCACTAAGGAGAAGATTGAATCCCTCATCCTTGGGTGCCTCAGAGAGGTTTTCACCTTCAGATACATCATTTCTTTGTGACCTTGCTTTGTGACCTACCCATGGTAGTTGTCATAGAGTCCCATGAATTCTAAGATCACTTCATCATTTTCAAATAAATCTAGAGTCAATACCAGTCCTTGTTGGTCCAAGTCAATGAGTTGTTGGTATACTAGGCATATTTTAGTTGGTTGATTATTTGGAGCAAAATAAGTAATGGATATCAGGAAGAGGGAATTATTCTCAAATAGGTCAACAACATCAATGGGGAAGTCATCTAAGTTCATATTACATGATGTAGGTAACCAAGAAGAAGCGTCAACTTGTTTAACAGAAGTACCTTTTCCAATAAGGCTGAGCTTGCTAGTAGTACAACCTAGGCCAAGATTCTTTAGTCATTTCTCAAGAACGATGGGTTTTGGCAAGCCATTATTATTCTGTCCTAACTTCTCATTCTTGCTATAACCCATTCCCTTAATTAACTATAGGCCTTTGTTGTCATCTTCTGTGGTAAGAGTGGGGATAGGTCATTCATCCTAATAGAGAAGTTCAGAGACATCCTCTTCATTGACATATTCTTGGTTGAAATCCCCCCACTTGCTGAAGGTAGTAGCTGCCATCTTGATTTTTTTAGGCTCTTTGTTGCTAGATGTGGGTTTCCCATGTGATTAAGGAGAGAGAGTGAGCTCTCCTAAGACAAAGGTATTTTTTATTATCTTATAATATCCACAACCATCATCCTGGATCACTACTTTGATGTTAGGTATGTTTTGCACAATAGATGTTTTCATTTTTGAGGTTTATCAAGGGATGATGGGTCAAGAAAGGAAGTAGAAGGTGTAGGTCCTTCATTAGTTTTTTAGGTATTTGGGGGATCTTATAGAACTTGGCCTTAATATTCTTGCAGTAGTAAAAAGGATTAGGGTCTCAATGAATAGTAATTTCTCTACCCTTGAAGGGAAACTTTACACATTGATGATAGGTCCAGGCTACAACTTTTAGGGAATGGATCCATGGTCAGCCCAGTAAGATGTAGGGAAGATCAAGGTCTAACACTTGGAATGTAGTTTCTCCAATGACAGGTCCCACTTGAATGGGTAGTGCAATGATGCCTTGTGATACTCACTCTTGGTCATCATATGCTTTGATGGTGGTACTCTTTGCTTTCTCAATGGTATCCTCTAAATAGCCTAGGTTTTTGATCAACTAAAGGGTACAAATGTTCAAATTAGAACCTCCATCTACTAAGAATATTTCAACCTTGTTATTATGAATGAAAACCTTGAGGTATAGAGCACGGTTATGAGATGGCTGGGATGGTAGGTCTTGTTCTGAAAAGGTGAGAAGATGAGTAGTGATATGCCCCACCATAGCTTGAAAATAATTTGTATCATTATCCTCAGGGATAGATGACCTTGATAAAGCTTTCTCTAAAATTTCCCTATATGTGGGAGATAGCCTAAATAGTTCCAATATTGATATCTATGTGGGGGTCTTAAGCTGATCTAAGAGATTGTACTTGCTAGGATTTGATGTTGGTAAATTAAGTTGTGCCCTAGATTGAGATGGGACTCCTTGGATAGTGATTTTTCCATGTAATGTGGTGACTCCACACTCTGTACTAGGACCTTTGGTGGTGATAATGGTGATGATGCTTTCATAGGAAGCAACCATGTTGGAATAGGTATATTGTACGTTTGTGTAATCCTTAGCTTTTTTCTTATTGTTTTCTTTGTTATGATCTAGAATAGGGTTCTTATATATCTTAAGATCCTGATTCTTGGTTGGTACCTCAATAGATATGGTATCATTCTTTATAAGGTCTTGGATAATATTTTTGAGCCTCATGTAGCTTGTCCTTTTGTGTCCTTTGATTTTTTGAAAGTCACAAAGATCATTCTCATTGTACTAGGATGGTTTCTCTTGTGGTTCTTGGTAGTTTTCAAAGTTTGAAATTATTATTAAGTTTGAATCTACCAATTTCTTCATGATGGTGTCGATAGGTTATGAAAATTGTGTGTACTTGCATTTTGGATAGTTGTTGTTGTTAGGGGTTCACTTTTGTTTTGTTTTGGTATTGTTGATCTGATTGTTCTAAGGGGGTGTTGTTTGCTACATAGTTGGTTGAATGTTAGCAACTTGATTTTTTTTTGGCCTAGGAGCACTTAGGACTACCTTACCATCTACCACACAATCATTTGTTACATTTTTTTCTTAGCCCAAACACAAGGCTTTTCATTTGAACTAGTTGATGGGTGATTGTCTTTGTAAGCTTGGGTATTTCCCTATGAGATTAGAGCTCTCTCAATGTTAAGGGCTCTAGGGACAAGCTCGCCATATGATATGATGTACTGTATTTTCAAGTGGAAGGATAGATCTATATCTATATTTTCTATGATGATCCCCACTTTTTGTTCATCTAGAAGAGGCCATTTTCTCTTACTATCTCTTTCTCTCCGTTGTTGTAAGAAATTAGTGAAATATTCTCTTTTTTTTGTCTAAGAGTATACAATTCTTCCAGGCTTACATCCATGTCAAGATTAAAGGAGAATGATTTATTAATTTATTAGTAATTTCTTGAAAAGTTCTGATACCAGGAGGTAGTTGAGAAAACCAATCCATGGTAGGACCTATTAGACTTCAAGGGAAGAGGCACATTAAATAAGAATCATTGTAAGAAACCTCCATACACATGATGATAAATTCCTTGACATGGTCCACATGACTTCCTCTCCCTTTGTATTTATTGAATTTGGGGATTTCAAAACTTGTAGGGAATGGTACCATTGTGATGTTTCGATCAAATGGATAGGGATATAGGTTTTGTGTATGGAGCTTCTTTGTATTTCCCATCAAAAGGTCTTGCATTTCTTGTGACAACACCTTAAGTTGTGATGTTAGATCATCTTGTGGGTTTGGTGGAGGAACATATGTTAGGGAAATGGATGAGATCTAATATGGTAAGATGTTGTATGGGGTATATGGTGGTGTGAGATTCTGTGAAGGTGACTGAGGTATTTATGTATATGTTCCTAATGCATTTGTATTGATGATGTTTTGTTGAGGATTATAATTGGAAATTTTTTGTTGTTGTTGTTGTTTTGCATACTATTGAGCTAGTAAGACTTGTGGTTGTTGATATGCAAGGGTTGCTTGTTGGGATTTTTGTTGTTGTTTCTCCACTAGGGATTGTTATTGGGTATACTATTGTTGTTGTTCTACTAAGGCTGGTTGGTAAGCTTGATGTTGTTGTTGTGCTAAGCCTATTTACTATGCCACTAAGGCTACTTGTTGTTGTTTCTTATGTTTTTTTGCTACTAGGGATACTTGTTATTGTTGTTGTTGGATAGCTTGTTGATAAGCCTGTTGTGCTTGTAACGTAGGATCAAGTGGTTGTTGGGACATATGTGATGGGTTTTGAGTGGGTAATGGATTGCTAATGAGAAGTTGGGAGTTTTCTTTAGTTCAAAATTCCTTGTAAGATAGTGGATTGAGGTGGAGGAATGTAATTTTGAGGTCCCATTTGATTTTGCAAGAATTGGGGAACAAATGGTAAAGATGAGGATGATACCATTAAATATTGTGATTTTAAGGGAATATTGGGACCTTTAGTCTATTTATTGAAAGGGTTCCCTTGACCAATGTTTTGCAGATTCCCTTGCATTTGGGATGTGGTCAATGTATTACCCTAGTTGATGGGGTTTGTGACCAAGGGATTGTTTTGATGTGGGTTGATGGTAGATGGGATAGATGTGTTTTGGAAAATTGTTGTGTTTCATGTATCCAAGGGAGGATTGGATGAAGAGGTACTATGTGGTGTTAATGGATGATATTGCATGAGGGTATTTCCTTTCCCTTTTGGGTCTAGTAGTGATATTTGGTCTACACTGCTTTGCAGGATATTAGGCACACTTGTAGTATGTTGGAGAAATAAGGACATAAAACTAAGAGGGGGGGTGAATTAGTTTTCACAAAATTTTAAACTTATTAAAATTTTCTTAACTTAATCTCAGATCTGATGAATGAACATTAAACCATAAACAATCAACACATCAGAAACACAAAGAACACCAACATTTTTATGTGGAAACCCTATTAGGGAAAAAAACATGGTAGATGTCAGTCCATAATATTATACCCTATTAAAAGTATAATGAATAATAATGGGAATGCACATGCATTCAGAAACACTACCTAGAGCTCACTGCTCAAATACAAGAGGGCTCAATGCCTAAGGAAGACACACTGTCTTACAAAGATTCAGATTATATCCATAAGGTGTGAACTGAGAAAATAACTTCTACAAAAGCCTGATTACAGTTCTGGTTAAGTGCAAAAACATTCCTTCACTCTTTGCTCAATCTTCTCCACACTCAGCTCTGGAATCGAATGATTAGAACACTATTCACATACTTGTACTTTCTCTGACACTTATTTACACTTCACTTCACTCAAAAAATAATTCTTATATATCCGCTACATGGAATTACAGCAACTTTGTCAACCAAAATGAAATATGAAAATATAAAGCATGCATACAATGTCGTCCCAAATTTACAAATGAATTTTTAATGCGAATCAAACACTGTTGGCCACAACATAATGAAAAATTAAAAAAAGATGCTCGATTGCACCAAACATTCAAATTTTAATCTTTAAGGATCCACAACACATTACAACCACCATGTCAGCCAAGAACATGAAAACCCGAACATGCAAGGGAAAAAATCACCGACCACGAGCACACTGATCAATGTGGATGTGCAACAAAGATAGAGAACGATCTAGAAACATCCACGAGCATCACAAATCATCAGAAAAGTATCCACACTGACTAAACTTACTAGAATCACACCAACTTCAATTAGGAACACTAACTAAAGCCATAAAAAAACTGTCATAACACAACTATTCATAACACAATCAAATATTCACACTGATCTCTAAAAAATTTGGTGGATAAACTAGATATACTAAAAAATAAACCCTTTAGTCCATAATTTTTTATCATCAACGCACTGAGCAAGACATCATCATGAACTTCATTGTACCTCAGTCAACCTGCAACTGTTTCTTTAACAATTTTCTCAATATCCTCGACATATACAGCTTTCAATGCATCAATGCTAATAGTTTTGATATCAATGAAAACCACATATCAACAACACAACCAAAACATTGAACAATCTCCCCCTTTGGCATTGATGGTAACACATGATGTGAAAAACACCATCAACGAAACTCTCAATCAACACTTACTCCCCCTTAGATTCTTCCTCATTCCTCATACTATTTTTCACATTGCTCTTCTCCCCCTTTGACATCAATGGAAAAGATAAGCATTATCTTTCCACATACAAGCTCTAAACCACATATTTTCACATCTGACTACTCCCTCTGAGTAGTAGCCATGAAAACATCACTCTAGATCAGGATATAGCTATGAAGCATATAGACTAATGCAAACAAATGCATCACTAGTTCTTATTAGGAGGGGTAATTACCCCTAGCATCCCTTTGAGATACTCAAAAGTATCCTTCAATAATTACTTGGTTAAAATGTCTGCAATCTATTCCTTGGTAGGTTCATACTCCAATCTGACTTCTTTCTCACTCACTTTCTCCCTCAAAAAGTGAAACCTGATTGATATATGCTTGGTCTCAGAGTGTAGCACCAGATTCTTCAAAATATTTATTGCACTTGAATTTTCATAGTATATGGCAATAGGCTCATCATATTCTACTCTGATATCCTTCAACATCTACTTCATCCACATCACTTGGGTACAATTATTTTTAATAGCAATATACTCTACCTCAACAATAGATAAGGAAATGGAATTATTTTTTTTACTCAACCAAGACACCAACTTCTTCCCTAGGAAGAAGACACCACCACTAGTGCTTTTCCTATCATCTACATCTCTTGCCCAGTCTACATCAGTATAGGCATTCAAGATAAGATCATCATCTTTAGGGTACCAAAGCCCAAAATCAACTATTCCTTTTAGGTATCTAAAAATTTTCTTTATAGTAGTCATATGAGATTCTTTTAGATGAGCCTGATATCTAGCAACCATACATACAACATTCATGATATTTGGTCTAGTCTAAGTTAGGTACAACAATCTTCCAATCATTGACCTATATCTTGTCTGATTTACCTTAAACAATCATCATTTTGTGTTAACTTGCATCCGGTTACCATGGGTGTACAACAGGATTTGAGTCTTCCATGCCACACTTCTTCAGTAACTCTCTCACATATTTGGACTGAGATATAAACATTCCATTAGCTGTCTAAGTGATTTACAATCCTAGAAAGAACTTCATTTCTTCAATCATTGACATTTCAAATTCACTTTTCATTTCATCAACAAACTCCATACATACATCATCATCACCTCCAAAAATAATGCCATCAACAAATACTTCAATAATCAACTCTTTGTCATGATCTAGTTTAAAATATTTTTTTTTGTCAGTAGTACCTTTAGTGAATCGAAGCTTCAACAAGTATTTATCCAATCTAGCATATCATGCTCTGGGGGCTTGCTTGAGGCCATATAGAGTTTTCTTCAATCGAAAAACCATGTCTTCCTTATCAGTCAATTGAAAACCATTTGACTGCTCAACATATACCTCTTCTTCTTGTTGGACTCAAGGAACACTGAGAGGGGGGGTGAATTAGTGTTCAACAATATTTATGTTTCACAATCCATATCATAAATCATTTACAACATTCACACAAAATTTAATATGTAATAACATGAAGGAAACAATAGAGACACCATAACACCAAGATTTTTAAGTGGAAACCCTATTAGGGGAAAAACCATGGTGGAGGTTAATCCATAGTTTATACTATGTTAAAAGTATGAAGAAAAGGGGAATGCACATGCATTTAGGCACACTGCTTAGAGCTCACTACTCAAAATAGGAAGGTTCTTTGCCTTACAATATATTTTAATTACAACAAAAATGTGAACTGAGAAGATAGCATCTACATATTCTTGGATTCAATTCCGGTGAAGTTCACTGATTATATTTTGGACCTCTTGTCTAATTCTGTACTTCTCTCTGCTCTGCTAACATTCGCATCCCAAAAATCCTCTATACACAAGTGCAACTCTGCATAATCTACAACCCTTCTCACATTTTCATACTTCGAACACACACCAAATTAACATAACCACATTTTCACTTTAAATGATTGCTCTTATATATTCACTGCCACAAAATTTCATTCATATGTCAGCTTCAACAAAATAAAATATATTCTCCAATAGTTGGCTCAAATCACATTTAATATTCGATGCACACCCACCAAAGTTGGCTAACATTATGTTGTGGCCCCAAATCAAAATTCTCAAGCATAAAAACATTAAAAAATTACTCCTTATACATCTGTGATACCTTATATACATTAAGTCAGCCACCATGAGAAAATAAACAGAAAATCATTCTACCATATCTCCTAACTTCCGCACCGATCAATGCAACAACACAAAAATTAAAAAGATAATAGAGATATTGATCAACCTTTCCCAAAATCCACAACACAAAATGATGATCCAGTGAAGCATACAAATTGACTTACCAATTAGATACCATGTTCTCCATTCTTACTGTTGGTAACACTTTGTTCTTTACTCTTTCTTCTGGTATGAACAAATCATGCTTTGTGGAGCTTCGTAATGACTTAGGTTGCCATCAATGACAACACTACAAGCCATCTCCCCAAAATTCCAACAATCTCCCCCTTTGGCATTGATGGCAACACTTGGTGAAAAATAACTAAGTTCTAAAAATGATAACACTGTCAACATTCAAAATTACAAAACACAACTCCCCCTAAGGATGATAAGGCATTTACATTGCTCTCTCTCTCTCTCTCTCTCTCTCTCTCTCCCATTTTTCACTGTTCTCTCTCTCCCCCTTTCATTTTTCACTTCTTTATCTCCCCCTTTTCCATCAATGACAAACATATTCAATCGCTCTAAGTGTACTTACCTAATTCAAAATTGGATCAAAATCTTGAAGAACTACAACTACTACTTGAGTTAGAAAATTATCTTGTACTTATCTTTCATTTCCAAAAGGAATTTCCTCCAAGCTTCCATTGAAATCCCAATGATTAAGATCAAGTTTTTGTTCTCAAATGTATGATTGATGATCTAGATAAGAGATTCTAGAATAGTTATTTCCTCTTCTAATTTTTCTCCTTTCCTGAGCACCACAATCAACTGCTCCAATCTACATTCAGTTAACTCCTTTAGTTTCCAAAAGGTGTCCAAAAGGTTTTTTTTAGTGAATTGAACTTTTGTATGCTCAACCTACAACTCTTGAATCCTTTTCTTTACTACACTATCCTAATCCTAAAACATATCATAATTCTGACCAATCTTATTTAGCTTAGATTCAATCTATTCCAATTTTTATTTTTACTTCCCAACTACATGAGGCCAATAGAGACAATAATTATAGATGTTGTTCACAGTTTTTATGCATTGCCTCAGCTCATTCATCTACTTCTTCAACTTAACAAGTGATAACATGAACCACTTCTTCAAATGTGAAATTATTTCTCCTTCTTCTTTGTCCAAAGACTCAAAGAAAATTGCTTCCTTAATTCATTCAATCATTTCGTTAGGAAACACATTATGCAAACTTTCAATTCAATGTTATTGTTGTTGTGTACATAATAGGTACTCAGAGTGCTCTCAATCAAATCATGCTTATATGAGGGTCTATCAAACCACATGTCAATAATATTCTACATCCCATCTTTCTCCTGAACAAGTTGTAGTATCGTATCTTTTGATAAAACATTCTCTTCTTCACTACCTTCTACCATTGCTACTGTAGACATTGAAAATATACCAATTGACATTGCACATCTAATTCTGACTACTAACACCATCCTAAATCATCCCTCGGTCTAACCATTTAATTGAATACCTTATTTGATTAAATTCATCAATTTTCCTCCCTTAATTAAATAAATCATTTATCTAATTAAGTCTCTCTTTTGTTAATTAAATCAATCAATCTAATCTAATTATCTCTATTTAATTAAATAATTAATTTTATTTGATTAAATTCTCTAAAGCCCATCTCATTAAATTAAATAAATTAAACCTTATTTGATTTAATCTATCTCCATCCCTTTTAATTAAATAAATAAAAAATCTTTATTTAATTAAATCTTTAAACCATATTCTTCTCATTTTGATTTAAATCAACCCATAAATCTAAGCCAAATATATCACATCATCTAATCCTTCATTAAATTAATTAACCTTGATTAATTTAATCCTAATGCATGTCCCATCCTCCATGTTTTTCCACTTGCACATGAAAATAGATTTAATTCATTTATTAGATCTCTATTTATTTTCAACTTGGCATAATGGAGAATATTCTTCAAATTTGAATTCAAAATCTAAGTGGACTTTGTCCTTCCAACAAGGCATTTATGTCACCTTACAAGTCCTTTTTCATTGAGCCAAGTGGCCTTTAAAGCATTTCTTTCTCCCTCCAACATGTAATTTCCACATTTTCAAATTTCAAATATCCACCTAATTTGCATTTATGGGCACATTCATCAAAATGTGCACATCCTTCAACCACTCACCTCTTGACAAGTGACACCTTGCCATTGGTTGAAATTTAGTCCCACATTGCTTCATTTTTGGCATTTCTCCAACTTAGCTTTCTATAAATAACAGGTTTCTCTCCTCATTTTATCATCCACAATTTGAGTAAACTTACTATACTCAAATACATCTTCAACCATTTTCATTTTTATCAAATCCATAGCTAGGTGATGCAGAGGGAGGTGGAGACCTTCTCAAAATGACTCACACATGAACATTAGATTAATTTCAAAATGGGTTTCAAAGAACTTATCAAAATTCCACCATATAGCATGTCCTCCCTTGTAGCATAGACAACCTGGTTTAAGCCACTTTACACTCAAACTTTCCAAAACACTTAACAAATAAAATATGGATTGAGATACCCTTTTAGGGCCTACACAACATATCCAAAAACCAATAGTGATTATTTTGGACCAACATATACTTTCAATACACCTACCCTGCTTAAGGCTACTTAATTAGCTTACTTTTACAAAGCAACCCCCCTCTAAATTTATCCCCTGATTAAGAAACTTTCAAAAATGTCTCAAATTGTCTCAAAACCAAGGATTTTCAAGTTCCTAACCTTCTATGACACCTCTAAGATCCCTGATCATAAAACCCTCCATAAAATGCCTCAAAACTAGGGCTTCTTGGATCTTGGCTTTGCCCACACTTCCAAATTTTTTTAATTGACTCTACACCATTAGGACAACATATTTAGACTATCCCAACTCAAAAACATACCCCTCACTAAGGCAGATCTTCTACTGCTATACCCTAGCCTCCATCTTCAAGCATTTTTCACTCTGATTTCTTGGTGTACACCATTTGATTCCTCTTTCCTGCAATTTATACTATTAGAATGATATGATAAAAGTTATTTATGATCCATTTCATTTTTCTCAATCATATATTCCCAAGAAATGGATCATTCATCATGAAAAACCCTCAAAACTAGTGCAAAGTCTATGTTTCCTTGAGGACAGTCAATATAAAATGCAAAGAAATTAATTATTACTACTTTCAGATCCTTCAATGGTGTTAAAACATGTAAACACAAACTCATAAAGCATCCTACTAGACATAACTTCAATACAAATCAAGTATTCATCAAAAGAACACAATAAAATGCAAGAAAATTGTGTTTTTTCACTATTTCCAGAAAACAGTCTGTACAGTCCTTCCAAGAACTAGTCAAATTCCATAAAAATGATTATTTTGGGGTTATATAACCATTCCCCAACTTATCCAACCATTTTGGATTTATTACAATGCATAATTACCTCTAAAACACCTAAAACTCATTTTGCCGCCTAAAGTGGATTTTTAAAATTTTGAATTTCCAAACTCTTATTCTATTAATTCCTATTAACTAGAAACGTTAAAAACAAATACATTATTATTGTTCAACCTTATTTGACACCATTAAAGCATTATAAACCTATTTAACCTCCTAGAACATGATTGTTCCCTTTATATTGCATTTTTGTCCTAGGGTCCTTATCAAGACCCTTAGGACAGTTGACTCTATTATCACATTTATCCTTTCCAAATGCCATTATAGGCTTCAAAAGGTCATAGTTGATGTTTTAATATGATGGATAGGTCCTCCTAACCCTTGCAAACTCCTGGCCCTTGAACTAACTCCTAATGGGCTTGGGTGCTCCTGCACCACTAGGTTATGCAGGTTTTTCATCATGAAGCATACTTAAATCTTCAACAAAGTGGATCACTCTTGATCAATCTTCAACATTTCATCATAGGAGTTGGGAAAGGGCCAATTTTCACATAAAATTGGAACCAATTCCCCCATGTAATTAAGAGTTTGCTTGTTTTAATAGGATTTAATCTATTTCATTGTGTTCTTCATTCTTCTTTCCTATTTTATGCATTGGAAATGGATTTCATGGGGAACTTAGATTCTAACTTGCATTTCAATCATATAATGTGTTTATTTCTTGTGTTTTGCAAGGTCTAGAGGGATCTTGGTTCAAATTTTGGCACTAGAAGGAGGGAATTGTCCCAAATCTATCACATTTTTTCAAATTTTCATTGTTTTCTTGATAGGTTCATCCATGATTTCTCAGTTTAGCACATCTACAGACTTTTACAGTGCTTCTCTGACTTATCTTAGTGCTTCTAAGCCATAGTATAGCACTTCAACGATCTATTTTCAGTGCTTCTAATCCCACCTTAGTGCTTCCACAACCCGCTTTAGTTCTTCTAAATATCTACCATAACACCTCTAAGCATCTGATATAGCACTTCTGCCCCTTGTCATAGGACTTCTGAACCATATTGTAGTGCTCCTAATCTTTTTTCTAGCGCTTCTAACCCTTATTGTAGCACTTCCAAACCCTGCTATAGCCCTTCTTTCACTTTAGCACATTGCCCCCCTATTTTAGCGCTTTGGATTACAGAGACGAAATTTTTCTAATGACAACATTCTTTCATAAATATCAAGTGATTTTGAACACTTTAGTGTTTGTTTAACACTCTTATAAATTTGTTATCTTTCATATGCTTAGGACTTACTATATTTCATTTGGGCTTTAAAAAGAACATTTCAATTTCTTGCTACAAAGGGCTAAAATGAACTTTAGGACAAACTTACTAGATTTGGTTTGAGGATTAACAATTGAACAAGGAAAATCTTTACACTTCATTTGGTGCTTAAAAAGAAGTCATTATTACTTTTTGGGTCTTAAAATGAACATGTGCTACTTTGTTTTGTGATTGCTTACTCAAACTAACATCATTGAAAAGATGTATGTGCTTCTCTCACACCTCACAGTCATCTTGAGAATCAAATTTTTTTTTGGTGGTCTTAGGTTGGGATAAAGTGATTACCTCCACACTTTATTTTGGGATTAAAATTGAACAAATATTTGTGAGTGTGAGTAGAACATATTATGTGTGTTCTCCCTTTGTTTCTAAATGAGGGTTGATCAGACTATAAATATGTTTGCTTGCTTTTTTTTATCTTAGGGGGCCTACCTTGGGGAAAAAGTACTCACCAAAGGGAACGACTCAACTAGTAACAGTCTAAACCCAAGAGTATTTCCAGCTGGGATATAAATGTGGGTATTGGAATACATGCCATTATCATGTGGTTGGATTTGATGATAAGGGTAGCAATGATATCTTGTCGCATGGGTCAATCCCTACGAATGGATAGTCTGAATTAAAACACTTGTTTAGAAAGGCCAAAATCCCTATCTACTTGTTGGTGCAAGAACAATCATTTTGAATCCGTCCCACATTTTTACGGCTCTTAGTTAAAATGAAAAGCATTCCATGGGAGTTTCATGGGTGTTGATGATTGGCTACCTCATATAAGTGAGTTCCATGGAGGGGAGCCAATGGGGTGAAGCATCTAATCATTCGCTAAGAGTAGGCATAGTTGGACTTGTCCAAGTGGGAACTCAACAAGTAAAGTCTTTCATATCCATAGCATTGTGCTTGTTCTTGGTTACAAAACACTTGGTTGTTCAAAAACTTTAGGAAACACACATTCAAAAAATCATTCAAAATTTCAAACCCCTTAGTTAGAGAAAATACCTTTGACAAGATAAACAATTGAATCCCACACATGATTTCTCAATGATTTCTTGCAAGATCAAAATCTGCAAACCCAAGATCAAAAAGCTTTGTCCAAAACAACATGAAAAGAATCTTAAGGAGCTTTATGAATTTAGAAAAATATTGTTGTTCAACTTCTATAGACGTGCATCAAGAGATAATCCAAATATGTATTCATTTTACAATACTCACAATCCAAGTCCGTTTCAACAATTTGAGCATCTTGTTTAGGGAAAAGCATGTTCTTCATCACCTTGGTCTTTAAAAGAAGAGTCCTACTAGGTACATTTAGGATGAAAGGTCCAAAACATCATCCATCATCCAAAAAAATCAACCATTCCATCTCACCAACAATTCTAGAAAATCTTGATACCATCATTATGCTAAGATTATTTGGAAAAACAAATCAAATCAACTTTGAAATAACATCCATGAAACTTTGAGAATCAAAATATCAAAACAAACTTGTATAGGTAGATGAGTCTTTCTGCATATGCTTAGTTGGATTATCATCTTGTTTGGCTAGTTGTGGGTAGATGCATCCTTCTCCCACCTTTAGTCAAATTATCATTTTGTTTAGTTAGTTGTGAGTAGATGCATCCTTCTTCTCACCTGTAATTAAATTATCACTTGTGAGCTTGATCATCCCATCGATCATTATCCAAAATCTTGGGGTCTATTTTTTTCATTATCCAAAATCAAATCCAGGAATCCAATCAAGTCAATCTAAACATCCAAGAAGCTAAAAGGCCCAAAGTGTCTAGCATCCCATCAAGATTTTCAAAAGAATTCAATCATCCATCATCATTCACCTATCACACATTTTTCCATCCCCACACCTTTGATCTTTTATTATCCTAGTTCTCTCTTTTGATCTATATTTTATGGTTCAAACAAGATCACAAATCAAGAAGAACATGCAAAACAATCAAGAAACATCCACCACAAGCAACCTTAGTCAAAATGCTCCCAAAACTTATCAAAGTGGACCAAGCAATACACTTCCTAACCTCTCTCTCACCACACATAATCCACAAGAGGATGGATTAGTGGAAGACACCACTAAAATAGGAATGACCCAAGATGAAATTGCTGAGATGCTTAAAGATCACAAGAATCAAAGACTTGTCTGAGCCATGATCAAGATGAATCCCTCCCAATATATTGAGAAAGACCTCAACATAAAAACTATTGGGGATGAGCCTCTTGTATCAAATAGCCAATTAATGCAGAGCATCACTCAAACCATTCCTCAATCCACCACTTCCATTTCCACCACAGAGCCCATTGTTAAAAAGGAAGTGCTTTCTTCAAGGCTCTTCAGACACATCACCTTGCCTATACACAATATTTGGAAACTAACACTGTCATGGGAACATCCAATACCATTCTGCAAAATCCACTCCATCAACATAATCCATTAGGTTTCATTGATACCTCTGATACATCTTTTTGAGCAACCTCATTATATGCTCTTGGCATGCAAGTGTCCCGCCCTTTGATACAAGAAGGCTCATTTGGACCAGAGAGACCTTTTGGAGTGATATCCTCATTAGCTTTGGAAAAATTTCCACCATTCCAACCATTTACACCTCCAATTTCATCATCCTTACCCATATCATCATCATTTCTTGGTTTAGGGCTTCCCCCTTTACCCAACATCAATCACTCCATCCAAATCAACCCATCCAACACCAACCAAGTTGTCACATCAAATCCTTTGAACATACCATCGACATCGCACCAATAGATGGTATCTAATCAAGTGACAACATCCATCCCAATGAGACAAAATATGGTCTCCCAAGGACCTATCACCTCGATCATTTTAACCATTCCTATCACTTCAATCATTCCAACCACCCCTATCACACCCACCATATCTCAACCTCTCAATACCAAAATCACTCTTAGCATATTTCAACCACCCATCACTGCATCAACCATGATTCTGAATCCACCACCACTACCACAAAACCAAGCACAATAAGTCAATACAACATTGCACTAAAATCACACCAAGACTACCAACAAGCACTTCAGCAATATCAGGCAGCTCAACAATTAGCTCAAGCTATGCATGCTTCTCAAGCCGCACAACAAGTGAAAGCTCAAACGTTATTGCAACAACAATAAGCTAAACAAGTGGCACAAGCCCAACAAGTAGCACAAGCTGCTCAAGCCACACAATAAGCCACAAAACAATGAAAAGATACCCAAGCTGCACAAGCCCAAGTGCAAGCACAAGCACAATATCTCACACAACAACAAGTCATTCAATAGCTAGCATATTAGCAAGTGCTAGAACAATACCAAGAACAACAAGAAGCTACCCAACAAGCATTAGTAGAGTAATAGAAAGCCTTAGTAGACCAAAAATATGCATTAATAGATGAATAGCAGTAGGCTCAGCAACAGGCCTTATTAGTACAATAGCAGCAAGACCAACAACAAGCGTTGTAGGCATACTTGGCCCGTTGACAAGAGAAACACTACGAAACATCTTCATTCCACCCCTTGATATTTTCTTGGATATTTTCTTGATATTCCCAGCAATGTCCCACAATTTGAGTTTTTGGTTGAGTAGTTATTGGTTCCTACTTATGATGTCCCCAAATCTGAAATGGTCTGTGAGCTTCTTGGTTCCAATTCCCCCTAGTGTAAGGACACTTTTGACTACCTTCATTCGCAGATCCTTCCTCAAAAATTTTCTAATAACCAAAGAAAGTCCTTTATCCACAAAGTTGTGTGTTATACCATCATCAGTGACACCCTTTACCATCGTAGCTTTGACAATACCTTTCTCCATTGTCTCAACACTAATGAAGCAAAAGTGACCTTACAGGAAGTACATGAGGGTATATGTGGGTCCCATTTGAGTGGCCCGACCTTAGATAAAAATATTACAAGGCTTGGATAATATTGGCCAACACTAGAAAAGGATGCACTAGAATTTGTAAGAACATTTCGCTAATGTCAGATTCATAGTGATTTGATTCATGCTCTAGCACAAGAGTTGAGGCCAATCACTTCTCCTTGGCCTTTTTGCACAATGGGGACTTGATCTCGTGGGAAATATTCACCCTAAATCCTCTAATGGACACAAATTCATTATCACTTCCAATGAGTATTTTACTAAGTAGATTGAGGCCATTCCACTCACTTACATTACTGAAAAATATATCTCCAAGTTCATCCTCAATTACATCATTTTTCAGTATGGCATTCCACAATCCATCATCATGGATGATGTTCATCCCTTCAAAAATTAGGAGGTATGTGAACTGTGTCAACATTTCCATATTAGCCACCACTTTTCCACGCCATATTACCCACAGGGAAATGGTCAAGCTGAGGCATCTAATAAAACTATTATCAAAATTATTAAAAATATTGTCAATGATGCTAGCCATCATTGGCACATTCAACTCAACCCTGCTTTGTGGGAATACTAGACAAGCATCCGTACTCCCACCGGTGCCACTCCTTTCGCCCTTGTCTTTGGAGCCAAAGCCATCTTGCCCATAGAGGTTGAAATTCCATCTCTACGAGTCTCCATGAAAGGCCTCATCACTAATGAAGAATACAAATAGTCAAGACTGCATGAGTTAGAAATGCTAGATGAACGTAGACACAATGCATTGAATCATTTACAAGCATACCAAAATCATCTTTGTAGAAGCTATAACAAAATGGTGATGACTCGACATTTTGACATTGGCGACCTAGTTCTCATGCAAAATCCCAAGAATCAGTCAGATAGGGAGAAGCCAGGAAAATTTGAGCCCAATTGGCTAGGTCCTTACATCGTCATAACGTCATTTGGTTCTGGAGCATATCAGTTAACTACTCTTGAAGGTGAACAGTTAACAAAGCCAATCAACAGTCTACATTTGCACAAATTCTATGCATAGCATCATAAATCCTACCTAAAAACTAGTAAATACAAAAAAAATAAAAAATGCAAAAATGCAAAAAATTGTCACCTTCATGAAAACTTGGCAAACAGGCATCCTAGTGACATATAAAAAATAAGTAAAATGACAAAAATAAAGAGAACTAATTTGTCCAATAGTGAAAACCTGGTAAATAGGAACTTTGGATAAGTACCATGGTGAAAACCTGGCAAACAGGCGACATGTGTAGTTAGTCATTGTTGTGCCATCTACTATAACTCTATCTACCTTTGTCCCTAATGAACATACTCTTTCTGAAATTTGTCATAACACTTCACCCCCACATCATGAAATTTTCTTCCATGGCTAACAATGGTTGAAATCAAGTCTTGCGTACTATCCACTGTCCATACTAGTCATTCCTTTTCTTTCCATTTCCATTTTTCTTGGCTCATTCTCAATTTGACTAGGAGAAAATTTTTATCTTGAGACTGTAGTGGGTACCACACATGGACCTAAAAATCAGAAAATATCTTGAAAAAGGAACTAAAAATTAGAAAATGTCCTAAAAAAGACCTCAAAATCAGAAAATGTCATAAAAAAGACCTAAAAATCAGAAAATGTCTTAAAAAAGACCTAAAAATTAAAAAAATGTCCTAAAAAAAGACCTAAAAATTGAAAAACATCTTGAAGCAAACACAAAAATTCTAAAAAACAAAGTCATTTCAATCAAAACAGTCACGTTAATTCAAGTCTTGATTAGCATTCATCATTGTCTGAACTACATTGTCTCTATGCATTTGCTACATAGGAAAGACTCATGTTTGAGTCCTCGAGACATTAGGTCAATCCTATTAGGTTTGTCAAAATAAATCATGACTCAATCTTTGGTCAACAAGACAAAGTCATTGGTCGTGTCGAACTACGAGGTCTCTGAGTGTATGACGTAGGTAAGGCCATTTGTCGATGAGCCCCCGAGGCCACACTAGGTCAGTCCATTAGGGTTCATTGCATAATTTTCTCACACACATGAAATAGTCTTTAAATTTATCATGGTCTTTATCAAAATTCTAATGAAAAATCTACCCAAGAAAACTTCTATAATATTTCAATCAAGCATGACAATCATCTTGGCATATCAAAATTGGTCAAACTCAATCAAACTTAGTCAAACTAGTCAAATCTTGCTTACTCTACAGATGTGTCCTTCTGAAGGGTAGCCTATCATTTAATCATGCCCTAGGATGTGTCCTTCTTAGGCATCGTCATAGTCATCTGGAATTTTGAGGATTCTCACATAATTCGAGATATGTTCCTCTTGACATCAACAATATTTAGGATGTGTCCTTGAATCTAGCATTTTAGCATTGACATCATTTGGGATGTGTCCTTCCCAAATCTTGAAATCAATTTGGAATTTTGGCATCAACGTTATTTAGGATGTGTCCTTCCTAAATGCGACATTGTGACATCAACATCATTTGGGATGTGTCCTTCCCAAATTGGACATCAATTCAAAATCTTGACACCAACTTTGTTCAAGATGTGTCCTTCCTGAACTTGACATCAATTCGACATCTTTACATTGACCTCATTCAGGATGTGTCCTTCCTAAATTTGGTACCACTTTGGTATCAACATCATTCAGAATGTGTCCTTTTCGAATCTAACATCTTGGCATCGTTTAGGATGTGTCCTTCCTAAACTCGACACCAATCTGACATCTTCATATTGTCAACCCTGGAATTTTGACACCAAGACATCCGACATTCCACCAAACTTGACAAAATTGAAAATTTGACATTTAGACACTTGGAAAACACTTGGCATTTAATTTTATGATGTTTGTTTTGTCTTTTGGCAATCATAATGCTAGTTCCTCGAGGATGTCCTAACAACAAAATTTAGAGGAGCAATGACATTTCATGATTTGTCTTGCTTGTCTTTACTGTTTGTGGTTGATTATGAAAAAAAGACTAGAAAAATTGCTCTCTTAGTATGAGTCATGATCATTCTTATATGCGACTACTTGTCTCATGTGATGGTACAACCTTGCACACCTTGGTCTATCTCATATCATGGTGTTTGTTGGCCATTATAATAATCTTCCCAATGATGATAAATATAAAAATGTAAGCATGAAAGTTGGTTCCCTTATAATTTCTCATCTAGCTTTCCATATTCATCCTCCTTTCTCTTCCATGCTAATATCCATCCCCTTCCAAGTTAACATTTCTTCTATCCTTCACCCTCTAGTCTTATCATCCATTTCGAGAGCACATTTGTGTTCTTTGAACTCACCTATCCTCTCGAGGGGGCATACACAACCCTCCTCATCATTCTTCTTTCACTGGGGCATATTTCAGAATTAAATTTCTTTGACACAATGTGATGAACTGCATTATGTCAAAGAGGGGCAAAATGTAGACACAGAAAAATGTCCTAAGTCCATGAGCATCATTTTTCTTGATCGTTGTCCTTCAATAATTGAATAGTTTTAATTATTCAATTAAGTTTGACCACATTCCTCTATTAATTAAATAATTTTTAATTATTTAATTAATTCACCTTCTCATCTTTATTCTATCTTGATCAATTAAAATTATTTAATTGTGTCGCTAATATATCCCTTTCTTCAATAATTAAATAAATCATTTTTTATTTAATTATTTATCTTTCATCTATAGTTAGATAATAATAATAATCATTATTTGACCTTTTATTCTTCTATAATTAAATAATTGTCAAAATTATTTAATTGTGTTTCATTCCTCTCTTTTGGATAAATAATTCAAATTAATTATCCATGTCTAATTTCCACCTCCCCATTTAATTAAATTGATTAATTTAATTAAATGCTCCTTTTGTCATTTTATCTCAATAAATAATTTGGATAAATTATTTATTTTCCACTTGTCCATTTCCTCCACTCTTCATTTTTGAATAAATAATTTAAAGTAAATTATTTATGCACCACCTGGTCAAAGATGCTCTGTCATAATCCCTTGTCATAACATTCATTTTTTTCATAGCTGTCAGCGTCATAGCTTTTCCATACATGGAATATTTTTGGTGCATCAATTATAGACCGTTGATCTTGGCATCTTTTGTAAGACTTAATCTCAACCATCCATTTAGTAACATCCCTCTCATGCATTCCCATCCATTGATCTTGGAATCTTTCTAGAAGATTAATCTTAGTCATCCATTCAAAAGGTTGTCTATAAAAACAACCTTCCTTCTCCATTTTCACTTTAACAGCTAATTGTCTCCAACTTTCTTGCTACCATTTGCATGTTTTGCACAAGTATCTCAACAAATCTAAGGGAAAAGTTGCATAACAAGAAGAAGGAGAGCAAGAGAAGGAATCAACTACAATATGGAGAGTGTTTTATTTTGTTTTCTTTCATTTTGATATCTCCATTTTGTTTGTATTCTCTTGTTTGATGTGGTTAATAGTTTAGAAGCATTGGCTGTCACTTTGTCTATTCTATTTGATTTCTAACCCCATCTTACACATCCTACCATGAAAGCCACCCATCCACAAGCTATAACGATAAACCTCGAACGTGGGAAAAGAATCGAAATGTAACCAACGATGGTGATGTTGATGCCAAAGTTGTCATCAATGCCCCATGGCAAAACAATCAACCACCACCCCAATAGCAACAACAAAACAACAATCAAAATAATCGATAAGTCAGTACTGTGGTCCAACAACCCAACAATCAAACAATATACAACATCAATGATCAAAGAGAACCACAACAAAACAAGTACTCTTCCAAAAGGAAATATATAGCCCTTGGGGAGTCTGCTGAAGCAATTATGAAGAGGTTGGTGGACGAAAAGCTCATCGTAGCTCCAATGTGTGAGAACTATCAAGAGCCCTTGGTTAAACCACCATGGTATAATGAGAATTATCTCTGCGACTTCCATAAAATCAAGGGACACACGAGCAAAAAATGTATAAGGCTCAAGAATCTGATTCAAGACCTTATAGATGATAAAATCATAGATGTTGAGAAACCATCTAGAAACCAAAATCTCAAGATCTATACAAACCCAATGCCAAATGACAACAATAACAACAAAGGGAATAATAACACTGATAAGGGGAAGGGTACCTTTAAGAATGTAAATCATGTGTATGAACATGTCATCACTTCCCTAGATGAATATTGTGTAGTCATCGCTATCAAAGGAGTTCAAGCTGATTGTGGAGTCACCACAAGAGGTGGAAAAATTACTATCGCAAGATCATCCCAACCAAATAGAAATTTCACATCCAATTCAAGGTCTAATCCCAGTGGTTACAATGTCCTTGATCAGTTGAAAAGAATCCCTGCATAAATCTCTATCATTGAGTTGCTAAAAATTCCGTCCACCCACAAGAAAATTCTTGAGGAAGCATTGGCTTCATCCACCGTCACTATAGATTTTGATACAAAACAATTCCAAGCTATGGTAAGAAAAATCATTTCTTTGAATGTCCTCACATTCTTTGATCAATATTTTCCCACATAGACATCTCATAATCATGCACTCCATTTAGATCTCCTACTGCATAAAAACAATTTCGAGTGAGTCTTGTTGGATGGAGGTGTAGGTTTGAACATTTTCTCCCTCAAATTCATTAAGAACTTAAAAATCTCAGAGGATTCCATTTAAAAAGTAAAATTTATCACAATTAAAGTGTATGATGATCAAGAAAGAGTGTCCCGAGGTACAATTCAAATCCCTATTCAAGTAGGGCTAACTATCACAGAAATCACCTATCAAGTCCTAGACCTCAACTTGCCTTATAACATTCTCCTGGGATGTTCGTGGATCCATGCAATGCAAGCAATAGCATCAACCTTCCATAAATGTGTCAAGTTCAAATATGAAGGCCAAGAGGTTACCATCCATGGGGATCCCAAACCATTCTCTTACTGTATGAACCTAGAGGCAAATAATTACAAAATCCCTCAAGTGCCTAAAAATGATGGACCATCCACACCATACATTGACCCAACCACTCTCACCTCCACTTCTATGATAGAGATACCTGCCACTCTCACCACTCCTACCATCCCCACCATCTCTGATATCAAGGTCATCATCCAGGACAATGGTTGCGGAAACTATACAATGCCCAAAAGTACTTTTGTGGTAGGAGAGTTACCACAATCTCCTAGATCATGAGGATGACCACAACCAAATGAAGCTTCCACATCCCAAACATCTAGTAAAAAATGTTCCAACTTTAAAAGTTACGGAGATCTAGGCCAAGAAGTAATAAAGGAAGACCTTTCCGGGATGCTATATCAAGATAACAAATTTGCAACTAATTTACCTATGGATGATAGTAGTAAAGGTTTGCAAATGATGCTCACCATGGGTTATGATAGAAACAAGAAGATTGGCCAAAATGATAATGGGCTTCTAGAACCCATTATTATTGAAAAACACATAAGAAATCTTGCCCTTGGTTGTACCCTTCCTAGAATAACCATACATGGATGATCCTCCCCAATTAGAAGGAATAGGGCACCTCCTCAGGTATTGAGATCCTCTTCACAGATGTTAGCTCTATCTCCTAGGTCATCAACCCAAGCCCAATAGTTACCTATATTTATAGGTCAAGTCATAGAAAAATTTACCCTTGACATCACCGATGTATGCATTAGTAGTGAGGATGATGAGATCGAAAGAGGCATACCTACTTTATTTGAAGAATTGAGTTTTTTCATGATTAGTACCCTATCCTATGAATCTGAAAACCAAGTTGATGAAATAAGACTAGTTTATCCCCAGTTGATTGACTATGATCAACAAGGACCATTGATTCTTGACATGTTCAAAAATGATGAGGCACTCTCAGAATTCATGAGGCTAAGGGATAACATTCTATGCAGTGATCACAAAGCAAGGTTCCTCATAGAGTTGGACACACACGCATAATATGGGGAGACAATTGAATCCCTCATTCTCAAAAGTGAAAGACTGAGAATAATCTCCAAATCCTTGAGTGAAAACCACCTTGTGGCACTCTCTGACCCTAAAAGAGTAAAAATAAAGAATGCATCTGATGGTGAAAACCTCTCTGAGGCACCCGAAGATGGGGGATTCAATCTTCCTCTAGCAGCCTTACATCAGGAGAAATCAGTAGTGCTAGTAGAAAAATGTAATTTAGTTAACTTAGGGATAGAGGAGACTCCACACATTACCTTCTACATGGAATCACTACTATCAAAAGAATAGGAACTCTTGGCTACCTTATTAAGAGAAAGAAAAGTTAACTTTGTATGGACATATGTTGATATGCCTGGACTTGATCTAGAAGTAGTGGTTCACCACCTAGCAGTCTACCCTAAAGCTAAGCTGGTAAAAAAAAAGCTGAGAAAGATGCATCCTCAAATCACTCTACTAGTCAAAATGGAACTAAAGAAACTACTGGATGCAAGATTTATACAAACAATCACCTACCCAAAATGGGTAGCTAATCTAGTACCTGTCTCAAAACCCACTGGGGCCATTAGAATCTACACAAACTTTACAGATTTGAACAAAGCATGTCCAAAAGATGACTTCCCACTGCCAAACATTGACATGATTTTGGATATGACTATTGGGCACGAAATGCTTTCACTAATGGATGGTTTCTCAGGATACAATCAGATAAGGATTGCCGAGGAGGATCAACATAAAATAGCCTTCACCTGTCCATGGGGGACATATTGCTAGAAAATTATTCCATTTGTCTTAAAGAATGTTGGGGCTACCTAATAGAGGGAAATGACACTAATATTCCATGACATGATCCATAAAACTATGGAGGATTACGTGACATTCTAGCTAAATCTAGAAAACAGAGAGATCATATAGCCTTGAGTGCCATATTTGACAAGCTTGAAGAGTATAAAGTCCACCTAAATCCTAAGAAGTGTGTCTTTGGCGTGCAGTCATGAAAGCTACTAGGATACATAGTATCCATGAGAGGCATCAAAATAGACCCCACAATGGTAAAATCCATCCTCAAGAGGGAGGCTCCTAGAACACTAAAGTAGTTGAGAGGCCTCCAAGGTAGACTTTAATCCATCCGCAAATTCATAGCACAACTCATAGATAAGCAAGTCCATATTATTACTTACTTCACAAGGGAGTAACGTACAAATGGGATGAAAAGTGTGACCAAGCCTTTAGAAAAATCAAAGAATATCTACTTACACCTCCAATATTAATGCCACCAATTCCAAAGAACCCTTTGATTCTCTACATTTCAATGACAATAGCATCTCTTTGTTCTCTCTTAGCACAACATGATGAGAATGGAACAGAGAGGGCCATTTATTACACCAGTCGTACAATGGTTAGACATGAGTTAAACTACACATTTATTGAAAAGGCTTTCCTAGCTGTGGTGTTTGCTTCCCAAAGGTTCAAACATTACATGTTCACACACAAAATTAAGCTCATTGCCAAGATTGATCCTCTCAAGTACTCAAAGGAAATGCTCATAGGAAAAATGGCTAAATGGGTTATGATTCTATCAGAGCATGACATTGAGTATGTAGAGTGAAAGGAAATAAAAGTTCAGGTAATTACAGATTAGCTAGCAGAAGCACCCATCCACTAAGAGAATCCACTTATATCAGAGTTTCTAGATGAATCAATTTTCAATCTCAACATAGCTGAGCATTGAAAACTCTACTTCAATGGTTCATACACCCAATGTGGATTAGGATTTGGGATCTCCTTCATCACTCCACAAAGGAATTGCATACTAAGGTCCTATAAATTAGCATTTCCCTATACCAACAACATAGCAAAATATGAGGCCTTAACTATAGGTCTCAAAATAGCAGTGCAGTGGCACATAATGGCTCTTATGGTATATGGTGACTCATAGCTTATCATAAATCAAGTCAATGATGAATACCAAACAAAGGATGACAAGCTGACTCCTTACAAGAAGTTGGTGGAGAGCCTCAAAGAATCCTTCAAATAAATCATATTTGAGCAAATTCTAAGAACCAACAACAGAGCAATAGATTCCATGGAAACTATCAAATCCCTCCTAGATATCCCTCACAACATCCAAAATTATGACTTCTTGATAGAACAACTTCTCGTACCAGTATTCAAGGTACTGGAGTTAGAATTTGTGTGCAAAATCATTGGTCCTAGTGATCACTGGTATCATTATATTTACACCTACCGTAGGATAGGAGTCCTCCTCGCTGATTTGTCATCAAGGCTTATGAGAACATTCATCAAGAAAGCATCCCATTTTTTCACCCTAGGAGAAACCCTATATTGTAAGAGCATAGAGGGAACCCTACTAAGGTGTCTCAATCCTGAGGAAGCCCTAACCACTCTAACTAAGGTGCATAATGACATCTATGGTTCCCATTCAAGTGGTATGACCTTGGCCAAAAAATTGTTAAGAACTGGGTATTATTTTCCTACTATGAAAAGAGAGGCACATGACTATGTCAAAAGGTGCCTACAATATCAGCAACATGGGGACCTCATCCATGCTCTAGCTCAAGAGCTCCATCTGATTACTACAACATGGCCCTTCTCGCAGTGAGGGATCGATCTCATTGGTAAAATCACCCCAATCTCATCCAATGACCATAAATTCATCATCACCACCACCGAGTATTTCACAAAGTGGGTGGAGGCCATACCAGTGACTTACATAACTAGAAAGTAGATATCGAATTTCATCTTGAACTACCTCATATGCCACTATAGTGTCCCATAAGCCATTATCTTAGATAATGGGACACCATTCAAGAACCAGGATGTCCGCGAGCTATGTGAAAAATTCAAAATCCAACAGTGCTTCTCCACCGCATACTATCCCCAAGGCAATGGCCAAGCATGAGCTACCAAATAAACCATCTTAAAAATCCTCAAGAAAACAGTTAATGATGCAAGTCATGACTATCATCTACAACTAAATCTCACCCTTTGGGCCTATCAAACCAACATCCATGCTCCCACTAGAGCCACCCCATTTTCCTTGGTCTATGGATCAAAATCCATATTGCCTATCGAGACCGAGCTCCCATCTCTCAGAATCTTAATACAAAATAGCATCATAGATGAAGAATGCAGAGTTTCACACCTAAACGAGCTGGAGTTACTAGATGAGTAGCATTTGAATGCCTTGAACCATCTACAAGTGTACCAAAAATGACTCAAGAGGAGTTATAACAAGCAAATTAGAAGCAGGACCTTTCATGTCAGAGAGCTGGTATTGAAACAAAATAAGAGGAATGTGCCTAATCCAAACAGTAAGGGAAAGTTTGAACCTAATTGGTTGGGTCCCTTTGTCATCACAACAAGCTACAAATTAGGGGCGTATCAATTATCAACACCCGAAGGGGAACCCTTATAGGATCCAATGAACAACTGTCATCTCAAAAAAAATTATTCCTAATCTTGCAAGGTGTAGAACTGAAAATCCATAAAAACAAGAAAAATTCCTAAAAAAAATGGTTACCCTAATGAAAACCTAGCAAACAAGCATCTTGATGACAGCAAAAAAATTAAAAAAAATCCAAAAATCCAAAAAAATTAGAAAAAGGATTCAAAACAGTAAAGAGAAATAATCATCCTCTAGTGAAAACCACTTTGGTGGCACTTTGGGCAAGTACCTTGGTGAAAACCCGGAAAATAGGAACCATGTGTAAATAAGCACTTGCCATCCATCTTGGTCTTCGTGAGTTTCTTTGCATCATTCACTCATCCATCCATCCATCACATTTCATCACATCATAGCTTGGTCTTATGTTCATGTCATAATCCCTCCTCGAGCTACTCAGCCCACTTCAAAGGTCAATTTGTCCTACCTATATTGGAGTATTCTATCACATCACGTTGGGGGCATGTCCTACATTGGATCAGATTCATGTACATTCTTGAAGGTCTTAAAATACGAAAATCCCAAAAACATCCAAATCATATCAAAATCCAAAAATAGAGTCATCTTGTCAAACTACATCATCTCTAAGCTTGGAATGTAGGCAAGGTTGATCTTTGATCATCCCCTAATACATCTAGGTTAGTCCTATAGGAGTTTGTCATAATAAGCTGACATCTCATCATGTTCATATTATCATCTTGTAAATTGGTCAAGTCATTAGTCGAACTATGAGGTCTCTGCATGTATAATGTAGGCAAGGCTAATTTATTTATCATCCCCCAAGGCTCGTAGGATAGGTCTTTAGTTTAGGTCCCTTGGTCAAAATCTCAAAAAAACACCTAAAAATTGGAAAATTCAAAAATCAAAACATTTGAAAAAGCTCAAAATACCAAAAAATAGCCTCAAAACATTTTTAAAAAGATCAAAAGCATTGAAAAAACCCAAAAAATCATCCATCCCCATCTCAATTACACCTAAAATAAACATCCAATCATAATAAATCAATCGTCATCTTCAACCTTTGGTGAAACAATCGGAAACAAGTCTAGCAGTCAAATGTGAAAACCTAAGTGTCAAAGGTCTCAAGCCTAAGTCAGTTAGTAAACAAGTTGGTCAACTTTTCATATCAACAGGTGATCCCACAAAGTTGGTTTACAATTTCTGGGAGATTCTAGTTTTTACTAAAATCACATATTTTTATATAAATATAATTATTTAATCCTTAAAAATTTCCATTTAAAGTATTCCAATTGAAGAGGGTTTGATCAAACTACCTTAGATCAAACCCCTTTGGATAGAACCTCACTAGTTTTAAACCATGCCTATAATAGAGTCTCCTTTACACCTATCAAAATGCTGATAAAAAACCACTGTTGATTTACCTTTTGGAGGATCAAATGAATTCATTTAAAAATTATTATTTTTTCAATATGTAGTCGTTATTATAAGCTTCCCAAAAAGTATAATTTTAAATAAATTTTATTTTATAATTATAGTTATTTTTTATTTCTTGTGAATGTAGGTTTTTCACCGAAAATCAAGCTCTTTGTTCTACACATGTGGAAAAATAGAAGATTATCAAAAAATAAAAATTGAAAAATATGAGTGCACTAGATATTGAAGTCCTTGATCCAACAATAAAAAGAAATTGAATTTCGATACATACAAAAAAAGTTACACGTTATACAGTCCGCCTATGTCTGAATTGTAATTGGTTTGACTATGAAACTTAATTAAGGAAAAAATATTCAATAAAACACTATCTAACCAAGTGGAAGCACTAGATATTGGAGTTACAAATCTAAATTTGAAAGAATTATAATTTTATCCTTCATGGAAAAAAAGTTATACATTATACAGTGAGCATCACTCCTTAAAAATGTTGTTTTATGAAAAAAACTAGTTTTCAAGGGAGATGGAAAAAGAGGTGGAATTTGATTCCTAAAATTTTGAAAAAAATATATTTATAATCTATATAAAAAATTTCATGAAACTCTAGTTTGCATCATCTTCAAAATACTCACGGTTTAGCTACTATAGGTGCTCGAAAGTGAAGATTTAGTTAGAAAAAAATATTTTAGTGTTCATTTTGGCCAAAAATTATAAACCACTATTGTGGGATCACCCCAATAGCTTATCATTCTTAAATCATGTCCTAAGATGAATCCTTCCTACAATGGGAACTTTTTATCAGACCAAGCACTTTGGATAAACGAAATGATGTGCCACCATCCACTAACATGTCCTAGGATATATCATTCCAACAATGGACATCATCTATTGGCAATAAGTTTTGGTTCTTATCCTTCAAAACACATTTCCCTTTGGCTAGCAGTATGAAGAACATTAGCTTGTTTGTTTACTTGATTTTATCTTGTTTGATTTATCTTATTGCGCTCATTCCAAGGATCTCTTGATGATATTCGAACGAAGGATTTAGAGAGATAGGAAGGAGGCAACAATCATTATCTTTTTCTTGTTGTTCTTGTTGGATATTTTTGTAATATAACCTTGGTCATACATGCTTTGTTTAGATGTAGGGAGGATGTTTTATTTTGGTTCAAGATAGTTCGAATATCTGAACTGCATTTCTAAATAAGGTTTCATACATAAGGTGTGAACAAGATTACTCTTATCTAATTGTCGAGTCAAAGTTCATCACACTATGTACAACACCATCATAGTTCTCTATCCCTTGATGCATCGTACCATGTGCGTAATAAAACATAAGGTAATTATCCCTTTGAAAATCCCAACTCTCAGCAAGTGATCATCATCATCTACATCATCATCATCTCCTATGTCTTGTTGGATCTTCTCTTCCATCTTATTCTTCTATCTTTACTAACATTTCTATCCAAGTTTGTGTGATGTCTCAAAATATACATGAGGCTACCCATGGTTGATGACTATTTATACATCATTAAAATTGTCTACGTCAAATATTTGATCTTTCTAAAGATTTATCTTTCATCCTCTAATCAAGTTAGAAGCACTCCTCTCACATTTTATTGTGATCTCGATGAGAAATTGACATTTCCATTAGATCTCTCAAGGGGGTAATATACCAGTGTAATTCTTCTTGATGGGGCAACAGTGGGGCATCCAAAAAATCAAATCATTTTGACTTTTGATCATGAAATTTTTTTTCTTTGAACCAATGTAACAAGTACTTTGCTTCAAAGAGGGGAAAAATGTAGACTTATAAAATATACCAATTTACATTGCACATCTGATTCTAACTACTAATACCATCTCATCCTAAATCATCCCTCAGTCTAACCATTTAATCAAATACCCTTAATTAAATAAATCATTTATCTAATTAAGTCTCTCTTTTATTAATTAAATCAATCAATCTTATCTAATTATCTCTATTTCATTAAATAATTAATTTTATTTGATTAAATCTCTAAAGTCTATCTCATTAAATCAAATAAATTAAACCATATTTGATTTAATCTAACTCCATCCCTTTTAATTAAATAAATCAAAATCTTTATTTATTTGAATCTTTAAATCATATTCTTATTTTGATTTAAACCAACCCATAAATCTAAGTCACATATATCACATCATCTAATCCTTCATTAAATTAATTAACCTTGATTAATTTAATCCTAATGCATGTCCCATCCTCCATGTTTTTCCACTTGCACATGAAGAATAAATTTAATTCATTTATTAAATCTCTATTTATTTTCAACTTGGCATAATGGAGAATATTCCTCAAATTTGAATTCAAAATCTAAGTGGACTTTGTCCTTCCAACAAGGAATTTATGTCATCTTACAAGTCCTTTTTCATTGAGCCAAGTGGCCTTTAATGCATTTTTTTCTCCCTCCAACATGTCATTTCCACATTTTCAAATTTCAAGTATCCACCTAATTTGCATTTATGGGCACATTCATCAAAATTTGCACATCCTTCAACCACTCATCCCTTGACAAGTGGCACCTTGCCATTTGTTGAAAGCTAGTCCCACATTGCTTCAATTTGGGCATTTCTCCAACTTGGCATTCTATAAATAAGAGGTTTCTCTCCTCATTTTATCATCCACAATTTGAGTAAACTTACTATACTCAAATACATCTTCAACCATTTGCATTTTTATCAAATCCATAGCTAGGTTATGTATGATTTTCATCATGGAGCATACTTGAATCTTCAACAAAGTGGATCACTCTTCATCAATCTTCTACATTGCATCATAGGAGTTGGTAAAGGGCCAATTTTCACATCAAATTGGCACCAATTCCCCCATGGGATTAAGAGTTTGTTTTTTTTTATAGGATTTAATGTATTTCATTGTGCTCTTCATTCTTCTTTCCTATTTTATGCATTGTGAATGGATTTCATGGGCAGCTTAGATTCTAACTTGCATTTCAATCTTATAATGCGTTTATTTTTTATGTTTTGTAGGTTCTAGAGGGATATTGGTTCACAACTACATCTAGTTCAACTGATCTCGGTTCATCCCTTGGAGTGTACTCATTAGATTCCTCATTAGTTATATCTAGAACCATCTATCTATTGCATTTCTCTTTAGCTTGTGGAGTCATGTGTGCCGAAGGAGTGCAATCAATAGTCTTTTGAGCTATTTTCTTCTTTCTCTCCATTTCACCGAAAGAAGACCCAACTCCAACTGCCTTTACTAGAATGGAAATGCTAGATTCTTCAAAATTCCATAGCAATTCTTTAAAGAAATTTGCATACTCTTGCTCAAAATTTTCCAAAGCATTATAATGTTCAAAAATTTTCTTATAGACTAGTTCATTTTCTTTCCACACAACATTATTGATATGGAGAAAGCAATTCATAAAATAGATCGAGACATATGACCAGGGTACCAAACCTAAAGGGTTAATCTTCCTCCTTTGTCAGTTGTACATTCTCCATCAACTAATATTTAATCAATCCACATAGGTCAAAGTCTTCATCCTCCATTATCATTTTATGAGACATATAAATTGTGCCTACCGAAGTTGATTATTCCCTATTTCTGAAGAAGATTTTGTATGAATTTCCATGCACAATGTACCTTGTTATCTGATCTTTGATCATTGCAATTATAAAATCTCTTTGATCTCCAGTAACTTCGGCTAGGGTTTCAACTTCTTTGTTCTGAATCAACTTCTTCAAAATTTCCCCAACATATGCATAAGCTAGTCAAATTCTTAATCACTTCATTGGAGATGAGATAGGGTTTATCCAGGGTTAGCATATCAAAATAAGGAAATTTATTCCAAATTTCCAAAATTCTATGTTTCAAACCATCAAGCCATTTCAATTCATCAACTGACAACATATTTCTCACATCCCTAATCTTTTCACTACTATATTCATCCAAAATCACCATTCCTTTTATTTTCTTCATTTTCATACTAAACAAGTTTCTACCGATCACCAGATTAAGTGAGAAATTGACAAGCAACTAAAATACTTGATGAATTTGCCATCGAATTGACTTTCACTCCTTAGAAATTCTCCTACAGAGGCTCTCCAGTTGTTCTCCTTCAATGCATAGTGACAAATGAGGGTTCCAAATACCTTCTTATAACTTTTCACACCTAACTTTTTTCTGCATTAAATGTTTTTCCCTAGGTGTTCTAGTTACTCTGTTTTCTCAGATAGTAAAGGAAAGATTCATCTTCAGACCTTCCATTCTTTATATTTCTACACAAGTGAACATTGATTCATTTGTAAACTCTTAGCACAACTACTGAAAATTTCCTGCATACTGGTGCCAATCTACTGATTGGGGGACAAAATATTTTCTTAAAAAATTCCCCCTAGGCCCACGACCTAAGATAAATTCCTAGAGGAATTACAAGAAATTGCTTCTGGTGTAGGCTTATTTCCTTCATCAGAATCACTCTTCTGTACCCAAGTATTCTTCATCTGATCTCTAATTTTTGTAGTGCCCCTCCATGGTGGCCTATCTGAATACTTGGGTAAGTGTCTATTTTTGTTATCATGGATTAGTGTGTTATTGGCTTATGCAATAAGCATAATATTTTGATGGCATTGTTTACTCAATTAATTAAATTAACATTGATTAAATAAATTTGGAAATTAAGATGTTAATTAAATAGATTAATTTAATGAAATATAAAGTGGATAGTTATTACTAAATAAATTAATATTTATTGTAAAAGTATTATATTTAATTATAATTGATAATTTATTGTCAAGCAAAGATAATTATTTAAATATGATAAATGAATCAAATAAAGATAAACGAGTTTTTTCAGTTGAATAAATATGGAAAGAAATATGAATTTTAATGAGGTAATAGAGATAAGATCTTCAAATTGAGTTGTAAAAACAAAAAAAAAAGGGATAGAAAGATTTACATGAGAGTTCATGCCTAACATTGAGGAGATCATTGAAAATGAAACTAAAAGCTTTATTGGAGTTTTTATTCGATTTGGGGGGTTTGGGGAGGTTTTCGAAGGGAATCACTTTCTTTGGTGAGTAAATATGTTTGGGGGAGTCTAATTTGGGAGGCAACAGAAAAGTCTCAAGATTCTTACTGCTCCAACATGAAGGAAGGGGGGAATGATCAGGGCTCAAGATCAAATTGAACCCTCTATTTGCAGAAAGGAAAAAGTATCAATAAGAATCCATGAAAATGTTCGCTACAAATTGAAGGATTCAATATTAGGTATGTAGGCATATCCTTATGCTGCATCTTACATTTCATGAGGATGATCTCTTTAGTTTTATACAATCTTTAAAAGCCTATTCTTTTTGTAATTGGGTTTTCTTTTCTGTGGCAAGAATCATCCATCCCTGTATGCATTTAGGTATTGATCTTAGAGGCAATCTAGAATTTGAGCCATTGTGTCCATACTCCATTGATCTTTGAGTCATCCTTACTTCTTGGCAATCTGTAGATCCTCAAACTATTTGAGCCTTAGGCATTCATTACCTTTCCATACGTTTGAAATCATATCCCTTTGGGGAAATTTCTTGAACCCTGTCTTTGATGACATTTTGTAGGGATAATTACCAAGTAGTCTTGTTTAGATAAATTCACAGATTTCCAATGTAGCACAAGTAAGGTGCATGTTAGCCAAACTCATGGAAATCAATGTTACATTTATAATACATCCTCCCCTATATCCGATTCCTTATCCTTTGTAATTATTTGTCTATATTTTCTATCGTAGATTAAAATGTTACTTGATTGCATCACATGACAAGATTTGAAGAATACAGCTTCACTACTGTCAATTTCCTTACTTGAAAGTCTCCTCAGCCTTATCAACGAAACATATCGTGCTTTAAAGTCTTGGTGCATGTATATATGTTAAGAGCTTTATGTTTCACGCCAAAAGCGTCTGAACTTATTCATCAAAAATTTCTTTTGCCTTGCCTTTGCGGAATTTTGTCGAATGATTCGTATTCCTTGTCCATACTGTCACTTTCGCATCCTTTCCAACTATCGTGGTTGGAAATATATATATATATATATCTCACAAAATTCCTCTACCTTTCACCAATCTCCTTACTATCTAACCACACTTCTTCTGCTGCTTTTGCATAGAATTTATATGGATGAACATAACTCACTACTTTCTGTTGATCTAAAATAAATGCATATTGTTGGAAATAGTTAGCCTGCATTTGCATGCCTATAGTTTGGGGTGTACCCAAGATAGCTAGCGCTAGTAGGGGAGTCAACCATGCGCACATAATGATCTGATATTCATGTGATGAAATAAAGTCACTGATGCATGAAGTAATCACAGTCCTCACCCACTAGCATGGTGACATCCAACTTGAACACAACCAAAGCTTACAACTTAGGATATGATCTAGAGTGCCCCATTAATTGAAAGATTTTGAGCGCTGCCTTGCAAAAATCTATAGAGGTGTACATAGCCTCCTCGATTATGTCGTCAACCTATCACATCAACGCACTTGAACATGGTAGGGTGTATAGATTCAAATAAACTCTTTGATTTCCTTGTCAACCTATCTCAGCCGCGAGCTTGAACATAATAGGAAAGTTCAAAGTTTTAAATAACCTGCTTGATTCTATTGACAATTTATCACAGTTGCAGCACTTGAAAATAAATATTGTCAATTTACTAACACAATAGAGAGCTCACCTTTGATCGTAGTGAATTTTAACTTCCAAACTTCAAATTTGAGCGCTTCTCTGGAAACTCGCCACCAAACAAAAATGCATCTAGTTCAAAAAAAGAAAAGTAGTTCATCACTTCTTCTTCTGTTAAGTCACGTATTTTCACCTCACCTTTCTCCTTCCCTTCAGTCTTGGGGATAACATTTGGGATTTGATAATAATGTAAGTAGATGGTGATATTTCCAAATCCCAATATTTACTTTCTAATATTCTTGGCAACCTGTCACAGTTGCAACATTTAGAGTTGAGGCATTGTACAGAATTAGAAAGCCTCCCTGAAACCATTGGCAATGTATCACAGCTGCAACTTTAAGATTTGCAAAGGTGTAGTAAATTAAATAGCCTTTCTGATTTCAGTAGCAACCTGTTATAGCTACAACTTTAAGATTTGCAAAGGTGTAGTAAATTAAATAGCCTTTCTGATTTCAGTAGCAACCTGTTACAGCTGCAACACTTGAACTTAAGAGGGTACAACATTTAAATAAGCTCCCCAATCCATTTGAAATATGTCATAGCCACCGCACTTGAACATAACAGGAAGTTTAAAGGTTTAAATAATCTCTCTGATATCATTGTCAACCAGGCTCTATCACCTTCTTTCTCCAACCCAATTTCTTCTATACCTTGCATAGATCTCCTGTATTCATTGGTTTTCCTTCTTCCCCTGTCTTGAAAGTATGATTTTATTTAGCTTGAGTATATCTAATAATGTGTTATGTGCTTTAAAATCTTAAGTCTTTAACCTTGTATTGGTAGCCATACGATACAATCCGTATTTTTTTTTTTTGTTATAATCAATATAGTATGATAGAATATGCATGTAAAACCCATTTTATATATTGTTATTTTAAAAGCTATATCCTATTTCAAATATATATATGAGTAGGTTCATGCATAAATAAATAATGGATTTTAGAAAGTATATATATATATATCTGCCTTGTGAGTTATTAGATAACGTCCATTAGTATTTTGGAGATTTAATTATATGGATGACTAAGATATGAAATTGAAATAAAAATAGAATTATATATGAACTAGCATACTCTTGAACTCTCTTGAACAAAGAGTTAGATCATCAACATGAACTTGTGATTATAAGTCAAGATGCGTCCATTGATATAGTAATAGAATAATGGGTGAAATAATGATGCTTCAAATATCCTGGGAACTTATTATTTTATTATAATTCTTTATAAAGTTATATTAAATGAAATTTATTTTGGTATAAATAATTATATATATATATATATTTATTAAGAATGATGATATTTTATGTTATTGTATTTTAGAAATAAAATGGAAATTATGGTTATTTGGATTATTTAAAAATAAATAAATAAATAAATTAAATTAAATAATATGGGAAATGATTTTTATCCTTGAACTTTTATTATTTAAAAATTTTATTCTAGAAATGGTGTTATGTTGTAAGATATAATGAAATGTGGACTATGTTGTTTTGAGCCTAGAACCCTAGGAAATTGGTTATTTCGTCATTTTGTTTATTTTTGGCTTGTCTTCATTGTGGGAACCCTGTTGTTATTGTGAGCCCAATTTTAGTCATTGTAAAACTTGATCTTCTCCAGAGGCATGTTTTATATCCTTGGATGTTTCTTCTTATACTATTGTGATCAGAATATTACATGGTTTTTAAGCATTATTATTTAGAAGGGTTGTACGAGAATTGTGGTCACTGTGATTATAAGTTATCGTGAGATGGATTTGCCACACATGTCTTAGTTTGTGTTATATGCCTTATACTTGATGGTACAACCCTTGCCCTATTTTGGTTTATGTTAGGGGTCTTAGGGAGAGTGGCTCTTTGTGGGGGCCGGCACCTCAAAAGGAGGAAGAGCTCAGGATAACCCACGTAAGAGTAATTAAACAAGTGATAACCTAAACAATAGAATTTAGGGGGATGGGTAGTAAAATACACAAGATAATAAACATTGGATTCCTTGTCTATGCATTAGGGCTATCATAGACTAATGATAGACTAAGAAGGCTATGGTCGGCAAAGTCGTAATCTCGTCTTCATGAGAGGTTATCAACTCCGCATGAGCTACCCTATGGTACCGGCACCTCAAGTAGGAGGAAGAGCCAGGAGATCCATAGATGGGTGTCGGTGCCTCAAGTTGGAGGAAGGGCAAGGAGATCCCATGAGAGCTATGTGATGACACTCTCCACTAGACACTCGTTTTCCTTGTTTCCTTATTACCTCTAGAAATGTATTTTGGATGTTGTATCAGTTCTTCTGGATTTGTACTCTTATTGTGGATTCAGATTCTTTTGAAAGTGTTTTATGAATGTTCTTTGGTGACTTGTTCAATGGTTATTGCTTGGGTTAATTGTGACGACTTTCATGGCTTTATCTTGTAATATTGTCCTTTGGATGTTGTGGATTTGTCATCGTATCTCTTGATGTTGTATTTGAGTGTTCATACTATGTTGTCCATTGGAGTCAGTTTGGCATTCATGGTCGGGATCTCTTCCTTATCATCTCTGAGCATGGGGGGTGAGTTATTTATGACTCACATGGTTGGGTGGAACATGCTCCGCACCTGTTGGGTTCCCCATCAACATTCTTGTTTGCAACATTCCTTCAGTTGGATTTGTACTTGTGGATCACTGATCAGATTGTTTGACATTCTTCTACATTCAATTGACCTATGACCAACCTTATTGCTACTGAAACACTGACCAAAGAATGATGGATTAATTCACTACTGAATTTGACTCTATTTTCCAACAAACGTTCATCAGTCGTTTGACAAATATTTGTCAAACAATTGACAAATTGACGAAAAAAAAATTGTCACTATTTTTTCGTCAAAATTCTGATGAAGAATTAAATGTCGAAATAACAGCGCAGATTCGTCGGTCATTGGCATCATAAAATGACTCAGATATTCATTAGAATATTGATGAAAACTTCATGTATCCACCGAGGAATTACAACCAAAATGCAATTGCAATGGATCTTTTGAAGCGTCAAAACAACACCAGAAGTTCTTCGCCATTTTGACAAAATGGGCAAGGAGTTATGATGAAGCCTTCGTTGCAACTATAGAAACTTTTTCAAACCTTTTCGGTGATTCATCGGTGGCCTTTGTCAAAATTGCAATGAAACAATGCAATTTTTTTAAAAAAAATATTCATTGAAATGTACCATCGTGGAGACTCTTGGTGATGACCACCGAAGCCAACCCATTAGTGAGAGATCAATCATCAGCACAAGATAGAAAACTCACTCCAATATTCCATGTATTTTTAATGACTCCCATCAGCAAGACAAATCCAATGTCACACTGATCTGACCTCTTCAAGAGTTTTGAACACTGCTAGTTATCAACAAGACATTCTAAGGGTCTCGCCGATTAAACAAGTGTCTAAGAGCAAGTAAACAAATGGAATCTATTAATTTTCTTATTTTTGGTTTCTTTAAATCATATAATATATACCATCTTCTTGTGTATAATGTACTTATATTCAGATTTGAATTCGAGACCAATTGTCATTGCACATTCCATTTTACTTGCATAGAGTATTCTATAAGCACTATATTGATAATGCCAAATGATTTATGGTGTTGTACAACTCTACCTATCATCACAATTCTTTTGTTCCCCACTAGAGAATCCTGCAAAGACAAT
>VDFB02000017.1:18071539-18092945 GCA_007258455.2 Sequoia sempervirens
TTTTATCATTATACTGCCCATCTAATACCATATTTTAATCTAGGGTTCAACTATCTTAGATCTAAAGAAGCACCTTCAATTAACCATTTAAAGTACTATAAAACAAGGTAATACTTTTACTTGAGAAATATTGGGTACACTTGTAGGATTAAAGTTCTCAAAATCATTAGGATTTATTGGCACACAGACACAACCTACAACATATAAAGTAATGGATGACTACAAGTTAGTGAAATGGTCCTTAATATGTGACTGGTTTGCAAATTGATTGGTAGAAAATAAGGTTACAAACAGATCTACATGAAAAATTATGAGGACAATCTACTATAATCATCAAAATAGATGAAAAGTGCAAAGGAAAGAGCCAAGCTAAAACTCTAGAGCCTTAAAAAAACACATGCAAGAAACATAAAAAGAAGAACAAACTAGTTTTTGGATGAATACAAAATGGTGCCTTCAACAAGTGATTCATATGCTTTCACACCTAACAGGACATTAAGAATATTTTAGTCTTCCTCCGTGAAATTATCTACTTATAGAATAAACCTAGAAACCAATATTATATACCACCATGTCTAGCCGAGGGTAGGTATAAGAGAAAAAAAATTCCTCAATGCAATGTCGAAAAATATCAATGTGTGTGTAGGTTTGTGTTACTCAAAATATCATTTCATTGCCTAAGGAAAAATACCAAAGTGATGTTTTAAATTTCAATCTTCACAAAGGATCCCTTATTGCTACACATGCATATACAAGCATTATTCAAGCTCTAAACTATTAAAATATTAAGGATTTAGTTAGCTATAAGATGGAAATTTTTTGTTTTGAAATAATCCATCATCTTTTACATATCTTTATTCACTCCTAGTGCTTTATATAAATTTGTACAAATGAGACAGAAATGTGAATCTTATATGACAAAGAAAATTATTAAAAGGAGGGAGGGGAGAGAAAAGGGTAGGGGGCAAGAGAATGCTTGAATGTATAGCTAAGTATAACATTTTGATCATTATAAAAATGAAACAAATCTTAAGTTTGAAGCATTAATGTCATTTACAACATTTATGATCAAGAATGAATGTAAGTAGAGAAACTTTTGCATACCTGCAGATGGTGCAAAATTTCATGGTAAAGTGGAATCCTCCCATCAACAACAAGATCCAAATATCCATGTATCTATCTCAATCGAGCCTCTAAACCCTTCAGAGCTATCAATTTTTCCACTAACCTGTTATAAACAAAAGTCAAATTTAAGAGTTATGTCACCACTAAAAACAGAAGAAACAGAGCTTTGAAACCAAATCCACACACAACACAATGTGGTATTCATACAAAGCCATACAAACAAACTAAACTAAGAACATTGGAATGGAAACAACTTCAAATTATGATGCAGAGCATGGATTTAGGGTATAAAGAATCATTTTTTTGCCACCATAGTGAGAATTTAGCACTTTCTTTCATCTTTTCATATTGGTTTGATGCTTCAAACGATGCGTTTCTTATATTGAAAAGTGAATTACCTTATTGAGCTTCTCTTTGTTTTGAGAATAGTTTAATATTCTCTACTTAACAGGGCCAACCACGTGACGGTGGAAGATCATTTGGCACCTCCCCCTCCCCTCACATCACTCTTAATTCCCCATATACAATCATATAACATTAATCATTCATTCATCCATTAATAACATTCATTAATTAACATATTCACATTCATTCATTAACATATAATATTCATTCTTTCAATTTTTACATATTATAAAAAATATGGTTGTCATGATATGATTACAATCACTTTTTTTTGTTTTTTTTTAAAGCTAAAAAAATATGAAGTGGAGTATCATTTTCTAAATCATATGTCCCCCATTTAGTTGTTCTTCCCTCTACTCATGATCTTAATGTATGCCTAGTCATCTGCTCATGGCTTGGACGCCACTGTAAGAGGGGGTCTGCTGCAATAACAAAGAAATGTTAAATTGATATTTTTTATTATTATTGTTACAAGTATTTCATTAATTAAAAGAACATTAGAGTGGTTCTCTTTACCTGATGGGTCCACATCATGTTCCTGAACTTCTATTATAGACTCATGCTCAAAATGTTGAACACCCTCTAAATCTTGATTTGTAGTTGAAACATGAAAGGTTACATTAATTAATACACCAATTGAAATTAAATATGTTTAAAAGAACATGAGAGTGGTCCTTTGTACCTGATGGGGCCACATCATGTTCTTGATCTTCTCTAGCCTGATCATGCTCAACACGTTGATCACACTCTACATGCTCTAAAGTTGAAACAGGAAAGGTTACATTAATTAATACACCAATTGCAATTAAATATGTTTAAAAGAACTTTAAAGTGGTCCTCTTTACCTGGCGGGGCCACATCATGTTCTTGATCTTCTCTAGCCTGATCATGCTCAACATGTTGATCACGCTCTACATGCTCTAAAGTACCGGGATGCACACCATGACTTTCATCTACAGGTTGTACTCCACCCTCACCAGGCTGCATTCCAGTGTCGTGTGCATTATTATCATTGCTTGAATGTTTAAAATAAATAAGCATATAATTACTTTATGGTGGAAATTAATATTGAATAGATTGCAAAAGTATTCAATTTTAAATAAACTTTATTGAGTTTATTTACCTACATGTTAGATTTATTGGAAGATTGTGTTTTCCCAGTCAAGACTCTTAGGCGTTCAACCATGGCTCCATAGCCTTGCTGGAAGGCAATCTTCATGTCATCCTCTGTGGGAACTCTATTGAATTCAAATCCCTACATTTTTGCATAAGATCATAAATTTTGCTTCTATGGTGTGATAAAACCAAAAAAAAAATCAACCTATTATTTGGATACCATATTTCATTTATTGATACTTACAATTTGTGCAGCTAATTTCATATAACCACCAGAGCCAAGTTTGTGTTGCCCATATTTTTCTAGTCTTGCCTTTGTTGCCTTCAATGTGTCGGGTAGCCTATTGAAAGTTTGAAATGCATTAGATTATGTAAAAAGAAATATTAATCAATATATAATTACATTTTTGATAGTATCACATAACTTCCTTGGCCCGGTGGTGTCTTTCCTTTTTTCTTTTCAGCCTTCTCCTTTCCATCCAACACTAGATCCTTCCACTCCCTCTTCAAAATCATGGGGGGTATCTCGTACTTTTTGTTCTTCTCTAAATGTGACTTATATTGGTTCCTCACATACTTTAGATAGGTACCAACTTTCCTAAGGACCTTGGTTCGGTTGAATGTTTTATCACCGAAGAGCACAACTAAAAAATTAATGAGCTCATATTTTAAATCTTAATTTTGGGAATTCCATTGTGTACGTATGGTGGGCTCAAAGAGCTCCAATGTAATATCACTTAGATTTTTATAAAAAACATCATTTCCTACAAAATTATCATGGGATCAATAGTCTAAAAAGAGAAATCAATAAGTTAATTTCAATTGGATTATATATAATAATAATTAAAACATTTTAAAGTACCTAGGACCTTCTCTATCTTTATGGGAATGAAATCCTCAGTCACCACAAATGTGACTGGAAATATTCCTATACTAGTAATAAGGGAAGATCCAGGAAATGCTGCTAAAATATCACCAGTACTAGTGGCCTCTACATCCCCAAGTACATGTCCTGACGCATGTTCTAGCATGTGTTCACTTCCAGAGGGTGCACTAACGAATGCCTGCATGGTATGTGTTTCCAACATTTCAAATGACAATATAGGCATGAATGATGGGGTCAAATGATGTGATGTATGCACAAGAAGATTAGGATGGACACTTGTAACAACCCCTACTACTTGGGTAGAACTTGCAGTACCCTGATCATGGCCAAGAGCATCATGAGGACACAAAAAATCTTGTAAAAACAACACATATTTTAGTTCATGACATAAAAGAGTACAAAATATAAAACCATGAATGAACTTATGTTATAATTAAAGACCTCATGATAGCTTACTTGCAAGTTTTGTGATCTCTCAGTCAATATTTTAACCCTCTCTCTTATCTCATTTGTTTGAGGCACTATGAATAACAACTTAAGGATTTCTTCATTGCATTTTTTTTGGGTCTTCCTTATCATATCAAGAGGGTTTATTGAAGAAGAGATGTCATCATCGCATAATATTGACTACACCTCCCTATGGATGCTCTCGTCTACTTTTGGTGCCTTTCCCCGATTAGTCAACTGCAACAAGAATATTAAAAACATTATCAAAATTAACCCAATAAACTTATGAAAAAAATATAATAATAAAACATTTTTCTTGTATCTAATTTGTACAATTATAATGAGGTAAACCTATCGGGTAGAAGTGCTTGAAGATACATTGTGATTTGTGCTCTAGGTTGGAGCCTTCTCCGTACGATCATTGTCCTACTATGAAAAAAATTAAATATAAAAATACATTACCGAAATGAAACCAATGGACTTACGAAAAAAAACATAAGAATAAAATGGTATATTGGAGTCATTAATTGGAGGTTGTGTAAAATCTTACATAGTATGTACCACCCCCATAGTAATTGTGTTAGTAACTAAGGGATTCAAATTGTAATCAATTAGAAACTCTTCCCCTGCAATTATTGATTTTATCACACATACGAATACACAGTTTCCCTCACATGCCTCGAATATGCAATTGGGTTTCTTATTTTTTGACCCAAGTCATGTACTATTTATAAACCCCGCAATATTCCCTGATGCTTTTGGCCTTCCATCAATGTACATAGCCACTCCTTTATTTTGATCCTTATCTTTTAGCTATATATAATTTGCTGACAGTGCATACCGATGCATACTTCATGTATATCGAACCATTTACATCCAATCTTTGTAAATGTAACAGGGTCCAACATACTCCATCAATTCAGTAACTTTTTCATAACAGACCTTTATGCCGTCCATGAAAAGTAGGCCCAAACCATGTGATGGCGATGGTGTTATGGGATATATCCTCTCATTGACACAAAAATTAGTGTTTATTGGAGGAAGTTCCTTGGGTACCCATTGTTTCCATAGATGTTTGTACCTCAAGGGAACCTCGACGTCACCTATGCTCTCATCATCATAAGAACATGACCCAACTTCAACAAGAAGAAATTCCATGCGTTTACAAAATTTTCTTCTAATATTTTGATCTCTAGTTGATCTCCCTCTTTTAGACATACTACATGTCTTGCTTTCCTCTTCTCTTCCTGAATTTACCTCACTCGAGGAAGAAAAATCTAAAAAATACCTATTTGGTGGTAGCCACACTCATAAGGATGTTGGACGAATTTATTTCATGGTGGTGTGATCCTAAGGTGACATTATGATTAATCTATCATTTCATCACTAGAATTTCACAGGTTATAAGGTAATCAAGTCTTGATAGATTGCAAGTTATTATTACTACCATCCAAATGTGTCCAACACAAATCAAATCTACTTAACGTTTGAACTCCCAAACTTTGTAACAAGTGTTAAGTGTGACTATGGCCCATCAATTACACAACCAAGGCCTCAAATGTATTCTCTAATTGTAATCAAAGGACTTTTTTCTCTTCATTCAAGTAAATAAACTTGAAGGGAAACACCACCAAGTGGTTTATTGGACACCTACATTACTAAAAATAGCAGCAAATTTACATTTAATTTCCATATGTCTAAGTGGTTAACAAGGAGGGAGTGTGCACTAGGCCTAGTTAAGTCATCATAAGTTTATGCTTTGGCAATAATTTTTTTTAAAGTCATCTTAAATCTTCTTGTCTAATTGCTAGGAGACTTTTGGTATGTTTTAAGCTAGGATGATTGATGAAAGAGCCCAAAGAGCCTTTCTCCATGGTATCCAAGTACACATAGCAATGGTCTTCCCTTATATGATTAGACATGATTTAAAAAACTTAGCTAGGAATTATTCATTTAACCTAAGGTTTTCTCATAATGCCATCATTGGAAAATTATGATCAAATTCTTCTATTATGAAGAATTAGTCTATGTTCCTCTAGTAATCACTATAAATGTTTGTAAGGATAAAATGACTAATTGCATCAGGTAGGAGAAAATCAGCTTTGAGTTCTTCAAAGATTATATTCCTCTATTCATAATTTTTAAGGGTTGTGTGTGGAGGAGGTTATCACTACCAAAAAGGCAGGAGACCTTTCCTTGTGATGGAACTTCAAAATTTTGCTCTTTGTGTTCCATTTTTATCTTTCCTTATGTATTTGGTCATCTATGGTGTTTCGGAAAAGCCTAAGGTTGGGGTTTTACCTTTGTCTTCATGTAAAACCCTCGTGTTTATCTTATGCCTTGGGTGGGAACTTTTGGGCCGTTACATTTTGGAATATCACAAGGTAGTCCAATTGGCTGGTGACATGTGCTTTCTAGCTTGATGCTTTTTTGTTCCTTCTTTTTCTATAAGAAGGATTTCAAGGCCAAAAGTATGGGTTAGCAAGTTAGATATTTTTGGTCGAGTCTAGATGAAGTTGCAGAGAAAATTGTAAAGTTTGATGGTTTTAGGGAAAATGAAATTTAGATTTTGAGGCATTCTGTAGTAGGTCTTGAATTCATGGGGATTTGATGTTTTATGACAGTACTGACATTTGAATTGATATGATTAATTCAAACATATGTCTCTCCATTGTACAATCATATCTAAATTTTGAATAAAATAATCAAGGGTTGTTTCGTTCATTTCACTGTTGTGGTGTGTATGATTCTTGTCTTATCTTTAATTCAATAATTAATTAAAATGCTTGAATGGGATTGTAGGTGGATATGTTCTGTATAAGGATTTTATAAGTAGTTAGAATACATATTGATGAGATTATAAAAGCAATGTTATCAAGGATATTATATGTTATGTGTTAAATTTGTCATAAACCCTTAGATGCTTATAAATTTGACTCCTCCAATGGATATAGGGCACTGATCTGAGTTGTACTTATTCGTATGGTTTAGTATTTTTTTTCCTTTACCTAGAGCTTTCTACAAATTGCAAATCAATGACTATCTTATACTGTGAAATGTTGTTGTAGTTATCTCATGGTCCAAATAGTTGATATTATTGATAAACAACCAATTCTATTTGGTATTATCCTATTATGTTGAGCTATTAAATGATATTATCTATGTTTGTTAATGTTGTTTATGATGATGGTGTAGAGGTTGTAAATGCATTAAGGGATCACCCTCTCAGGTCTTACAAAGCCCAAAGTGTAGGAGGTCTTTAAAATCCTCATTAGTTGGTCTAGGTCCTTTGAGCTGCCCTTTATTGGAATTGGCAATTCCATAGGTAGATTTGAAGATCAACTTGCTTACCATAAAAAAAACCAACACCTTGCATATGTTTGTGGTGGAGGTATTAAAGAAGAATTGTATGCCTCTATTTCCATTCATTATATCTACCTTAGCCTAACATATACTTGGGCTAAGTCTACAATTACTTCAGACTCATGAGATGAAGGCTATGTGTGATGTAATCCTTGAACTCAACCAAGATGTGGGTAGATTATGGGATTTTTTCCAAGACCCAAGGCTAGTCGATAAAAATGTGAAAGACTAAGCTATTTTATTTTTTGTCTTATCTTATACCATTTTACGAGAATGGGGGTGCCAATGTACGAGAAGATCTTTGGAAACTAGGCATGAAAATTGTAGGTTAAAGAGAATGGGGATGCCAAACTTATAGTACTGATTGCCCCTTGGTCGTCGATTTTTCCTGAGTGCCCTCAACCTCATCCTCGGCACTAGTACTTATTGACCTCATTTTCACTCCTCCAAACTCTTCCTTGGTGTTGATATTGACCTTTTTTTCACTCCTCCAAACTCTTCGTTGATGTTGGTACTGACCTTGTTTTAACTCCAAACTCTTCCTCGGCACTCGCATTGACCTTGTTTTCACTACTCCAAACTCTTCCTCAACACTGGTATTGACCTTTCACTTCTCCAATTTGATGAGCTACAACCTGGTTTCATTAGGTTTTACAATATGTTAATTAAATTGAAAATTTTGGCGCCATTTAGCTAGATTTTAATATTCTACAATATATTTAAGTATATATTAGCTATATTTTACATAATAAATAATATAATTATTCAACTTATTATAATTATATACTATATTATTTAACAAAATTATTAAATACATATAAAATTATTATAATTAATAATTAATAATAAGTATATTTTTTATATAATACAAAATATAATTAATATAATTAATATAATATATATTTAATATAATAGTAATTTATATTAATTTGAGAGAGAGAAACTAAATTTTGATTAGTTGTTTCATGTCAACAATCCAAGGACGACATGTGTCCCTAGGGAGTTATGCTCAAGGCAGCATGCCATTTGATTAAAGATATGATAATTCTCCTTTAAGACCTCTTCAATGTACCCATTGCACACTTAAGGAGACAAAGATAAATATAGGGAAGAAAATATAGAGAGAGAGGGAGATAATGACAAACATACAAATAGAAAGGGATACAAAGGGATAGAGAGAGGTAGAGAGATAAAGAGAGAAGGATGAATAGATAGAGATATAGGAAGGGTGATTGATATATCTATACCTGTCACTCTCTATATCTCTACTGCCACTATCTATGTCACTCCCTCTTCCCCCCTCTATCTATTGAGCTATCTCTCCTCCTTTTCTCTCTCATTCATCTCTCCCTCCATCTCTCCTACTCTATATCTCTATCTCTATTTCTCTTTTATCTCCCTCTCACTCCTCTCTCTATCTCTTTCTATCTATATCCCTTTCTCTCCCTCCCCTTCTCTATCTCCCCCTCTCTATCTCTGACCATATCTCCCTCCCTATCCCCGCTATCCATCGACTCTCTATCTCCACCTCTCTTCATTTCTCTTCCCATATATCTCCATCTCTCTTTCTCTTTCCATATATCTCTATCTCTCTCTCTTTCACTCCCCATATATTAACTAAGAAGCCATGCAAGCATACAATAGTATATGTTGGTAAAACTATAATAGTGTTTTATTAAACTATGAGTAACACTTATATTTCTAATGTCAAGCCTTCTTATAAAAATAGTGTTTTATTAAACTATAACTATATTACTGTCACCAATCTTCATTCAACATGAAATGAAAAATGTAGCAATTGTTTTGTTGCTTTTGTCAAGTTTCATTAACCAAGCTATTTACTGGGTTGAATAAAGTTGTGTTATGAATCTTCATCTCTTTAAAATAATTAAACAATATTAGCAATATCAGGAAGGGGAGAAAACTAAACTCCTTCAAAATAGGTGTAGTTGTGGGTTTGTTGGTTTTATTTGTATACTATATACTTAGTTCCTCTAGGATAAATAATTCACTTTAGATCATTTTCTTAGTTGTGTATTCTAACTAGTATAGAGTAAGCTTTTTCATTTTAATTGACTACTACATAATAGTTTATGTGTTGAAAGATTTTTTTCCATTCTTTGTAGTTTTTACATTGGAATACAAATCATATTTAATTTCATGCCAATATACTTATTTCATAAAGATATTTGTTTGAAATAAGTGCTTCATAACCCATCTAATCAAATCATAATTAACCTATCAAAAAGGAAATAGGAATTTTCTAAAGAAAAGAACACTTGACCCAATCATAAGTGTATGGCCTTCGAAGAACGGAGTGATCCACCTTAGAAATAACAACTACCTGATTTAGACCTGGGTATGTGCAGGATCATGATGGGCCAAAAAGTGGCAACATGAAAAAAGTAGCATTTTGAACTCGCCAAAAAATGCAAAAATCCGAGTTGACTTTTTTTTGGGTTGGGTGTCAGTACATTGCTCCATAGCAATGCCCAAGCCAAAGTACTACAAATCGTATATCTGATTTGTTTTGGATATCCAATTTTGTGTCTAATATCTAATTTGAAAATATAATATTTTGGTGCTATAAATCGGATATTCGATCTAAATTGAATATCTGATTTTTGCACACATATACCCAAGAGTAATTAGGAGGTGGAGGGTGGCCGAGAGAGAGAGAGGAGAGGGGGGCGGGGGGGAAGGGAGAGAGAGATATATATAGAGAATGAATTAGGAGGGGGAAGGGAGGAAGCGGAAGAGGGGAAGAAGGGGAGAGGTAGAGATAGAGAGAAATTAGAGGGGAAGGGAGAGGGATGAGTGTTGAGGGTAGAGGATAGAAAGTTTAAGGGTTTAGGGATGAGGGGGTAGGAGGAGAACTTGAGAGAGAGGAGGGAGTGGGAGAGAGATAAAGGAAGGGAGGGTTAAGGGAGAGATAGAGTGTGAGTGAGTGGTGAGAGAGAGACCTAAGAGAGCGGATGGGGTAGGATATTGAAGATACTTGAGAGAGGAAGGAGGGTTAAGGAGTAGAGGGTAGATGGTTTAAGGGTTTAGGGTTAGGGGTGGAAGGATAGAGATAAAGGGAGTGAGTAGTGGAGAGAAAGACCTAAGAGGGAGATGGGGTAGGAGGGAGAGACTTGAGATAGAGTGAGTGAGTGAGTGAGAGAGAGACCTAAGAGAGGGAGGGGTGGGAGGGAGAGACTTGAGAGAGTGGAAGAGATAGAGGAGGGGGGTTAAGGGTAGAGGGTAGATGGTTTAAGGGTTAAGGGTAGAGGGAAGTGTTGGTTTTGTTTTACAATGTAACCAAGTTGGTCTTCTAATCTACCTATAGAATTTCCAATCCCAATCAAGGGCAGCTTGAAGGACCTAGACCAACTGAGAAGTACTTTAAAAAAGCCTCCTACACTTTGGGCTCTGCAAGACCCGGGAGGGTGATCCCTTAATGTGTTTATAGCCTCTACACCAATATCATAAACAACATTAACAATAATAGATAATCTCATTTAATAGCTCAACATAATAGGATAATATCGAATAAAATTGGCTATTCATCACATTATCAACTATTTAGAGCATGAGATAACTACAACACAATCCCAGATAGAATAGGTCATTGATTTTGCAATTTTTAGCAAGCTCTAGGTAAAGATGAACAAATACTGAATCATACAACTTAGATTAGTGCCATATATCCATTGTGGGAGTCAAATTCATAAGTATTCAAGGGTTTATGATAGATTTAACACATAACATATACGATCCCTGATAAAATTGCATTGCAATCTCATCAATATGTATTCTAACCCAATACTACTTATCAAATCCTTATACAAAACATATCCGCCTATAATCCCATTTAATAATTTAATTAATCCCTTGAATTAAAGATAAAATAAGGATCATACACACCACAATAGTGAGATGAATGAAACAACCCTTAGTTATCTTATTCAAAATTCAGATATGCATGTACATTGGAGAGAAATGAGTTTGAATTTATCATTTCAACTCAAATGCTAGTACTGTTATATAACATTAAATCCCCATGAATTCAAAACCTATTACAAAATGACTCAGAACCTAAATTTCATTTTCTAAAACCATCAAACTTTATAATTTTCTCTACAACTTCACCTAGAATCAACCCAAAATTATCTAACTTGCTAAACCGTACTTTTGGCCTTGAAATCCTTCTTATAGAAAATGGAGAAAACAAGCATCAGGCCAGAAAGTACACATGTCACTAGCTAGTTGGAATACTTGGTGACATTCCAAAAATTGTTACAACAACAATGACCCTAGAGAATATTCATGTTCATCGTTCTAGCTGAGAAAAGTTGATGCAGCAACAAAATCCATAAGAATCCCGCACCAAGATTGCCACCAAAGAAAAACTGGAAACCATTGTAACTACAACAACTTATTTTCCAACCATTAGCAGCCCACTTATTTTATTCTTCCTTAATTAAATATCTAGTTACCCATTTCTTATATTCTTCATCAATCAACCAGTCAAAATTAATTACCTCATTTATCTTAGCATTATAAGGTGTATCTTTAATTGCTACCTGATTTGCATCTCTTTCAAAAGATTCCAAAAATGAGCTAGTGCTAATGATTTTATCCATACAGCTCACCAAAAAATCATAATATGAGTCATCACAAATTAATTTAATTTGGTCGTTGATGACCTCATTTTCCTGATCTTGCCATTGCTGGAGTAACCTGATATTCCCCTGTCATCAATTATATCAGGTAACAATGTGTTACCCCAATCATCAAAATTCTTCACCAATTCCCTGATCCTCCTACTCAAGTCATTTGGTAAGGTTTGAAAACCTTGCAATGATTTTACTAACACATGAGTAGGCTTTAATGATTGGGGTATATTATTTGTATCAAACCTTGAGGATGTATACATTATACCCAGATCACTAGCCCTAGGGATCCAATTTTCAATTAGTGGTATCACTACCTCCTGGTCCCTATCTATATTCTTTTTTGCATCAAATAATAAGGAATATAAAGAATGTATACATGATAATCTATTATCAACCTTTTCATTTAAGTGCCTCAAGACAGTAGTGACAATCTCCTTTTGCTTTGAAAGAGATCCCTCCTCACTTACCTTTAATGATGTTTGTAATTCTTCAATTTTCTACATGAGCTACTTCTTTGTAGGATCGACATAGCACTCTGTTTCTTCATCAATTTTTTTTAAAGGAGGGCCAAGGGAAGCATTCTGACTAGGAGACCCTGGTGTGGAAATAATTGGAGAAGCAGGAGGCATTGACCCTGATGTGGAAGGTAATGAACTGATCCCCAAAGCACTTGATGTCTCCCCAATCTATTTATACCTTAACCTATCCACCTCGGTCTACAACTCAACATTATTTTGTTGCATTTTGTTGTATTCCTCAATCAAAAGGTTGTACTTCTCCATCAAGCTCTTCTTTTCAGCCTCTTCTCTTTCAACAGTCTTTTGGGCCAATTTGGCCACATTCATAGTTAGATTAGTGGCCTCAATGGTTGAGGTCTTTGAATCTCTTTTTATTAATAACCCTCCTCTAAAATCTGGGTTAATATCTATAACATCTAGCTTTCTCCCTTGTGGGGCCAATGCCCAAATTGCCAAAGTCTCATACTCTTCACTAAAAGTAGAGTCTGGCAGTGCTGCCTTGACCTCTTCTTCAGAGTCTTGCAAGGGATGCTTGGACTTTAGAATGGGATTAAATACTACAACATCTACAATGCCCCATTAAAGTAGAATCAATACACCATCTTGAGTCACCAGTTTTATTCCTTCCTCAGGAGTATTGTTCTTGAATTCTTCCATTAATTCAGCGTTCACTTCCTCATCATTCTCCTGGTCTAACCTGTTAGGTCTCAACTCTCTCCTCTTTTTACATTTATCTTGATATTCCTCAAATTTCATCCTCCATACCAATTGCAAGAAGACAAGAGTTTTTATAAATGCATCATCATCAAGAAACTCCTTACATGCCTCCATTCTTGCAACTTGTACACATTTTTCTTTCATATCCAAATCAGATAAAACCAATTCAATTGACCTAGGAGGCAAAGGCATACCAATTTGCATATCTTGATCAGTAACAACAATCACATCCATCACATCCTTTGGTGGCTAATCAATCTTTTTCCTCTTAGACATTGGTTCAAATGGTGGTGATGAAGGACTATCTTTTGGTGATGATTCCAAACCAATAATCTTAATTTCCCTAGGTGTTTTGAGCTTTGGACCTGGTTGTGTAGGAAATTTCATTATTTGTTTACCTTTTTTGTCCACTTCTTCTTCATCACTATTGTCATCCTTTTTCCTCCTATAAATGGGCCACCTTTCTATAGGTTGGTATGTTGGCCTTGTTTCCATTGGCCTAGGACCTTGTTCTTGCACACCCAGACTCAATTCCAAGTTTATCTTCTTGGTCCTCAAGATGCCCATAATTCTTTGAAGTTCTCCATTAGAAAATCAATTTTCTTATGATGTGGATTGAACTCCAACAATGGATCAAACTTTGGATCCATCTTTTGCACAATATCTAATAGCTTATCATAACCTATCAATTTCTCCTTGTTCAACTCTTGCCTATTTACATCAAATTCATTTCTAATCAGGTCCTTAGGAAAGTTGAACTCATGCACCAAATTCCCACCCTTTATTCTCTATCTGAAAAGGGAAAAGAAGCCCTCATGATCATGTTGCCTCTTTGGACCACACCTTAAGTGGTAATCATCAAAGAATTTTCCAAAGAGTACCTATCCTCCATTTGAAAATACAAAATCAAATACCACTATATAATCTAGGAAAAAGGTTCCCTTACCCCTCCTAGTGAGGTTATCTTCATGGATACAACCTATTTGCAACATAAACTCTGCAAATTCCACTCTTGGTGGCACATTGTATGGTAGTATATGGGGGGTTCCTTGAAAACCATATACCCTCAAAACAATGTTGACTGGGTATGGAATAATGTCACCCTAGTTATGGTAGACTTTTAATTCTGGCCTCCTCCCCTTTGGTCTAAGGAAATCATGTAATTCCTTAGGGATCTTGGGTACATTCACCATCAATCTGGCCCTCAATCTAGAAGTAAAGAAATTATCAAATTGCACATAATTGGTGCCTTCTTTATTATACAATAAGTCTGCAGTCCATATCCGTACATGCAATCTTTCTCCATCAACAAATTGCCTTAATTCCATCTTCTTAGAAAAGAAGTCAGCATTCTTGCACAAGAACATATTCATGAACATAGAATACCAAAAGAATTGAGTGCCTATATCATTCTACTGCAACTTTGACAGCCCTTCATGTGTCCTTTTAGCCAAGAAGGAGGAAAAATCATGTCACAGAGGAATTGGGGTGTTGTATTTGCACCCCCATGAACATGTAGGCAATGGGCATCACCGTGCTAGGATTGAAACCTAAAATATGGAACAATGAATAAGAAGGGGCCAAGAAATGATTTTCAAAGAAATTTACTCTGAATGTTTCTTACTCACTAGGGATAATATGAAATCTTGAGCCCCCTATCCTAGCCAGATGAGGTCGAAGCAACTTAGCTCTGAAAAGAGACTTTAATTTTCCATATTCCTACTTCATTTCCTGAAGATTGATAGGAACCAAGTATACACTTAGCTCGCTTAAATAAAAAACCTATTGGACCTCTTCTCTGTTAATGCTCAATGGAACCCTTCCATCATTGTCCCTGATTACCCACGTGACAGGGTCATATCTCACAGCCACAACCCTAAGAAAATCTATATTAGGGAACACATTTGGCACAACCAACTTCCCCATATCATACATCCATCCATTTGAGAAGGGGTGAGGAAAATTCCTTTGTCCATACCATGGTCTAAACATCTCCAAACCTATAAGAGGAACCCTAGCATCGGCTATATTTGAATAATTATATACCAATCCCTCCCCTAGGATTTATCCTTGCATCAGAATCAACCCCTTCTTCCTATCATTTATTGACAATGGCAATTGATCCAAGAAATCATCATATAGATTCCTACTCAAATAATCAATTTGGCTAGAGTGTTGCTTTGGAGGTGCCATCTGGATAAACTATGGCTTACTTACTATTTCACACTTCAAATAATTGTGACTAACCAGAAAATGAAATTACAAAATAAAACCCTACAATTCTCCACAATTCAATCAACCTACAACCCTAAAAAATTTATCAACAAGCCCAATAACAAGCATACATTAAACCTTTTTTCAAATTCAAGTGCAAAATAACTAGGTGACATAGAAATTAACTCACGGCTTTTGTGTTTGCAAAAATCCCAATTCTTTACTGTAGAAACTCACAACTTCACTTTTGGGTCTAAGACTGCTTCACAAAATACTTGAATGCTTTGTGATACAATAAAAGCAAGAGAATTTTTTTATTTCAATCAAATCATGCCAGCAAGTGTCTCATCTACCATTAAAGCTTACTCGCGCACTACATGAATGACTCCAATCATATTTGATACTGATTTAAATATGAGCCATTGATTCGTTAGTTTGATCAAATCATCGAGCACTACCTTCAAAACAAGCTGACACAATCACCAACATGGAAATAAGGGGCCCACCATACCATACATTTCCAAGGAAATCCATGTGGTGGTCGCCCACGATATCGCAATCAGTAAAGACCTTTCAACTTCCGATCACGCGATAGTGGGTGACCATAGATCCTGATCATCGATGATCCTATTCCTCCAAAATAGTCACTAGCTTTATCATTAACCATCTACCAGCTTTCCTGCTGAGATTATAACATCTCCGTAGATTTGAAAAATGTGCATCTGAAGAAAACATAACCCGTTGCATAACATATTAAAGCCAAATTAATTTACAAAGGTATTTCCCTTATTCCTTCAGCTTTACCAAATAAGACATGTGGTGGTCGCCTATGATATCGCGATCAATAAAGACCTTGTGATTTTTGATCATGCAATGGTAGGAAACCGTTGAGATCAAATGACAATTGGTCAATAGTCATGCAAACTCATCCCCTTTAGCTTCATCAGATGGTACACGTGGTGCCCGCCCATAATATTGTGATCAACCAAAGCAATGTGGTGGGTTTATCGCGGGATGGTGGGGAATGAATGAGATCAAACAACAGTCAATCAATGGTCACAAAAATTACCCTCTGCAAAATAAAATATTTATTAAAAGAATGAGGGAGACATCACTAGGTAGATGATAAACGATCGACATAAGTTGTTTTAAAATGATGAAACACAGGGCCGACCAAGACTTAGGGAAAAATAAAATCCCACAAAGGAAATAAAATATTAGGACCAAAGGGACCCAACCTTAGATGAAATGATGGGGAATAATATATTTTAGAGGCCATCCAAAAGTAACAGCAAAATAGATCCCACCCAAGGCGTAGGAAAAACACTAGGATTTTACATGAAGAAAAAGCGAAAACCCCAACCTTAGGATTTTCCCAAACACCATGAAAGACCAGACACATAAGGCATGATAGGAAAGGAAAACAAGGAACAAAATTTGAAGTTCCATCAGGAAGAGAGATAAAGGCAGTGAGTGAGTGAGAGAGAGACCTAAGAGAGGGAGAGGGGGTAGGAGGGAGAGACTTGAGATAGAGTGACTGAGTGAGTGAGAGAGAGAGAGACTTAAGAGAGGGAGTGGTGCTAGGAGGGAAAGACTTGATAGAGAGAGAGAGAGATGGAGTGGGAGAGAGATAGAGGGATACATGGTTAAGGGTAGAGGGTATATGGTTTAAGGGTTTAGGGTTTAAGAGTTAAAGGTTTAGGGTTTAGGGTTTAAGGGTAGAGGGGAGAGACATAGAGGGAGTGAGTGACAGAGAGAGAGAGACCTAAGAGAGGGAGAATTGTGGGAAATTGCAAAGTTCTATTCTGTAATTTCATATTTTGTTTAGCTTTAGTCTGTCTAAGGTTTGAAATAGCAAGGAAGCCATATATTACTCAAGATGGCACCGATAAAGCAACACTCTGGCCAGATTGATTATTTAAGTAGAAACCTATATGATGACTTAATGGATCAATTTCCCTTATCAACAAATGATAGGAACAAGGGATTGGTTTTGATGTGAGGAAACACCCTACGGGAGGGATTAGTGTATAATTATTCCAACATAGCCTAATGGAGCTTCAATTTTTTCTCCTTGTGTTCCTTTCATGTCCTATCTTATGTTACCAATCTTTTATGGTGTTGGGAAAATCCTAAGGTTGGGGTTTTGTCTTTCACTAAATCCCTCTATCTCTCTCCCCTCTACCCATAACCCAAAACCCTTAACCCTTAACCCTTAAACTACAAACCCTTAAACCCTCTACCCTCTACCCTCTCTCTCTCTCTCAAGTCTCTCCCTCCTACCCCCTCTCCCTCTCTTAGGTCTCTCTTTGTCTCTCACTCACTCCCTATATGTGTCTCCCCTCTACCCTTAAACCCTAAACCCTAAACCCTTAACCCTAAACCCTAAAACCTTAACCCTTAAACTCTAAACCCTTAAATCCTCTACCCTCTAAGTTTAACCCTCTACCCCTTATCTCTATCCCACTTCCTCCCTCTTTCCCTCTCTCTCTCAAATCTCACCCTCCTACCCCCTCTACCTCTCTTAGGTCTCCCTCTCTCTCTCTCACTCACTCTTATATCCCTCCCCTCTACCCTTAACCCTCTACCTTCTACCCTCTACCCTTAATCCTCTACAATCTATCTCTCTCCAACTCCCTCCCTCTCTCTCTCATTGAATCCCTCTATCTCTCTCCCCTCGACCCATAACCCTAAACCCTAAACATTTAACCCTTAACCCTTAAACCCTCTACCCTCTACCCTTAACCCTGTCTCCCTCTATCTTTCTCCCACTCCCTCCCTCTCTCTCTATCAAGTATTTGCTTCCTAGCACCACTCCCTCTCTTATGTCTCTCTCTCTCTCACTCACTCACTAAGTCACTCTATCTCAAGTCTCTACCTCCTACCCCCTCTCCCTATCTTATGTATCTCTCTCACTCACTGAATCCCTCTATCTCTCTTCCCTCTACCCTTAACCAAAAACCCTTAACCCTTAACCCTTAAACCTTAAACACTTAAACCATCTTCCCTCTACCCTTAACCCCCCTCCCTCTATCTCTATTCCACTCCCTCCCTCTCCCTCTCTCTCTCTCAAGTATCTTCAATATCCTACTCCCTCTCCCTCTCTTAGGTCTCTCTCTCTCAATGACTCCCTCTATATCTCTCCCCTTAACCCTAAACCCTAAACCATAAACCCTTAACCCTTAAAACCTTTACCCTCTACCCTTAACCCTCCCTTTCTTTATCTCTCTCTCTCTCTAGTCTCTTGCTCCTAGCACCACTCTCTCTCTTAGGTCTCTCACTGACTCACTGACTCACTAACTCACTCAATCTATCTCAAGTCTCTCCCTCCTACCTCTTCTCCCTCTCTTAGGTATTTCTCTCACTCACTCACTCCATCTATCTCTCTCCCCTCCACCCTTAACCCTAGACCCTTAAACCATCTACCCTCTACCCTTAACCCTCCCTCCCTCTATCTCTCTCCCACTCCCTCCCTCCCTCTCTCTCTCAAGTATCTTGAATATCATACCCCCTCTCCCTCTCTTAGGTCTTTCTCTCACTCACTTACTCCCTCTATCTCTCTCCCATTAATCTTAAATCCTAAAACCTAAACCCTTAACCATTAACCCTTAAACCCTCTACCCTCTATGTACTCTCTATCTCTTTCCCACTCCCTCCCTCTCTCTCTCTCATTGAATCCCTCTATCTCTCTCCCTCTCCTACCCACAACCCACCTTAAACCTTAAACCCTTAAACCCTCTACCCTCTACCTCCTCTCTCTCTAGAGTCTCTCCATCCTACTGCATCTCCCTCTCTTAGGTATCTCTCTCTCTCACTCACTCTCTCTATCTCTCTCCCCTCTACCCTTAACCCTAAACCTTAAACCCTTAACCCTTAAACCCTCTAACCCCTATCTCTCTCCCAATACTCCCTTCGTCCATCCCTCTCTATCAAATCTCACCCTCCTACCACCTCTCCTTCTCTCAAGTCTCTCTCACACTCACTCATATCTTTGTCCCCTCTACCCTTAACCCTCTACCTTCTACCCTTAACCCTCTATCTCTCTCTCACTCCCTCCCTCTCTGTCTCACTGAATCCCACTCTCTCCCCTCTACCCATAACCCTAAACACTAAACCATTAACCCTTAAACTCCAAACCCTTAAACCCTCTACCCTCTCTCTCTCTCTCAAGTCTCTCCCTCCTACCCCCTCTCCCTCTCCTAGGTATCTCTTTATCTATCATTCACTCCCTCTATGTGTCTCCCTCATAAACCCTGAAGCCCTAAACCTAAACCCTAAACCCTTAGCCTAAACAGCACAGCCCTATAAACCCTTAAACATTAAACTCTAAACCCTTAAAGCCTCTACCCTCTACATTTAACCCTCTACCCCTCATGTCTCTCCCACTCCCTCCCTCTTTCCCTCTCTCTCTCAAGTCTCACACTCTTGGCCCCTCTCCCTCTCTCAGGTCTCTCTCTCTCTCACTCACTCTGATCTCCCTCCCCCTCTACCCTTAACACTCTACCTTCTACCCTCTACCCTTAACCCTCTAATCTCTATCTCTCTTCCACTCCCTCCCTCTCTCTCTCACTAAATCACTCTATCTCTCTCCTATCTACCCATAACCCTTAAACCTTAACCCTTAAACCCTCTACCCTCTCTCTCTCTCTCAAGTATCTCCCTCCTACCCCCTCTCCCTCTCTCAGGTCTCTCTCTCTCACTCTATCTCTATCCCCTCTACCTTTAACCCTAAACTTTAAATGTTTAACCCTTAAAATCTAAACCCTTAAACCCTCTACCCTCTATCTCACTCCCAGTACTCCCTTGCTCCCTCCCGCTCTCTCTCACTCTCTCTCACTCCTAAGTCTCTCCACTCTACCCTTAGCCCTCTACCCTCTATCTCTCTCCCACTCCCTCCCTCTGTCTCTCTCAAGACTCTCCCTCCTACCCCCTCTCCCTCTCTTAGGTCTCTCTCTCTCTCTCCTCACTCATCTCTCCCCTCTACCTCTAACCCTAAATCCTAAACCATCAAACCTTAAACTCTAAACCTTTAAACTCTCTACCCTCTACGCTTAACCCTCTACCCTCTATCTCTCTCCCACTCGCTCCCTCCCTCCCTCCCTCTCAAGTATCACCCTCCTACCCCCTCTCCCTCTCTCAAGTATCTCTCTCTCTCACTCACTCTTATCTCCCTCCCCTCTACCCTTAACACTCTACCTTATATCTCTCTCCCACTCTCTCCCCTCTACCTATTGGTTGTTTTTATTGTAACCAGGTTGGTCTTCTAATTTACCTATGGAATTTCCATTTCCAATGAATGGCAGCTTGAAGGACCTGGACCAATTGACGAGTATTTTAAAGACCTCCTACATTTTGGGATCTGCAAGACCCGGGAGGGTGATCCCTTAATGTGTTTACAACCTCTGCACAATTATCATAAAAAAAATTAACAACATATAATCTCATTTAATAGATCAACATAATAGCATAATACTAAATAGAATTGGATGTTTATCAGTAATATCAACTATTTGGAGTATGAGATAACTACAACACATTCCACAGTGTAAAATAGTCATTGATTTGCAATTTGTAGCAAGTTCTAGGTAAAGAAAAACAAAATACTAAACCATACAAATTAGTACAACTTACATCAGTGCCATATATCCATTGAGGGAGTCAAATTCATAAACATCTAAGGGTTTATGAGAGATTTATCACATAACATATAAGATCCTTGAGAACATTGCGTTACAATTTCATCAACATGTATTCTAACCCAATACTACTTATCAAATCCTTATACAAAACATATATCCACCTACAATCCTCATTTAAGATGTGTTGAATGCTTTGTGATACCAAAAGTAGAAGAATAGTTGCTTTATTTCAATCAAACCATGGCATTTGATGTCATGGCTACCATTAAAGGTTACTCGTGCGCTACATGAATGACTCTAATCGTATTTGATGCAGAT
>VDFB02000017.1:18093045-18115870 GCA_007258455.2 Sequoia sempervirens
TATTTTAGGAAGTTGGGGCACTTTCTAGAAGATACAATTGCAAATGCTCTTTTGAAATTTGAACTTCATGTTGTAAATTTTCGGCGCCAAACTGCCTAAACTCAAATTTGAATGTTGTTTTGGCTCCAACTAAAGAGGAGCTCTATTTATGGGTGGGTTTCTAATTTTTGGGTAGCTTTTGGGGACAAGCTCGCATATTGCAAAAGGGTTATTCTGTAGCTTTCTGTAACTTGCATGTGTTGTAGAACTTGGGGATTTGAGATCCTCTGCATGTAAGAAGCTCCATTTTCTGAATAATAAAATTATTCTCTTATTTCTGGGTTATTTTCTAAATCTTGGGTTGTGCCCTCATCAGGGGATAGGAGAGAGAGACTTGAGAAAGAGATAGGGTAGATGGTTTAAGGGTTAAGGGCTAATGGTTTAGGGTGTAGGGTTATGGGTAGTGATGAAACTTTAAAGTTTTGCTCTTTGTGTTCTATTTTATCCTGCCTTGTGTCTTTGGTCATATGTGGTTTTTGGAAAAAGCCTAAGGTTGGGTTTTTACCTTTGTCTTCATGTAAAACACTAGTGTTCATCTTACACCTTGGATGGGATATATTTGGCCATTACTTTTTGGGAAGGTTTTAAAATGAGTTAAGCCCCATCACTTTGTCTAGGCTTGGCCCCCTTATGTTTTATTATTTTATTTCCTTTTCTTGACTTTATTCTTTCTAAGCCTTTTGCTAGTCCCGTGTTCCCTCGCTAAAAAACCTTATGTCATTGTTTGTCATCGGCCTAGTATGTACCCTTATTCCTTTAGGGGAGAGGGCCCAATATTCATGTAGGCTAACTTTCTTAGCATGTAGCAATTGACTAGAGTATTGTAGAACCTTCATATTTTTTTTGAAATGTAGACTGGTCTCTTATTTATCTATAACTAAGGTTGTAGGTGCGACTCATCATGCAACTTGCCACATCGGCAGATCTTTTGAGAAGTGTCTAAAATTTGAATTTTTAAAGGTTCGACCAAAATTTAATCATGGAATCCCCAATAGTTGAACAAAAAAATATCATTTGTTGCTTGTAGAATATCATATTTTTATTTAAATTAAAATTAATATGCAACCTAAGTGGACCAAATACTTATTGATAACCATAAATATTTGATATCTCTACCTTTTATATTCAACACATATGGACTAATAGTTGAACACAAAAAATCTATTTGTTGTTATAAAAACAACACATAATTATTTAAAATACAACTTATATTGAACAAAAATGGACCAATAGTTGAACAATAAAACTTTTTGAAAATCCTTCACATTTAATGGGAAAATACATGTTATTTATTGTGCTCACCTTTTATATTTGTGATAGGACAAACTATTAATATAAAATTATCCAATGCTTGTACATTGCTACCCCAATTGTTGTACACATAAGAACAATATTTTTTCACTATGATAACAATACTTGTTTAAATGAGTGTCTTATTTTATTAAATGAGCATTTATTTTTTTAAATGATATACTTATAGTGGAGAGTTATGATCAAAAAAAAATTTATTTCACTTCTTCATGAATGTATTTATGTTTCTTTCATATAACATCTAGAGGTTCTCATGTGTTCAAGTATGGGTCCATTTTTTATCAACATTTGGACTATTTATCTACAATATATAGTATAAATATGTGGTAAGACTAGGTATTACCATCACGATTGAGTGTGTGACTATTGGACCCTACACGACTATTGGGCTCTCTCCCCTAATAATTTTTTTTATTTTGCAGAGGGACAAGTTTGCATGGCCGTAATTCAATCGTCATGTGATCTCGGCCATTCCCCGCCATCCCGTGATGACCCAACCACATTGTCCTTGTTGATCATGATATCATGGGCGAGTGCCATGTATCTCATCCAATGAAGGCAAAGGAATTATAAATACTTTGATGCGTCTTTAATACATTGCGTCATGGGTTACTAAAGTAGTTATAAGATGCACACATTTTAAATCAACAAAGATGTTATAATCTCGGTAGAAAGGTGCTCAATGGTTAATAACAAGGCTAGCGACTATGTTGAATGAATAGGATTGCCGATGGTTGAGATCCATGATTTCCTTCCATCACGTGATAAAAAGTTATGAGTTCTACATTGATTGCAATATCACGATTGGGTGCCACGTGGATCTCCTTGGCAACAAGTAGTATGGTGGGCCCTTTATTGCCACAATGGAGACTATGTCAGTTTTATTTCAAGGCAGTCATCCGATGATCTGACCAATGTGAAGGATCAATAGCTAATATTTGAATCTGCATCAAATACGATTAGAGTCATTCATGTAGCGCACGAGTAACCTTTAATGGTAGCCATGACATCAAATGCCATGGTTTGATTGAAATAAAGCAACTATTCTTCTACTTTTGGTATCACAAAGCATTCAACACATCTTAAATGAGGATTGTAGGTGGATATATGTTTTGTATAAGGATTTGATAAGTAGTATTGGGTTAGAATACATGTTGATGAAATTGTAACGCAATGTTCTCAAGGATCTTATATGTTATGTGATAAATCTCTCATAAACCCTTAGATGTTTATGAATTTGACTCCCTCAATGGATATATGGCACTGATGTAAGTTGTACTAATTTGTATGGTTTAGTATTTTGTTTTTCTTTACCTAGAACTTGCTACAAATTGCAAATCAATGACTATTTTACACTGTGGAATGTGTTGTAGTTATCTCATACTCCAAATAGTTGATATTACTGATAAACATCCAATTCTATTTAGTATTATGCTATTATGTTGATCTATTAAATGAGATTATATGTTGTTAATTTTTTTTATGATAATTGTGCAGAGGTTGTAAACACATTAAGGGATCACCCTCCCGGGTCTTGCAGATCCCAAAATGTAGGAGGTCTTTAAAATACTCGTCAATTGGTCCAGGTCCTTCAAGCTGCCATTCATTGGAAATGGAAATTCCATAGGTAAATTAGAAGACCAACCTGGTTACAATAAAAACAACCAATAGGTAGAGGGGAGAGAGTGGGAGAGAGATATAAGGTAGAGTGTTAAGGGTGGGGAGGGGATAAGGTGGTGAGGAGAGGATGTGAGGAGGAGGGAGGGGTGGGAGGGTGATGCAGCAGGGAGGAGGGAGGGAGGGAGGCGGAGTGGGAGAGATGGGGTAGAGGGTTAAACAGAGGTACGAGTTCATTTAGAGTTTAAGGTTTGGTGGTTTAGGATTTAGGGTTAGAGGTAGGGGAGAGAGATAGAGTGAGTGGGAGAGAGAGACCCTAAAGAGAGGGAGAGAGGGGGGTAGGAGGGAGGAGTCTTGGGAGAGGCGGAGAGGGAGGGAGTGGGAGAGATAGAGGAGTAGGGCCTAAGGGTAGAGTGGGAGGCTTAGAGATTGAAAAGGAGAGGGAGTGAAGAGGGGGCGGGAGGGCAAGGGGTACTGGGGTGGGATAGAGGTAGAGGGTTTAAGGGTTTAGATTTTAAGGGTTAAACATTTAAAGTTTAGGGTTAAAGGTAGAGGGGATAGAGATAGAGTGAGAGAGAGAGACCTGAGAGAGGGAGAGGGGGTAGGAGGGAGATACTTGAGAGAGAGAGAGAGGGTAGAGGGTTTAAGGGTTAAGGTTTAAGGGTTATGGGTAGATAGGAGAGAGATAGAGTGATTTAGTGAGAGAGAGAGGGAGGGAGTGGAAGAGAGATAGAGATTAGAGGGTTAAGGGTAGAGGGTAGAAGGTAGAGTGTTAAGGGTAGAGGGGGAGGGAGATCAGAGTGAGTGAGAGAGAGAGAGACCTGAGAGAGGGAGAGGGGCCAAGAGTGTGAGACTTGAGAGAGAGAGGGAAAGAGGGAGGGAGTGGGAGAGACATGAGGGGTAGAGGGTTAAATGTAGAGGGTAGAGGCTTTAAGGGTTTAGAGTTTAATGTTTAAGGGTTTAGGGTTAAAGGTTTAGGGTTAAGGGTTTAGGGTTTAGGGTTTAGGGTTTAGGGTTTAAGGGTAGAGGGGAGACACATAGAGGGAGTGAATGATAGATAAAGAGATACCTAGGAGAGGGAGAGGGGGTAGGAGGGAGAGACTTGAGAGAGAGAGAGAGGGTAGAGGGTTTAAGGGTTTGGAGTTTAAGGGTTAATGGTTTAGTGTTTAGGGTTATGGGTAGAGGGGAGAGAGTGGGATTCAGTGAGACAGAGAGGGAGGGAGTGAGAGAGAGATAGAGGGTTAAGGGTAGAAGGTAGAGGGTTAAGGGTAGAGGGGACAAAGATATGAGTGAGTGTGAGAGAGACTTGAGAGAAGGAGAGGTGGTAGGAGGGTGAGATTTGATAGAGAGGGATGGACGAAGGGAGTATTGGGAGAGAGATAGGGGTTAGAGGGTTTAAGGGTTAAGGGTTTAAGGTTTAGGGTTAAGGGTAGAGGGGAGAGAGATAGAGAGAGTGAGTGAGAGAGAGAGATACCTAAGAGAGGGAGATGCAGTAGGATGGAGAGACTCTAGAGAGAGAGGAGGTAGAGGGTAGAGGGTTTAAGGGTTTAAGGTTTAAGGGTTAAGGGTTGTGGGTTGTGGGTAGAGGGGAGAGAGATAGAGGGATTCAATGAGAGAGAGAGAGGGAGGGAGTGGGAAAGAGATAGAGAGTACATAGAGGGTAGAGGGTTTAAGGGTTAATGGTTAAGGGTTTAGGTTTTAGGATTTAAGATTAATGGGAGAGAGATAGAGGGAGTAAGTGAGTGAGAGAAAGACCTAAGAGAGGGAGAGGGGGTATGATATTCAAGATACTTGAGAGAGAGAGGGAGGGAGGGAGTGGGAGAGAGATAGAGGGAGGGAGGGTTAAGGGTAGAGGGTAGATGGTTTAAGGGTCTAGGGTTAAGGGTGGAGGGGAGAGAGATAGATGGAGTGAGTGAGTGAGAGAAATACCTAAGAGAGGGAGAAGAGGTAGGAGGGAGAGACTTGAGATAGATTGAGTGAGTTAGTGAGTCAGTGAGTCAGTGAGAGACCTAAGAGAGAGAGTGGTGCTAGGAGCAAGAGACTAGAGAGAGAGAGAGATAAAGAAAGGGAGGGTTAAGGGTAGAGGGTAAAGGTTTTAAGGGTTAAGGGTTTATGGTTTAGGGTTTAGGGTTAAGGGGAGAGATATAGAGGGAGTCATTGAGAGAGAGAGACCTAAGAGAGGGAGAGGGAGTAGGATATTGAAGATACTTGAGAGAGAGAGAGGGAGAGGGAGGGAGTGGAATAGAGATAGAGGGAGGGGGGTTAAGGGTAGAGGGAAGATGGTTTAAGTGTTTAAGGTTTAAGGGTTAAGGGTTAAGGGTTTTTGGTTAAGGGTAGAGGGAAGAGAGATAGAGGGATTCAGTGAGTGAGAGAGATACATAAGATAGGGAGAGGGGGTAGGAGGTAGAGACTTGAGATAGAGTGACTTAGTGAGTGAGTGAGAGAGAGAGAGACATAAGAGAGGGAGTGGTGCTAGGAAGCAAATACTTGATAGAGAGAGAGGGAGGGAGTGGGAGAAAGATAGAGGGAGACAGGGTTAAGGGTAGAGGGTAGAGGGTTTAAGGGTTAAGGGTTAAATGTTTAGGGTTTAGGGTTATGGGTCGAGGGGAGAGAGATAGAGGGATTCAATGAGAGAGAGAGGGAGGGAGTTGGAGAGAGATAGATTGTAGAGGATTAAGGGTAGAGGGTAGAAGGTAGAGGGTTAAGGGTAGAGGGGAGGGATATAAGAGTGAGTGAGAGAGAGAGAGGGAGACCTAAGAGAGGTAGAGGGGGTAGGAGGGTGAGATTTGAGAGAGAGAGGGAAAGAGGGAGGAAGTGGGATAGAGATAAGGGGTAGAGGGTTAAACTTAGAGGGTAGAGGATTTAAGGGTTTAGAGTTTAAGGGTTAAGGTTTTAGGGTTTAGGGTTAAGGGTTTAGGGTTTAGGGTTTAAGGGTAGAGGGGAGACACATATAGGGAGTGAGTGAGAGACAAAGAGAGACCTAAGAGAGGGAGAGGGGGTAGGAGGGAGAGACTTGAGAGAGAGAGAGAGGGTAGAGGGTAGAGGGTTTAAGGGTTTGTAGTTTAAGGGTTAAGGGTTAAGGGTTTTGGGTTATGGGTAGAGGGGAGAGAGATAGAGGGATTTAGTGAAAGACAAAACCCCAACCTTAGGATTTTCCCAACACCATAAAAGATTGGTAACATAAGATAGGACATGAAAGGAACACAAGGAGAAAAAATTGAAGCTCCATTGGAGGCTATGTTGGAATAATTGTACACTAATCCCTCCCCTAGGGTTTTTCCTCACATCAAAACCAATCCCTTCTTCCTATCATTTGTTGACAAGGGCAATTGATCCAAGAAGTCATCATGTAGGTTTCTACTTAAATAATCAATCTAGCCAGAGTGTTGCTTTGTCAGTGCCATCTTGAGTAAACTAGGGCTTCCTTGCTATCTCAAACCTTAGACAGACTAGAGCTAAACAAAATATGAAATTCTGAGAATGAGAACTTTGCAATTTCCACAATTCTCTCCTCTCTTAGGTCTCTCTCTCTCTTTATCACTCCCACTCCCTCTGCTTTAAGCCCATTGTAAACCATGCCTCTACCTTAACCATGTGTCCTCTGTCTTTTTCCTTAGGTCTTTCGGGTCCTCTCAGGTCTTGGGTCTCTCCTCCTTGCTTTTGCTTCAGTGGAACTGGAATTTTGTTCCTTGTTTTCCTTTCCTATCATGCCTTATGTGTCTGGTCTTTCATGGTGTTTGGGAAAATCCTAAGGTTGGGGTTTTCGCTTTTTCTTCATGTAAAATCCTAGTGTTTTTCCTACGCCTTGGGTGGGATCTATTTTGCTGTTACTTTTGGATGGCCTCTAAAATATATTATTCCCCATCATTTCATCTAAGGTTGGGTCCCTTTGGTCCTAATATTTTATTTCCTTTGTGGGATTTTATTTTTCCCTAAGTCTTGGTCGGCCCTGTGTTTCATCATTTTAAAACAACTTATGTCGATCGTTTATCATCTACCTAGTGATGTCTCCCTCATTCTTTTAATAAATATTTTATTTTGCAGAGGGTAATTTTTGTGACCATTGATTGACTGTTGTTTGATCTCATTCATTCCCCACCATCCCGCGATAAACCCACCACATTGCTTTGGTTGATCACAATATTATGGGCGGGCACCACGTGTACCATCTGATGAAGCTAAAGGGGATGAGTTTGCATGACTATTGACCAATTGTCATTTGATCTCAACGGTTTCCTACCATTGCATGATCAAAAATCACAAGGTCTTTATTGATCGCGATATCATAGGCGACCACCACATGTCTTATTTGGTAAAGCTGAAGGAATAAGGGAAATACCTTTGTAAATTAATTTGGCTTTAATATGTTATGCAACGGGTTATGTTTTCTTCAGATGCACATTTTTCAAATCTACGGAGATGTTATAATCTCAGCAGGAAAGCTGGTAGATGGTTAATGATAAAGCTAGTGACTATTTTGGAGGAATAGGATCATCGATGATCAGGATCTATGGTCACCCACTATCGCGTGATCGGAAGTTGAAAGGTCTTTACTGATTGCGATATCGTGGGCGACCACCACATGGATTTCCTTGGAAATGTATGGTATGGTGGGCCCCTTATTTCCATGTTGGTGATTGTGTCAGCTTGTTTTGAAGGTAGTGCTCGATGATTTGATCAAACTAACGAATCAATGGCTCATATTTAAATCAGTATCAAATATGATTGGAGTCATTCATGTAGTGCGCGAGTAAGCTTTAATGGTAGATGAGACACTTGCTGGCATGATTTGATTGAAATAAAAAAATTCTCTTGCTTTTATTGTATCACAAAGCATTCAAGTATTTTGTGAAGCAGTCTTAGACCCAAAAGTGAAGTTGTGAGTTTCTACAGTAAAGAATTGGGATTTTTGCAAACACAAAAGCCGTGAGTTAATTTCTATGTCACCTAGTTATTTTGCACTTGAATTTGAAAAAAGGTTTAATGTATGCTTGTTATTGGGCTTGTTGATAAATTTTTTAGGGTTGTAGGTTGATTGAATTGTGGAGAATTGTAGGGTTTTATTTTGTAATTTCATTTTCTGGTTAGTCACAATTATTTGAAGTGTGAAATAGTAAGTAAGCCATAGTTTATCCAGATGGCACCTCCAAAGCAACACTCTAGCCAAATTGATTATTTGAGTAGGAATCTATATGATGATTTCTTGGATCAATTGCCATTGTCAATAAATGATAGGAAGAAGGGGTTGATTCTGATGCAAGGATAAATCCTAGGGGAGGGATTGGTATATAATTATTCAAATATAGCCGATGCTAGGGTTCCTCTTATAGGTTTGGAGATGTTTAGACCATGGTATGGACAAAGGAATTTTCCTCACCCCTTCTCAAATGGATGGATGTATGATATGGGGAAGTTGGTTGTGCCAAATGTGTTCCCTAATATAGATTTTCTTAGGGTTGTGGCTGTGAGATATGACCCTGTCACGTGGGTAATCAGGGACAATGATGGAAGGGTTCCATTGAGCATTAACAGAGAAGAGGTCCAATAGGTTTTTTATTTAAGCGAGCTAAGTGTATACTTGGTTCCTATCAATCTTCAGGAAATGAAGTAGGAATATGGAAAATTAAAGTCTCTTTTCAGAGCTAAGTTGCTTCGACCTCATCTGGCTAGGATAGGGGGCTCAAGATTTCATATTATCCCTAGTGAGTAAGAAACATTCAGAGTAAATTTCTTTGAAAATCATTTCTTGGCCCCTTCTTATTCATTGTTCCATATTTTAGGTTTCAATCCTAGCACGGTGATGCCCATTGCCTACATGTTCATGGGGGTGCAAATACAACACCCCAATTCCTCTGTGACATGATTTTTCCTCCTTCTTGGCTAAAAGGACACATGAAGGGCTGTCAAAGTTGCAGTAGAATGATATAGGCACTCAATTCTTTTGGTATTCTATGTTCATGAATATGTTCTTGTGCAAGAATGCTGACTTCTTTTCTAAGAAGATGGAATTAAGGCAATTTGTTGATGGAGAAAGATTGCATGTACGGATATGGACTGCAGACTTATTGTATAATAAAGAAGGCACCAATTATGTGCAATTTGATAATTTCTTTACTTCTAGATTGAGGGCCAGATTGATGGTGAATGTACCCAAGATCCCTAAGGAATTACATGATTTCCTTAGACCAAAGGGGAGGAGGCCAGAATTAAAAGTCTACCATAACTAGGGTGACATTATTCCATACCCAGTCAACATTGTTTTGAGGGTATATGGTTTTCAAGGAACCCCCCATATACTACCATACAATGTGCCACCAAGAGTGGAATTTGCAGAGTTTATGTTGCAAATAGGTTGTATCCATGAAGATAACCTCACTAGGAGGGGTAAGGGAACCTTTTTCCTAGATTATATAGTGGTATTTGATTTTGTATTTTCAAATGGAGGATAGGTACTCTTTGGAAAATTCTTTGATGATTACCACTTAAGGTGTGGTCCAAAGAGGCAACATGATCATGAGGGCTTCTTTTCCCTTTTCAGATAGAGAATAAAGGGTGGGAATTTGGTGCATGAGTTCAACTTTCCTAAGGACCTGATTAGAAATGAATTTGATGTAAATAGGCAAGAGTTGAACAAGGAGAAATTGATAGGTTATGATAAGCTATTAGATATTGTGCAAAAGATGGATCCAAAGTTTGATCCATTGTTGGAGTTCAATCCACATCATAAGAAAATTGATTTTCTAATGGAGAACTTCAAAGAATTATGGGCATCTTGAGGACCAAGAAGATAAACTTGGAATTGAGTCTGGGTGTGCAAGAACAAGGTCCTAGGCCAATGGAAACAAGGCCAACATACCAACCTATAGAAAGGTGGCCCATTTATAGGAGGAAAAAGGATGACAATAGTGATGAAGAAGAAGTGGACAAAAAAGGTAAACAAATAATGAAATTTCCTACACAACCAGGTCCAAAGCTCAAAACACCTAGGGAAATTAAGATTATTGGTTTGGAATCATCACCAAAAGATAGTCCTTCATCACCACCATTTGAACCAATGTCTAAGAGGAAAAAGATTGATTAGCCACCAAAGGATGTGATGGATGTGATTGTTGTTACTGATCAAGATATGCAAATTGGTATGCCTTTGCCTCCTAGGTCAATTGAATTGGTTTTATCTGATTTGGATATGAAAGAAAAATGTGTACAAGTTGCAAGAATGGAGGCATGTAAGGAGTTTCTTGATGATGATGCATTTATAAAAACTCTTGTCTTCTTGCAATTGGTATGGAGGATGAAATTTGAGGAATATCAAGATAAATGTAAAAAGAGGAGAGAGTTGAGACCTAACAGGTTAGACCAGGAGAATGATGAGGAAGTGAACGCTGAATTAATGGAAGAATTCAAGAACAATACTCCTGAGGAAGGAATAAAACTGGTGACTCAAGATGGTGTATTGATTCTACTTTAATGGGGCATTGTAGATGTTGTAGTATTTAATCCCATTCTAAAGTCCAAGCATCCCTTGCAAGACTCTGAAGAAGAGGTCAAGGCAGCACTGCCAGACTCTACTTTTAGTGAAGAGTATGAGACTTTGGCAATTTGGGCATTGGCCCCACAAGGGAGAAAGCTAGATGTTATAGATATTAACCCAGATTTTAGAGGAGGGTTATTAATAAAAAGAGATTCAAAGACCTCAACCATTGAGGCCACTAATCTAACTATGAATGTGGCCAAATTGGCCCAAAAGACTGTTGAAAGAGAAGAGGCTGAAAAGAAGAGCTTGATGGAGAAGTACAACCTTTTGATTGAGGAATACAACAAAATGCAACAAAATAATGTTGAGTTGTAGACCGAGGTGGATAGGTTAAGGTATAAATAGATTGGGGAGACATCAAGTGCTTTGGGGATCAGTTCATTACCTTCCACATCAGGGTCAATGCCTCCTGCTTCTCCAATTATTTCCACACCAGGGTCTCCTAGTCAGAATGCTTCCCTTGGCCCTCCTTTAAAAAAAATTGATGAAGAAACAGAGTGCTATGTCGATCCTACAAAGAAGTAGCTCATGTAGAAAATTGAAGAATTACAAACATCATTAAAGGTAAGTGAGGAGGGATCTCTTTCAAAGCAAAAGGAGATTGTCACTACTGTCTTGAGGCACTTAAATGAAAAGGTTGATAATAGATTATCATGTATACATTCTTTATATTCCTTATTATTTGATGCAAAAAAGAATATAGATAGGGACCAGGAGGTAGTGATACCACTAATTGAAAATTGGATCCCTAGGGCTAGTGATCTGGGTATAATGTATACATCCTCAAGGTTTGATACAAATAATATACCCCAATCATTAAAGCCTACTCATGTGTTAGTAAAATCATTGCAAGGTTTTCAAACCTTACCAAATGACTTGAGTAGGAGGATCAGGGAATTGGTGAAGAATTTTGATGATTGGGGTAACACATTGTTACCTGATATAATTGATGACAGGGGAATATCAGGTTACTCCAGCAATGGCAAGATCAGGAAAATGAGGTCATCAACGACCAAATTAAATTAATTTGTGATGACTCATATTATGATTTTTTGGTGAGCTGTATGGATAAAATCATTAGCACTAGCTCATTTTTGGAATCTTTTGAAAGAGATGCAAATCAGGTAGCAATTAAAGATACACCTTATAATGCTAAGATAAATGAGGTAATTAATTTTGACTGGTTGATTGATGAAGAATATAAGAAATGGGTAACTAGATATTTAATTAAGGAAGAATAAAATAAGTGGGCTGCTAATGGTTGGAAAATAAGTTGTTGTAGTTACAATGGTTTCCAGTTTTTCTTTGGTGGCAATCTTGGTGCGGGATTCTTATGGATTTTGTTGCTGCATCAACTTTTCTCAGCTAGAACGATGAACATGAATATTCTCTAGGGTCATTGTTGTTGTAACAATTTTTGGAATGTCACCAAGTATTCCAACTAGCTAGTGACATGTGTACTTTCTGGCCTGATGCTTGTTTTCTCCATTTTCTATAAGAAGGATTTCAAGGCCAAAAGTACGGTTTAGCAAGTTAGATAATTTTGGGTTGATTCTAGGTGAAGTTGTAGAGAAAATTATAAAGTTTGATGGTTTTAGAAAATGAAATTTAGGTTCTGAGTCATTTTGTAATAGGTTTTGAATTCATGGGGATTTAATGTTATATAACAGTACTAGCATTTGAGTTGAAATGATAAATTCAAACTCATTTCTCTCCAATGTACATGCATATCTGAATTTTGAATAAGATAACTAAGGGTTGTTTCATTCATCTCACTATTGTGGTGTGTATGATCCTTATTTTATCTTTAATTCAAGGGATTAATTAAATTATTAAATGGGATTATAGGCGGATATGTTTTGTATAAGGATTTGATAAGTAGTATTGGGTTAGAATACATATTGATGAGATTGCAATGCAATTTTATCAGGGATCGTATATGTTATGTGTTAAATCTATCATAAACCCTTGAATACTTATGAATTTGACTCCCACAATGGATATACGACACTAATCTAAGTTGTATGATTCATTATTTGTTCATCTTTACCTAGATCTTGCTAAAAATTGCAAATCAATGACCTATTTTATCTTGGGATTGTGTTGTAGTTATCTCATGCTCCAAATAGTTGATAATGTCAATGAATAGCCAACTTTGTTAGATATTATCCTATTATGTTGAGCTGATAAATGAGATTATCTATTATTGTGTTGTTTATGATATTGGTGTAGAGTCCACATAAACACATTAGGGATCACCCTCATAGGTCTTTTAGAGCCCGAAGTGTAGGAGGTTTTTTTAAACTCCACGTCAATTGGTCCAAGTCCTTTGAGCTACCCTTGATTGGGATTGGAAATTCCATAGGTAGATTAGAAGACCAACCTAGTTACATTGTAAAACAAAACCAACACTTCCATCTACCATTAACCCAAAACCCAAAACCCTTAACCCTTAAACCTTAAAACCTTAAACCATCTACCCTCAACCCTTAACCCCCCTTCCCTCTATCCCTCTTCCACCCCTTCCCTCTCTCTCAAGTCTCTCCATCCTACCCCTTTCCCTCTCTTAGGTCTCTCTCAGCTCTTAACCCTCCCTTCCTTTATCTCTTTCTCTCTCTCAAGTCTATCCTTCCCTAGCACCACTCCTCTCTTAGATCTCTCTCTCTCTCACTCACTCTCACTCCTCTATCTCAAGTCTCTCCCTCCTACCCCTTATCCCTCTTAGGTCTTTCTCTCCTCGCCTCCTCTATCTCTCTCCCTCACCTTAACCCTCCCCTCCCTCTATCTCTCTCCCACTCCCTCCTCTATCTCTCTAAGTATCTTCAATATCCTACCCCCTATCCACTCTCTTAGGTCTCTCTCTGCACTCACTCACTCACTCCTCTATCTATCTCCCTTAGCCCTAAACCTAAACCTAAACCTTTAACCTTAAACCCTCTACCCTCTTACCCTCTACCCTCCCCTTCCTTTATCTCTCCTCTCTCTCAAGTCTCTCCTCCTAGCACCCTCCTCTCTTAGGTCTCTCTCTCACTCACTCTCCTCCATCTCCAAGTCTCTCCCTCCTACCCCTTCTCTCCTCTTTGGTCTTTCTGTCACTCACTCCTCCCTCTATATCTCTATCCTCCACCCTTAACCCTAAGCCCTTAAACTATCTACCCTCACCGCTAACCCTCCCTCCTCTCTCTCTCAAGTATCTTCAATATCTTACCCTCTCTAGCTCTCTTAGGTCTCTCTCTCACTCACTCCTCCTCTATCTCTCCCTTAACCCTAAACCCTAAACCCTAAACCCTTAAACCCTCTACCCTCTACCCTCTACCCTTAACCTCCCTTCCTTTATCTCCCTCCCTCCCTCTCTCTCTCTCATCTCTCCTCCTACCCCTCATCCCTAAACCATGTAACCCTCAAACCTAAACCCTTAAAATTTCTATCCTCTACCTCAACCTCTTCCCTCTCCCTTCCCCTTCTAATTCTCTCTCTATCTCTACCTCTCCCCTTCTTCCCCTCTTCTGCTCTCCCTTCCCCCTCCTAATTCTCTCTCCCCCTCTCTTTGTCTCTCTCTCTCTCTCCCCATTTCCCCCCCTCTCTCTCTCTCCCTTTCCCTCTCTCTCTATCTCTCTTGGCCACCCTCCACCTGCTAATTACTCTTGTGTATATGTGTTTAAAAAACTACAACGAATGGAAAAAATTCTTTCAACACATAAACTATTATGTAGTAGTCAATTAAAATGAAAAAGCTTACTCTATACTAGTTAGAATACACAACTAAGAAAATGATCTAAAGTGAATTATTTATCCTAGAGGAACTAAGTATATAGTATACAAATAAAACCAACAAACCCACAACTACCCCTATTTTGAAGGAGTTTAATTTTCTCCCCTTCCTGATCTCGCTAATATTGTCTAATTGGTTTAAAGAGATGAAGGGTCATAACACAACTTTATTCAACCTAGTAAATAGCTTGGTTAATGAAACTTGACAAAAGCAACAAAACAATTGCTACATTTGGTATTTCATGTTGAATGAAGAGTGGTGACAATAATCTACTTATAGTTTAATAAAACACTATTTTATAAGAAGGCTTAACATTAGAAAGATAAGTGTTACTTATAGTTTAATAAAACACTATTATAGTTTTACCAACATATACTATTGTATGCTTCTGCATGGCTTCTAGGGGTTAATATATGGGGAGAGAAAGAGAGAGAGATAGAGAGATATGGAAGAGAAAGGAAGAGAGGTGGAGATAGAGAGTTGATGATAGGGGGATAGGGAGGGAGATATGGTGAGAGATAGAGAGGAGATAGAGAGGAGGGAGAGAAAGGATATAGATAGAAAGAGATAGAGAGAGGAGGGAGGAGATAAAAAATAGAAATAGAGATAGAGATATAGAGTAGGAGAGATGGAGGGAGAGATGAAGTGAATGAGAGAGAAAGGGGTAGTGGAGAGATATTCAATAGATAGAGGAGGGAAAAGGGAGTGACATAGATAGTGGAGATATAGAGATATAGAGAGCGACAGAGAGAGATATATCAATCACCCTCCCTATATCTCTATCTATTCATCCTTATCTCTTTATCTCTCTACCCCTCTCTATCTCTTTGTCTCCCTTTCTATTTTGTATGTTTGTCATTATCTCCCTCTCTCTCTATATTTTCTTCCCTATATTTATCTTTGTCTCCTTAAGTGTGCAATGGGTACATTGAAGAGGTCTTAAAGGAGAATTATCATATCTTTAATCAAATGGCATGCTGCCTTGAGCATAACTCCCTAGGGACACATGTCGTCCTTGGATTGTTGACATGAAACAACTAATCAAAATTTAGTTTCTCTCTCTCAAATTAATATAAATTACTATTATATTAAATATATATTATATTAATTATATTTTGTATTATATAAAAATATAGTTATTATTAATTATTAATTATAATAATTTTATATGTATTTAATAATTTTGTTAAATAATATAATAATATATAATTATAATAAGTTGAATAATTATAATGTTTATTATGTAAAATATAGCTAATATATACTTAACTATATTGTAGAATATTAAAATCTAGCTAAATGGAACCAAAATTTTCAATTTAATTAACATATTCTAAAACCTAATGAAACCAGGTTGTAGCTCGTCAAATTGGAGAAGTAAAAGGTTAATACCAATGTCAAGGAAGAGTTTGGAGTAGTGAAAACAAGGTCAATGCTAGTGTCGAGGAAGAGTTTGGAGTTAAAACAAGGTCAATACCAACATTGACGAAGAGTTTGAAGGAGTGAAAAAAAGGTCAATATGAACACCGAGGAAGAGTTTTGAGGAGTGAAAATAAGGTCAACACTAATGCCGAGGATGAGGTTGAGGGTACTCAGTGAAATTGACGCACCAAAAGGGCACCAGTACCGTATTTGGCACCCCATTCTCTTTAACCTGCACTTTCATGCCTAGTTTCCAAAGATCTTCTTGTACATTGGCACCCCCCATTCTCATAAAATGGTATAAGATAAGACAAAAATAAAATAGCTTAGTTTTCACATTTTATTGACCACTCTCGTCTTGGAAAAATCCTACACCCACCCACATCTTGGTTGAGGTCTAGGATTTCATCACACATAGCCTTCATTGCATGAGTTTGAAGTAATTGTAGACTTAGCCCAAGTATATGCTAGGCTAAGGTAGATCTAATGAATGGAAATAGAGGCATACAATTCTTCTTTAATACCTCCACCACAAACATATGCAAGGTGTTGGTTGTTTTTACGGTAAGAAGGTTGATCTTCTAATCTACCTATGGAATTGCTAATTCCAATAAAGGGTAGCTTGAAGGACCTCGACCAACTGGAGAGGATTTTAAAGACCTCCTACACTTTGGGCTTTGTAAGATTCGAGAGGGTGATCCCTTAATGCATTTGGCATAACCTCTACACCATCATCATAAACAAGATAACAACAACAAATAATATCATTTAATAGCTCAACATAATAGGATAATACCAAATAGAATTGGTTGTTTATCAATAATATCAAACTATTTAGAGCATGAGATAACTACAACATTTCTACAAGATAAGATAGTCATTGATTTGCAATTTGTAGCAAGCTCTAGGTAAAGGAAAACAAATACTGAACCATACGAATAAGTGCAACTTAGATCAGTGTCATATATCCATTGGAGGAGCCAAATTTATAAGCATCTAAGGGTTTATGACAGATTTAACACATAACATATAAGATCCTTGATAACATTGCTTTATAATCTCATCAATATGTATTCTAACCCAATACTACTTATCAAATCCTTATACAGAACATATCCACCTACAATCCCATTCAAGCATTTTAATTAATTCCTTGAATTAAAGTTAAAACAAGAATCATACACACCACAATAGTGAGATGAACGAAACAACCCTTGATCATTTTATTCAAAATTTATATGCTTGTAATAATGAGAGACATATGTTTGAATTAATCATATCAATTCAAATGTCAAGATCATTATAAAACATCAACTCTATGAATTCAAACCTACTACGAATGCCTCAAAACCTAAATTGCATTTTCCCCTAAACCATCAAACTTTACAATTTCTCAAGAACTCTCATCTAGACTTGACCAAAAATATCTAACTTGCTAAACCATACTACCTTGAAACTCTTCTCTATACAAAAGAAGGAGAAAACAAGTCAAGCTAGAGCACATTACAAGCCAATTGACTACCTTGTGATATTCCAAAATGTAACGGGCTCAAAAAGATCCCACCCAAGGCGTATAAGATAAACACTAGGGTTTTACATGAAGACAAAGGTAAAACCCAACCTTAGGCTTTTCCCAAACACCATAGATGACCAGAGAGATAAGGCAAGATAAAAATGGAACACAAAGAGAAATTTTTTGAAGTTCCATCGCAAGGAAAGGTCTCCTCTCTTCTTGGTAGTGATAACTCCTCCACACACAACCCTTAGAAATTATGAATAGAGGAATATAATCATTGAAGAACTCAAAGTTGATTCTCTCCTACCTGATGCAATTAGTCATTTTATCCTTACAAACATTTATAGTGATTACTAGAGGAACATAGACCAATTCTTCATAATAGAAGAATTTGATCATACTTTTCCAATGATGGCATTATGAGAAAACCTTAGGTTAAATGAATAATTTCCAGCTAAGTTCTTTAAATCATGTCCAACCGTATAAGAGAAGACCGCTGCTATGTGTACCTCGATACCATGGAGAAAGGCTCTTTGGGCTCTTTCATCAATCATCCTACCTTATAACATACCAAAAGTCTCCTAGTAGTTAGACATAGGAACATTTAAGATGACTTTAAAAAAAAATTATTGCCAAAGCATAAACTTATGATGACTTAACTAGGCCTAGTACATACCCCTCCTTGTTAACCCCTTTGTGACACATATGGAAATTAAATGTAAATTTGCTGCTATTTTTAGTCATGTAGGTGTCCAATAAACCACTTGGTGGTGTTTCCCTTCAAGTTTATTTACTTGAATGAAGAGAAAAAGTCCTTTGATTACAATTAGAGAATACATTTGAGGCCTTGGTTGTGTAATTGGTGGGCCATAGTCACATTTAACACTTGTTACAAAGTTTGGGAGTTAAAATGTTAAGTAGATTTGATTTGTGATGGACACATTTGGACGGTAGTAACAATAGCTTGCAATCTATCAAGACTTGATTACCTTATAACCTGTGAAATTCTAGTGATGAAATGATAGATTAATCATAATGTCACCTTGGGATCACATCACCATGAAATAAATTCATCCAACATCCTTATGAGTGCAGGTACCACCAAATAGGTATTTGTTAGATCTGTCTTCCTCGAGCAAGGGGAATTCAGGAAGAGAAGAGGAAAGCAAGACATGTAGTAGGTCTAAAAGAGGGAGATCAACTAGAGGTCAAAATATTAGAAGAAAATTCTATAAAAGCATGGAATTTTTTCTTGTTGAAGGTGGGTCATGTTATTATGATGATGAGAGCATAGGTGATGTCGAGGTTCCCTTGAGGTACAAACATCTACGGAAAAAATGGGTACCCAAGGAACTTCCTCTAATAAACACTAATTCTTGTGTCAACGAGGGTATATCCCATGCTAACCATCGCCATTACATGGTTTGGGGCCTATTTTTCATGGATGGCATAAAGGTCATACTTAAAAAATTACCTAATTGATGGAGTATACCGGACCTCGCTACAATTACAAAGATTGGATGTAACTGTCTGGGATATACATGAAGTATGCATAGGTATGCACCGTCACAGGTCTATATATAGCTAAAAGATAAGGATCAAAATAAAGGAGTGGATATATACATTGAAGAAAGGCCAAAAGAATTAGGGAATATTGTAGGGTTTATAAACAGTACATGACCTGGGTCAACAAATAAGCAACTCAATTGCATATTCGAGGCGCACGAGGGAAACTGTATTCAAGCAGTGATAAAATCAATAACCTAGAGGGAAGAGTTTCTAATCAATTATAATTTGAATCACTTAGTTACAAAATCAGTTAATATGGGGGTGGTACGTACTATGTACCAGTTTACCCAACCTCCAATTAATGACTCCAATACACCATTTTATTCTTATGTTCTTTTTCGTAAGTCTATTGCTCTATTTCGTAATGTTTTTTATATTTAATTTTGTCACAAAGACATTGATCATATGGAGAAGGCTCTGGCCAAGAGCACAAATCACAATGTATCTTCAAGCACTTCTACCCAACAGGTTTACCTCATTGTAATTGTACAAATTAGATACGAGCAAAATATTTTATTATTATGTTGTTTTCATAAGTTTATTGGGTTAATTTTGATAATGTTTTTAATATTCTTGTTACAGTCGACTAATTGGGGAAAGGCACCAGTAGTAGACAAGAGCATCCATAGGAGGTGTAGTCAAATATTATGATGATGACATCGCTTATTCAATAAACCCTCTTGATATAGATAAGGAAGACCCAAAAAATGCAATGAAGAAATGACTAAGTTGATATTCATAGTGCCTCAAATAGATAAGATAAGAGAGAGGGTTAAAGTATTGACTGAGAGATTACAAAAATTGCAAGTAAGTTGTCATGAGGTCTTTAATTATAACATAAGTTCATTCATGGTTTTATATTTTGTACTCTTTTATGTCATGAACTAAAATATGTGTTGTTTTTACAAGATTTTTTGTGTCCTCATGATGCTCTTGGCCATGATCAGGGTACTGCAAGTTCTACCCAAGTAGTAGGGGTTGTTACAAGTGTCCATCCTAATCTTCTTGTGCATACATCACATCATTTGACCCCATCATTCATGCCTATATTGTCATTTGAAATGTTGGAAACACATACCATGCAGGCATTCGTTAGTGCACCCTCTGGAAGTGAACACATGCTAGAACATGCGTCAGGACATGTACTTGGGGATGTAGAGGCCACTAGTACTGGTGATATTTTAGCAGCATTTCCTGGATCTTCCCTTATTACTAGTATAGGAATATTTCCAGTCACATTTGTGGTGACTGAGGATTTCATTCCCATAAAGATAGAGAAGGTCCTAGGTACTTTAAAATGTTTTAATTATTATTATATATAATCCAATTGAAATTAACTTATTGATTTCTCTTTTTAGACTATTGATCCCATGATAATTTTGTAGGAAATGATGTTTTTTATAAAAATCTAAGTGATATTACATTGGAGCTCTTTGAGCCCACCATACGTACACAATGGAATTCCCAAAATTAAGATTTAAAATATGAGCTCATTAATTTTTTAGTTGTGCTCTTCGGTGATAAAACATTCAACCGAACCAAGGTCCTTAGGAAAGTTGGTACCTATCTAAAGTATGTGAGGAACCAATATAAGTCACATTTAGAGAAGAACAAAAAGTACGAGATACCCCCCATGATTTTGAAGAGGGAGTGGAAGGATCTAGTGTTGGATGGAAAGGAGAAGGCTGAAAAGAAAAAAGGAAAGACACCACCGGGCCAAGGAAGTTATGTGATACTATCAAAAATGTAATTATATATTGATTAATATTTCTTTTTACATAATCTAATGCATTTCAAACTTTCAATAGGCTACCCGACACATTGAAGGCAACAAAGGCAAGACTAGAAAAATATGGGCAACACAAACTTGGCTCTGGTGGTTATATGAAATTAGCTGCACAAATTGTAAGTATCAATAAATGAAATATGGTATCCAAATAATAGGTTGATTTTTTTTTTGGTTTTATCACACCATAGAAGCAAAATTTATGATCTTATGCAAAAATGTAGGGATTTGAATTCAATAGAGTTCCCACAGAGGATGACATGAAGATTGCCTTCCAGCAAGGCTATGGAGCCATGGTTGAACGCCTAAGAGTCTTGACTGGGAAAACACAATCTTCCAATAAATCTAACATGTAGGTAAATAAACTCAATAAAGTTTATTTAAAATTGAATACTTTTGCAATCTATTCAATATTAATTTCCACCATAAAGTAATTATATGCTTATTTATTTTAAACATTCAAGCAATGATAATAATGCACACGACACTGGAATGCAGCCTGGTGAGGGTGGAGTACAACCTGTAGATGAAAGTCATGGTGTGCATCCCGGTACTTTAGAGCATGTAGAGCGTGATCAACATGTTGAGCATGTTCGTGCCAGAGAAGATCAAGAACATGACGGCCTTGCCAGTAAAGAGGGACTAATTCTAAAGTTTTTTAAACATATTTAATTACAATTGGTGTATTAATTAATGTAACCTTTCCCTGCTTCAACTTTAGAGCATGTAGAGCATGATCAATGTGTTGAGCATGATCAAGAACATGAAGTGGCCCCATCAGGTAAAGAGGACCACTCATGTTCTTTTAAACATATTTAATTTCAATTGGTGTATTAATTAATGTAACCTTCCATGTTTCAACTGCAGATCAAGATTTAGAGGGTGTTCAACATGTTGAGCATGAGTCTATAATAGAAGTTCAGGAACATGATGTGGACCCATCAGGTAAAGAGAACCACTCTAATGTTCTTTTAATTAATGAAATACTTGTAACAATAATAATAATAAAACATATCGGGCCCAATATTTCTTTTTATTATTAAGCAGCACTCTTATAGTGGCCCACGCCATGAGCAGCATGACTAGGCATACATTAAGATCATGAGTAGAGGGAAGAAAACTAAGGGGACAGATGATTTAGAAAAAACAATACTCCACTTCAGCTTTATGTAGCTTTAAAAGAGAAACAAAAAAAAAGTGATTGTAATCATATCATGACAACTATATTTTGATAATATGTAAAAATTGAAAGAATGAATATTATATGTTAATGAATGAATGTGAATATGTTAATTAATGAATGTTATATGTTAATGAATGAATGTTATATGTTATTAATGGATGAATGAATGATTAATGTTATATGATTGGGTATGGGGAATTGAGAGTAATGTGAAGGAGCGGGTGGAGCGGCTAAATGAGCTTCCACCGTCACATGGTTGGCCCTATTAAGTAGAGAATATTAAATTATTCTCGAAACAAAGAGAAACTCAATAAGGTAATGCACTTTTCAATATAATAAATGCATCATTTGAAGCATCAAACCAATATGCAAAGATGAAGAAAGTGCTAACTTTTCACTATGGTGGCAGAAAATGATTTCCTTTATACCCTAAATCCATGCTCGTGATCATAATTTGAAGTTGTTTCCATTCCAATGTTCGAAGTTTAGTTTGTTTGTATGTATTTTGTATGAATACCACATTGTGTTGTGTGTGGATTTGGTTTCAAAGCTCTCAAGGCTTCTTCTATTTCTTTTTAGTGGTGACATAACTCTAAAATTTGACTTTGTTTATAAATAAAAGTTAGTGGAAAAATTCGATAGCTCTGAAGGGTTTAGAGGCTCGATTGAGATAGATACACGGATATTTGGATCTTGTTGTTGATGGGAGGCTTCCACTTTACCATGAAATTTTGTACCATCTGCAGGTATGCAAAAGTTTCTCTACTTACATTCATTCTTGATCATAAATGTTGTAAATTATATTAATGCTTCAAACTTAAGATTTGTTTCATTTTTATAATGATCAAAATGTTATACTTAGCTATACATTCAAGCATTCTCTTGCCCCCCACCCTTTCTCTCCCTTCCTCTTAAGAATTTTCTTTGTCATATAAGATTCACATTTCTGTCTCATTTGTACAAATTTATATAAAGTACTAGGAGTGAATAAAGATATGTAAAAGATGATGGATTATTTCTAAACAAAAACTTTCCATCTTATAGCTAATTAAATCCTTAATATTTGAATAGTTTAG
>VDFB02000017.1:18115970-18205959 GCA_007258455.2 Sequoia sempervirens
ACAACCATCTACAAGTGATTCAAGGTGTAAATATATTAACGAGATTTAACAAAATACATAGTATATTACATAACAAGTAAAACAAATGGCAATTATAAGATGTATACAATGAATTGAAAAAATATCGCTACTTACCTCATGTATTTTCCAAGATCATATATAACTTGCTTGACATTGTTGTCAAAGTTATCTGGGAGAGATAGAGGTAGAACGTACTACAACAATTATAAAATGATCTTTTCATTATTTTTCTAAAAGTAGTAAACATAATACATTGAAAAGTACATGCATTATACAAGTGTATATAATATACCGAAATAATTACCTTAATGAAGGTATGCCAATCATGCATTTTTATCCCTGACCTAAATTCACTTTTCTCTATTATTATATTGTTTATGTTCGCAAAAATCCTATGCGAAATCAAATTTTTCATATGACTTCTTTTATAGCATTTCTTTTCTCTCTATTAATAACCAAGGAAGGGAACTTATATTAATTTGGTCTCGATCACTATTTAATTGAATGACAATTTTCATTGCATGATTGGCTTCCTGAATGTCACTACAAATTTTGACAATTTTTTCTTTGTCATGCCTTCCATCCAATATTTTCCATATCATTTCTGTTATATTATTTCCGATATGCATTGTATCAAACAAATACACAATTTGTAGCTGCTCATAGTAGGGAAACCTACTAAATTGTCTGGGATAAATTTTTAGTCCTTGTGGAAGCCAGACATTAATGCCTTGATGACCTTCATGAAGAATATAAGTTAAAAAAATAACAAAGAAAATCACTGTCAATTGCAACATGAGTAAACACAACACAATATAAAAATATAAATTCAAAATATATCATATATTATAGATAAACAATTTGATATGATGTATAACCTTGGCGATTAATTCTATTATATATCAACATCCATAGGCAAGGTGTCATTTTTCGTGGTTTTGATGTAGTCTCTTCTTTCCCATTGAAAAGATGTTTTTTAGTAGTTCAATACTTATGATTTCTATGGAGGAAGTTCTTATACTCATCAAACATCTACTTTCCTAAACTTTTTGAATGATGAGATTTCATCTTTGGACCACAAATTGGACATGCAAATTTTCCCTTTGTTTGAATACCTGCAAGATCATATATAATTGGATTAAATATGCCAATTTTTATAATTATATATAATGAATAAATTATTTTAAAAACATGTATGATATCTAATTCATAAAATTAAATATTGTTAAATTGCAGTCGAACGTTATAACATACCACAAAAATGTTTTAGCCCTAGGGCATCATGAATTGTCCATACAATCATTGCATGGAATTGAAATTGTCTTTGTCCTATTGGTCTAGAGATGTCATACATAGTGACGCCATTCCATAACTTTAGTAACTCGTTGATAAGAGGCTCGATATATACATTCATATCTTTTAACTTGGTACTTACCTAGTTGAATGAACATAAACATTACATAATTATTATAACCATTTTATTGCAATATATATAAATTAATGTACATGACTATTGAATGAAAAAAATATAAGTCATTATGCAACAAATAAGACAAATGAGATGCTACTAAATTAAAGAAAATTGATGTAAACAAATACCTAGAACAATCATTGAAAACATTATGTTCTCCCTCTTTATTGACATCCATGGAGGAATGTTATTGTTGATAACAAAAACAGGCCACACTGAGTAAATAGATCTCAGCTCTCCAAATGGATTGACACCATTCGCTCCCAATGAAAGCATGAGATTATGAGGTTCTTTAGAGTGTGGCCATTTTTCCTCCATGCCCCTAAATCCATAACCATCCACAGGCATTCTAAGAATGTCATATCCACTTCTATTTTGTGCATGGTAATCCATAAATTGCGTTAAGCTTTCACACCTAAATAATCATTGCATACGTGGAATAATGGGAATATAACGAAGAACCTTGTGAGACACCTTTTTTGTTAGTTGATCTATTCAATATCTATTGATAGGACATTCTAGGCATTCTATTGAAAATTCCTGTTGTTTATGATATATAATATGATAATTGGGGCATGTATCTATATCTTGATACTCCATTATGATATCTTTCATAATGCCAAATAAATCTCAGTATGAGCGAGGTAAAATATTTGATGGTGGTAACAAAAATTCACCAATCAATCTACGACAAAAAATAATTTGTTAATATAAAGAATATTAATGGTACATATTTCATCCTTTATTTACTAGTGATGAACTAACAACAATTAAAATAGATGAAAAAAGATGACATAAATGACATACCTTAACATCAATGAGATTTCTATGTTTGATAAACCATTCATAACCTTCAAGTTCAACAACAACAATACAATAGAGAGAAGATTTGTTTGGGAGCCTTCATAAAGAGGCTCGTATGCCTTCTCAAGTATAGGTAAATTATGAACATCATCAAAGTCATCTCGATCATCATGATCAGCTCTACCACTAATTGTGCCATGGATCAATGTATTTGCACCATCATCTTCAACTATGTTTTCTGGTGCATGATCATCTTTGATATTCATAGCTCCATGTTCATCTGCTTGCAAAACCACATTCTCCGAGTCGTGATAATCCATATCATCTACCCTAGGGTGCCCCACCTTTATAATAATGATAAACACAAATAAACCATGCTCATGATCTCAAGTGATTATCTATATATAAAATGTTAAAACGATATAAACATTTACAAATTCAATCAATATAAACACATATAATGAACAACTTACCAATGGACAATAATCATGCCCCCCTTCATAGTGACCATGCTGCCTACAATGTTTCTCAGCTATGGTGATTAAAAGTCATCTCGTCTTTAATCCCTTGCAATTATTGCAAGGACAATAACATTTCTCATCACCCTTTCTTTTCAATCTAGCCCACAATCTATCAAGTGTCTCTTCATTTTGTTCTAGACTAATATCATTTGACATGATTTTTATTTACCAAGCTTGACTATTTAGATCTTCAAAAAATATCAAACTCACACTCCAATCATTTTTATTCATAGATTGGTAAAAAACTCTAATAATTCTGATATTTTACACCAAAATTTGTTTGCATGCAACCACCCCTGCAAAAGAGAAGATAGTATGAAGTTAATGACCCCAAAAAACACTTTAAAATGCTAATTCTAAAACTTATTAAATTCTGATTTTACTATGATTTCCAACCATTAGACTCCTAAAATTAGGATATTGAACTTGATCACACACTTCCTACAACAATGGAGGTAGTGAGCTAGTAAGAGCAAGTGACCCATTCCTAAGGAGTAACAAGTCAGAATCATCATTGCTAATGTCAATACGGATTTATCCTTTTAGTTAAAGATGCAATGTGTCACTTCTTATGATGAGCTTATCCTTAGGGCTCTCAACATTGAGAGAGCTCTAACTGCACAAGGAAGCACACACTAGTAGAAATTGGAAAATAAATGACTAGGTGACTAAAAATTTTAGTCACAACAACTAAAAATGACTAAATTCTACTCATTTTTTGCAACTCAGCTATAAATGAGTAAATAAATTACTAGTTTGGTCGTTGATTAAAAATTATTTAGTCACCAAAATAAAAATGACTAAATAATTAGTCATTTATTTAGTCACAATCCATTTGAATAAATCATTTAAGGAATCAAAAATATAGCCCGCCAAAATACTCTAAAACTTTAATAAAATACCCTAAAACTTTTGTCAAAATCTTATTTTCTGGCGTAGTCCACCAGAATGGAGTTTTCATTTTAATAAACATACTCTAAAACCTTTGTCAAAACATTATTTTCAAGCATAGACTACCAAAATGGAGAAGTGTTTCAGTAAAGAATGACAGAAAATAGTGAGGAGATGTGTGTGAAAGGAGGCATAGGATTCATTGCTTCTTATCTCATTCCTGCTCTACTCAACAAATTTTACATTGTTCCCGCTACTATCTATAATCTAGGTATTTACTTGACATACATTTGTATAATCTCAAATTCCTTTAGAGGATTTTGAAGTATCAATGTATCCTATATAGGGTTTGGAATGATTTATTTTAATTAAAAAAATAAATAAATGATGTATTTCCCTATAATTAGATAATGTAGAGATCTCCTAAATCTGCCCCAACACACTATCCTCTTTGGCATTGTATTCATTACTCCATCTACTATGGTTTTGCATGTGACATCTTTAATATCTTCATGACTATGGATTTTAAATAGATCTCAGTCTTTTCTTTAATCCTTTTCATGATAACCCTTGAGCTCCATAATCTACCTTCAATCTATTTTGAGAATGTTGTCTTAAGCTAGACTGCATAGTATGCATGTAAAACAAGTCCTTCATACTTGCCATTGTTCCAAACCACCACTCACTGCCTTGCTTAAAATGTTGCTTCCATAAGCACAATAGCATGTTTTAAAATCATGGTTGCCAGTGATTGACCTTTAAGGTCACCACTTTCATCAAGATACAATGAGATTTTTGTGTTCAAACTCAAGGCATTATGCAAGATAACATTGTGAATTGTTTGTTCTATATGATTTGATTTTATTGCACATTTATTACTTTGCTAACTTCCTTTAAGACTTGGTATTGCACCCTCAGCTACAATCTCAAATAGCTCACTCACTATCACTTGAAGATTCCTTTCATGAGCATCCTTCTATAAAATAAAACTATTCCTTATACACTACCTACTTACTATAGGGGACTCATTGTTTCATGGTATTGTAGATGTTAAGATCCTTCAACCTTATTGACACTATTTCATAGTCCACAAGGTATTATTCACTATTCTCCCATATTTGATGAGTCTCAAAACACTGCTCAAACATGCAATCCACTACCTCCATTATACATTAATGGCTAAGAATAAACACTAAACCTATGATTACCACTGTTACTTCATTTGGACAATCATTCCTTGATCACATTTTCCTTGTCTAACACTACCAAAAGCATTTGAAAAACACTTAAGGTCAGCAAGGGGGTAAGGAAACTCACTGCTAAAATCTCCACTTTACTATGCAAGGTTTGAGCTTTATTATCTTGTCATTTCTCAGCCTCTTTTTAACTATCACATCTCAAGTGACTTTCATTCTTCTTACCATAGATTGCATTTACAAATGTCACTAAGTTACATAGTGTGCTTGTTATTGGCTATAATCTTTAGATTGCAAGATTTTGTTATTAGCTACAATGTCTCAATCTTTCTAGTATTGAAACCTCACTAATCTCCTAGATTTATTGTTTATGTTTCTACAGAGGCCTAGGGTTTGTATCCTAATCATGCTCTTACCAATGCTTTTGTTGGTATTAAAAAAAACTTTAAATCTTGGGTCAGAAAATTAGTTGTCTCTACAAAGTTGTGGTATGATCTTGGATTGTATCCTAGAGTGTGTGGGAAGCTTGTGTTTGATCATTAAGGTATGTAAACCTGATAAGGGAAATGTATCATATATAGCATGGTTCTTTCTTTAATACTTTCCATAATGGTTATTAGCATATCACGTTATTATAGTTTGCGGTAACCCAAGATTGCATTCAAGTATGTAACAAACTTGGTTTGTAGTTTAATCTATACACTTTTAAGTAACATTCATAAGGTTTAGAAAATCTTGATCACTCTCTAGAACAGCCCATTAAACATGGCTTGTGCTTGAATGCACTACATAATTGATATAACACAACCACTCTACATATCAACCAAAGTTATAGGCTCTTTATTGCAGCAAGAGGTAATCACTCTTGGATCATGCTATAATTACATCATAACCTATTAAACTTGAGACAACCTGAATGAACTCAATGATGATTGAAACCTACATAATACAACCTAAATTAACTACATTAAATGAGTGGCTCCATTTCTATCACAACATAGCCACATTAAACTTGGGTCACACATGATTGCATCCTATATTTTTTATAGCACAACTATGCCACATGACTAATAGTGTTATGGATCACATAATTATAGTCACAAGAATTTGTTCCTTGGTTGTGATCTTATGGTGATTCCACAAAAAAATATGGACATGAAATTCTCAAAAACCTAAACCTCTAAAAATGAAATCTGATGAGATGTTGCTTTAAAATATGATTTTCAAACCTGGAACTACAAATTTGACTCACAACTGAATTTTGCAAAAAGATAATGACTACCCTCAACCTGGCGATATCTTCTTCAATTTTTTCTATTTTTTCCCAAGAAAATAATCCTTAGTTCTCCACAAACTGTCTCAAGTAGAGCAAAACACTGTCGCAATAAATCAATGACTCACTTTTCTTTATGTTGGCAACAATTTTATTTTTTTCTTATTTTTCATGTTTGTCAAAATTTGGATGAAACTCAGTCAAAATTTTGATGAAACCCAGGTTTGTCGAAATTTCGATGAACGTTGGGGATAAACTTTTAAAAATTTGAAAATTACGCTTCAAATTTTACAAGCACCCGACGATACATCAAATTATACATATTTCGTCAAATTTTGTAGTCAAATGAGTTAGTGCTTGAATTCATTTTACTTCTATACTAAGAAGCCATATGACCAAATTTATTGCAAGAAAATCAATATCCATTAAATTTTTGAGCATTTGGTTGTCTTACTGAATATCTTCTACCTCTTTTCATCTAATTTCTTTGTCTGGAATCCTTTTGTTCAAATCTAGAGCTTTCTCCCTTTTCATATCTAAGACCTTGCCTATCATTTGCATTTTTCTATCTTTTACTCAACTCATCAAGCTTAGTAGAATTGATCTTAAACTTCTTCTTGTATTCATTTGTAGTAGTGAGTTCATCTCTAAGAATAACTATTTGTCTTTCAAGCTCCTGTTCATTATTTCTGGATTGTTGTAGTTCAATTTCCAATTGAAAGAATTCACTATTAACTTTGTTGCATTCTTCATATCTTTCTTTTAAGGACTGAGCCAGATTCTCCTCATTCTTCTTGCTTTTCTCAATTTCCTTAGTCAGCTTCATCACTAGAGATTGTATCTCAAGCTTTAGGGTAGTATTGTCTTTAGCAATCTTTTCACATTCTTCTATTATTTCCTTCAAGGTATGATTTAGATGAGAATTTTCCATGCTTTTATTTTCATTATGCTTCAGCTAATTACATAATTCACTTCTCTTTTCTCTTGACTCATTGATTTTATTCTTCAATGATTGAATAAATTTTTCAGCATCCTCAAGATTTTCTTTTAATTCCAGGACTTCTACTTTAGACTGATCAAGATCATCAAGTACCACCAAAAAATTTTGTTGTAGACCACCACAATTCATTGTATTCCAAGATCTACCTCAAGTTGTTAAACTTTTGTAGAGGAACCTTGCTATGATACCAATTGTTGGACTCAAGGAACACTGAGAGGGGGGGTGAATTAGTGTTCAACAATATTTATGTTTCACAATCTAGATCATAAACCATTTACAACATTCACAAAAAATTTAATATGTAAGCACATGAAGGGAACAATAGAGACACCATAACACCAATATTTTTACGTTGAAACCCTGTTAGGCGAAAAACCACAATGGAGGTTAATCCACAATTTATACTTTGTTAAAAGTATGAAGAAAAGGGGAATGCACATGCATTCATGCACATTGCCTAGAGCTCACTACTCAAAATAGGAAGGCTCTCTACCTTACAATATATTTGAATTACAACAAAAATGTGAATTGAGAAGATAACATCTACATATGCCTGGATTTAGTTTTGGTGAAGCTCATTGATCAGATTCTATACCACATGTTTGATTCTGCACTTCTCTCTGCTTTGCTAACATTCGTTTCCAAAAAATCCTCTATGCACAAGTGCAACTATGCATAATTTGAAATCCTTCTGACATTCGCATACTTCAAACACACACCAAAATCACACAACCACATTCACACTTTAAATGATTGCTCTTATATATTCGATGCCAAATATTTTCATTCATATGTTAGCTTCAACAAAATAAAAGATATTCTCCAACGATCAGCTCAAATAACATTTAATACTCAATGCACACCCACCAAAGTCGGCTAATGTTATGCTGGGGCCCCAAAAAACAATTCTTGAGCATAGAAAAATTAAAAAGTTACTCCTTATACATTTGTGATACCTTATATACATCAAGTTGGCCACCATGAGAAAATAAATAGAAAAGAATTCTATTGGATCTCCTTACTTCCACACCGTCAATGAGACAACACAAAACTCAACAAAAAGATAATAGATATACTTATCAACCTTTCCTAAAATCCACAACAAAAAATGACTATCCGATGAAGCATACAAATTGACTTACCAATCAGATACCCTGTTCTCCATTCTTACTGTTGGTAACACTCTATTCTTTACTCTTTCAAACAAATCCTACTTTGTAGACCTTCATAATGACTTAGGTTGCCATCAATGAAAACACTAAAATCCATCTCCCCAAAATGCCAACACTTCTAGCTCACAATTCAAACATGCAGCATAATCAAGAAATAATAGGGTATGTGCAGGATCATGATGGGCCAAAAAGTGGCAATATGATGGGTATGTGGCTGACGACTATTTTTTTACCCAAAATTGATGAAATGAAAAGGGTTTTTAAAGGAGGTTCTTAGCTTCCATCGATATAAATTATGATTTACTTTGAATTTAATAGGTAATTATTATTAATTTTCTATTCAAATTATGACTAAAGTCCTGATTGATAGGCTGATTCAAAAATATCTATAGCTTTCAAAAAATCTCACATTTTTTGAATCCAAAACATGATTCACATAATATAGGATTCAAAAAAGAAAAATTGAATTTCATGAATTTTTGACCAAGTTAAGGTGGTCAGACATACGAGTTTTTTATATTTTTTAAAAGTTGTAATAAAAAAATCATAATTAATTATTTACTTGGAAAAAAATTACAAGAAAATATACATCACATTGGGGCATGAGTCCTCTACTTATATCTAAAATATTATAAAAAATAATTATCATTTTATTGTGGTTAGGGTGGTCAGAAAGACACCTACTTCTTATTTTTTCTCCTAAAATTTAAGTACCACTGCACTGAAATTTCAAATTTTCGTGAAATAGATTTTTTTTTAAACAAACCTAGTAGTTTAGAAACTACACTCAATTTGCTACAGATTCTATTCTTGCATATTTTTGAAATAATATAGATAACTTATTCAATTTTTACGTCAAGTTGCCTAACTCTGATTTTTCAAAAAAAATTGCCACTTAAGGGCCTATTTTTTCCATGATGATCCTGCAAATACCCAATATTACAGCTTCAATTCTAGAAACAAGGCCAAAGGTTTCTTCAATATCAATACCTTCCATTTGTGAATACCCTTTGCATACCATTCTCGCCTTATTCCTAACCACTTCTCCTTGTTCATTCAACTTATTCTGAAAGACTCATTTAGTACAAATCACATTTTTATCTTTAGGTATGGGAAAAAGTATCCATCTATTATTCTTTTCAATCTACATCAGTTCTTCCTTCATTAATTCCATCCAATGTTCATCTTTACATGCTTCATTAACATTGTTAGGCTTAGTCTTAGAAATCAGAAAATACTCTTTTGCAATCCTTCTTCTTGTCTGCACACCTTTGTTTTTATCTCCTATGATTTGATCTTTAGAATGATTTAGCTTTGCATACCTCAGAACTTTAGGATTCTCTCAAACTTATGGTTCTTTTGTTCTCTCTTCTACACTTCCACTAGTCTTTATTTCTTGACTTTCTTGATTCACCTCAACAGTTTGAACTTGATTTTTTGTTTGAGAATTCTTCCCTTTATCTATACTATCCTGTTGGTTGTCTGAGTAATATCCACAATATCTCGATGATCGAGTAGTGTCTTCATCAACTCTAACATTTTTACTTTCAACCATTTTCCTCAATCTTTTGTTATAGCACCGGTAAGCCTTTCTTTTAGTATAGTAACATAGAAAGATTCCTTTATCACTCCTTGCATCAAACTTACCTATTTCTTCATCTCTCTTGATGTAGCACTTGCTTCTAGAGATCTTGAAATATTTAATAGTAGGCTTGTAACCAAACCATAGTTCAAAGGGATTCTTACCAAAATTACCATTGACATTTACCTAGTTAAGAGTCTACACAATAGATGTGAGGCACATTTCCTTTTAACATCATTTTTCTAGTAGCATCTAGAATTCTTTTGTTCCTTCTCTCTACAACTCCATTTTGTTGAGGGGTCCGGGGAGAAAATAACTGTCTTTTGATTCCATGCTCTTTACAAAAAGAATTGAACTCCTAGGAAGTGAACTCACCTCCTCTGTCTAGCCTTAAGCATTTTATCTTCAAACCTCTCACATTCTCTGCCATAGATTTGAAAATTTTGAACTTTTCTAATGCTTCACATTTTTCTCTTAAGAAAGCAACACAAATTATCCTAGAGTAATCATCAATAAGCAACATAAAGTACCTTTTTCCTTTTAGACTTCTGATTCTAGAGGGACCGCATAGATCAGTATGCACCAACTCCAGTAATCCATTAGAATGATGGATATGTGCAAGATCATCATGGAAAAAAAATATCCTTAAGTGGTGAAAAATTTAGAAAAATTAGTGTTAGGCAACTTGATGTAAAAATTTAAATAAGTTATATATATATATATATATATATATATTCAAAAATATGTAAGAATAGAATCTATAGAAAATTCAATGCAATTTCTAAACTACTAGGTTTTTTTTTATATATCTATTTGGTGAAAATTAGAAATTTCAATGCAGTAGTACTTAAATTTCAAGGAAAAAAATAAGTAGGTGTCATCTAACCACCCTAACCACAATAAAATGATAATATTTTATTATAATATTTAAGATATAAGTAGATGACTCATGTCCAAATGTGATGCATATTATTTTGTAATATTTTGCCAAGTATATAATTAATTATGATTTTTTATTACAAATTTTAAAAAATATAAAAATTTTATGTCTAACCACCTTAACTTGGTCAAAACTTCATGATTTTTTTTTTTAATCCTATAGTATGTGAAACATAGAATGTAATGCATATTTCGGATTCAAAAAATGTGATATTCTTTGAAAGCTATAGATGTTTTTCAATCATCCTATCAATCAAGACTTTAGTCATAATTCAAATAGAAAATGAATAATAATTATTTATTAAATTCAAAGTAAAGCATAATTTATATTGGTGGAAAGATGAGAATATCTTTTAAAAACCCTTTTCCATTTCATCATGATCCTGCACATACCTTGATATTGTTTGCTCCAAAAAGAGACTCTAATCTGATTTCCAACCTAACATTCCTTGCATATGGTGTTAGTAGGCTTCACTAGCTTAGGTATATTTCTTACTACTTGAGTGGAGCTTACCTTGACTATGTTATCAAAATTCACATGACACAACCTCCTATGCCATAACTAGCTTTCATCTACTTGAGCAATTAAAAAAAATTCACTAGCATCACTTAGGTGAAAGATATTACCTCTTGTCTTTGTACCTAAAGTAATTACATTTCCAGAACTTCCAAGTATCCTGCATCTTCCATCTTTGCATTGAATATTGTAACCCTTGTTCACCATTTGTCCAACACTTAACAAATTATGCTTCAAGCTTTCTACATAAAGGACATCATCAGTGTTATGCTTATCACCAAGACAAATAGATCCTCTACCATTGAATATTTTTTTTTGTCACATGTCATGTGATGTGAGCATCCACTATCAATTACCCACTCATACTTTTCTTCAATTCGGGTTGTAAGAGATTTCTCAACTTTAGTAGATTTAGTAGCCACCAGATCATTTTCCTTAATAGCAATGAAAACCCATTCATCCTCATTTCAATTTTCTTTATCAAATTCTTCATTAGTCACACCTTCTTTAGCATAATAACATTTCTTTTGAAATCTAGGCTTGTTAGATTTAGACCTAGGAACTCTTTCAGGACACCTTGATGCAAAATGACCTATTTTACTGCAAGAGAAATATTTAATAGGAAAATTTCCTTTATACTTACCTTCTCCTCTGGCTTCTCTTTTCACAATCATTGCTTCCAGCTCTTCTAACTCTCTTTCTTCATCTTCAATTTGTTTCATCTCCTCCTCATACTTGAATGTATTTCTAGAATTCTAACATGGATCATGTCTTTGCTTGTTTCTTCAAGATACAGAGGCCTTAAATGTAGATTTAGTCTTAGGGACAAAATCATCAAATTCACTCAACTCAAAGGCAACATGTTTTCCAATCAACATATCTCTTGTCACATTTGTTACTATTCTAAGCTCTTTAATAGCATGAGCTTTCAATTTGTAAGAAGCAAGAAATGATCTGAACACTTTAGCTACAATTTCTTGTTCATCCAGGGTACCACCGACACATCTAATACCCATCACAAGTTCATTTACTCTTTGCATAAAAGAAGAAATATTTTAATCATCATCCATCTTCAAAGATTCATACTTGCCTTTCAGGCTTTGTAGCTTAGTGACCTTCACAAGTGCATCTCCTTCATACAAAGTCTCCATCTTCTTCTAGATCTCATGAGATGTCCTCGGATCCATCACATTTTTTTATCTCTGGATCCGTTAGAGCACTCAACAAAGCTTCAATAGCCCTAATATTATATTCAGCCTCTTTAATCTCATTAGCAGTGAAAGGACTATTATGATGAATAACATATCTATTCTTTGCAATCTTTTAGGAGGGTTCACCAATACATCTCAAATGACATTCCATTCTAGTCTTCCATAAAGAGTAGTTTGTTCCATCGAATCTAAGGTTTTCCTTCTTGTATGATGCCATCTTAGATCACCTCAAGCTATTAGACTTCTTTAGAGGAACCTGATTTGATACCAATTGTTGGAAAAACAGGGACAGACAACTGAGAGGGGGGGTGAATCAGTTGTCACATAATTTAAAATGTATTAAACTTTTCTTAACTTAATCTCAGATATGATGAATAAGCATTAAACCATAAACAATCAACACATCAAAAACATAGAGAACACCAAGATTTTTACGTGGAAACCTTGTTAGGGGAAAAACCATGGTGGATGTTAGTCCATAATATTATACCCTATTAAAAAAATAATGAAGAATAATGGGAATGCACATGCATTTAGGCACACTGCCTAGAGCTCACTGCTTAAATACAAGAGGGCTCATTGCCCAAGGAAGACACACTATCTTACAGAGATTTGGATTAGATATGCAGGGTATGAACTAAGAAAATAGCTTATGTAGAAGCCTGATTACAATTCTGTTAAGCACAAAAATAGTCCTTCACTCTTCACTCAATCTTCTCCACACTCTGCTCTGCAATCAAATGATTAGAACACTATTCACACACTTGAAATTTCTTTGGCACTTATTTCCACTTCACTTCACTCAAAAAAAATTCTTATATATCCACTACATGGACATACAACAACTTCCTCAACCAAAATAAAATATGAAAATATAAAACATGTGTACAATGTCAGCCCAAATTTACAAATGAATGTTCAATGTGAACCACACTCTCAACTACAACATAATAAAGACTTAAAAAAATATCCCCGAGCATGCACCAAACATTCAAATTTTAATCTCCAAGGATCCACAACATGTTACAACCACCATGTTGGCCAAGAATAGGAAAACACGAACATGCAAGGGAAAAAATCATCGACCGTGAGCACACCGATCAACGCGGATGAGCAACAAAGATAGAGAATGATCTAGAAACATCCACGGGCATCATGAATCATTAGAGAATCATCTGAAACAACTGAACTTAATAGAAACACACCAAGTTCAATCAGGGACACTAACTGAAGCCACATATAAACTATCAGAACACAACTATTTATAACATGATCAATTCTTCACACAGATCTCTAATACTTTTAGTGGATAAACTAGGTATACTCAAAAATAAACTTTTTAGTCCACAACGTCTAATCATAAATGTACTAAGAAAGATACCATGAAGAACTTCACTGTACCTTGGTCAACCTACAACTTTTTGTTAAACAATTTTCTCAATATCCTCGACATATACAACTTTCAATGCATCAATGCTAATAATGTTGACATCAATGACAACCACATATCAACAACACAACCACAACATCCAACATAGTACTGATGGGTATGGATGAAGAGGTTTGTCCTCGATATGTTGAAGTCATTTTTGAGTAATGGAGTATAAGTGGTTTATATGGCTGTTTGGGATCTTTAGGAATGGGAGGAGTGCTAAATGTTGGTGTCCAAGTAGTCATTTGGGATGGAGGATTGGTTTTAAGGGTACCCACAAGTGTGTTGCTTTCAAATGAAAGAGTATGGAAAAAGTCCTTAGCAAGACTAGCTGCAATACTAGGTGTTGATGTTTGATTTAGCCCTAGGTATGGGGTTATTGGAATAGTGGATGACGTCAAGCCTTGTGTCAATGATTGTGCAATAAAAGATGGGGAATTAGGAACTATGTTCTCTAAGGCTTGATGCTACATGATTTCTTCCCTAGTAATTCCAAATGTATTGTTCGTGATGTCTTCTATCTCATATGGCCTTGATTGAGATGAAGGTTGTTGTAATAAATTCTAGAGGATTTGGATCACTTGAGGTAAATTTGATTTTGGTTTTCTCCATGATTCTCTTGTGTTGTGATCTTGTTTTTACCATAAATTTTGGGTCAACTCTGGGAGAGTTATGTTGTGATTTGAAATGTTAGAACTCTCTAGTTGACTCAAATCTAGGTAAAAGGGATGGTCTAAGTATTTTTGGAGCAATGGTTATAATGGAAGATGAAAAGATGAATGATATGGGGAGTGATCTTTGCAAACATTATGGGACAATGCTTTTGACTTAAGTTTGAAGTTTTGATGTTTGGATAAAGGATGTTGATAAACTTGTAAATCTTTAGGGTAGACTCGTGACCTTCAAGATGAACTAGTTCAAAGATGATAACCAACTTATCCAAGTGCATGGAAAAGGATTTGTTTCTCATATGAAGTAAATAATTTAGGGGTTGATAGATGATTTAAGTTAAAAGATATTGGTGTATTTGAAATTTTTGCAAAGATAGGTGAAGTGAAGGATGAATTTTTTTATGAAGGGATGAATGAAATGTTTGAACCAATGTTGACCTCAAGTGGACCTTTGTTTGATAGGACCAAGGTAGTGAGAAACATGCTAGACCTCTAAAATTTTCAAATCCTAAGGACCTAATGTTTTAGATAGGTTCACTATCGTGAAAAAGATGGGTTTTGACCAAAAAAGAACATATAAAAGTTTAGGTTTTTCCTTGAAGCACATTTATAGAAGTTGTACACCAACCTCATTCTATTTTGGTGAAATGTTAAAAGGTGTTTCTTGAGAGATTTTGGGCTAAGATTCCTAAGTTTAAAATGAAGACCTGTAGACCTTCTCTTAGGGATTTTGATTTTTCATGAGATCATTTAGAAAATTTCAAGTTTATGGAAGAAAAGAGGATATTTTATTTCCATGCAAGTGATGGTAATATGGGCCTTACAACCACAATATTAGCTTGTTCCTCTTCTTCATCTAATATTTTTGTTGAGTTTCTCCACTCAATGGGTGTTTCTTTTGTTTCAAAAGTGAAGCTTCTCAAACTACTAATAATATTGGTTTGTTCTCCTCCAATGAGGTCAAAGTTTGGTTGAATAATAGCACCTATAAGGTTGGGTTGTTCAATGAGAGTGATCGGTCTCCAAATGGTCATGTGGGGTTCAATTTGTCAATTTATCTTGCTTAAGTGAGTTCATTTTACCACAAACATTTGTCTTGATTAAGTTCAAACTAGATGTCTATGCCAAAAACATCATAAATTTCACAATGTCCATTTTGTGAAAAGGATGAAATTCAAGCCATAGTTGCCTATATTAACTTTTAGAAGTATGGATTGAGATATAAGTCAAGATATTAATTAGAAATATCTAAGGATAAAAATCCTTGGTAAAAACATTAATATGAAGGCTATTTGAAAATTTATCCATACTTATACCAAAGGGTTTAAAATTTTGAGAAATATTTTGAATGTTTGTTTGCAACATTTCAGAGCCAAGAAATTTTTTAAACTGACTCACATGCATTTACCATCCTAGGTTTAAAAGATACTACTTGTTGAATCCCCACTTGGATTTCTCCAAAAACTAAGACAATGCAAACAACTAGAAATTTGGCGACACTGGCTCCCCTCCATGTCACACACTTCTCGAGACCATTAAATCTCAAATCCTGAAGATCCTAAGATCCTAAGGATTTGTTTTTTCAACAATGAATAGTACAAATGTGGGGTGGCTTTAGAATGACCATTCCTGCACCAACAAGAACAAAGTTTTTTAGCTTCTAAACAATTGGTTCATAATAAGGGCTTTCGTTCAAGGTGGCCATACATGCAACAAGATTAGCTCATGATTATTTCGATCAAGAGGCCTCCCAATCTCTTACTAAGAAGAGATTTTAATGTATCGAAAAGATACTAAGGGTGACACTTGTCAGTATGACGCATATACACTTGTTTTTTATGACTTCCATCACAAACACATTTTATATAGTGACTTCAAAGAGCTTGGCTTTAGCTCATTACCATTTGGGTCGTTCCCTCCTTTTGAAGTGGGGAGGTAGGCCCTCCAAAGATAAACAATAGCAATAAAGTACATTTGTAGTTTGATCATCCTAGTTCGCATGAAACAAGGAAAGAACACACACCACACCTTTTCCCTACACTAGCAAGGGGTTCATTTTTAATCCAAATTGAAAGATGTGGGTGATTATACAAAATGTTAAGGAATGTTTTTGATTCTCTAGATCACAGAGTGGTGTGAGAGAAGTGCATACACATTGAATAACAAAAGTGTAAATCACAAAACATAGCAAACAGTTGTTAATTTTAACCCCTAAAGTTAAGATGACTTCATTTTATGCACCAAACTAAATGTTAAGTTGTTTTGTCTAACTTTTAAGCCTAAAATAAAATCATGAAATGAGGGTTCAATTTTAGTCCCGTTTGAGCATTCTTTTTAAGACCCAATTGAAAATTAGTGTGCTCCTAAAGCATAATCAATTGGTTATAATTGTCCCAAAAGCGTCAAATGCTTGTTACAATTATAAGGTATTGAGACAAAGATGCTTCTTCTCTTTAACTTTTATTGTCCAACCTGCAAAACCCACTTAGCCTAAAAACCAGAACAACGTTAGAGGCATGTTAGTAATCTAATAAAATGAAAAAATTAAAACACATACTGAAAAATTATTATCAATTTTCTTACTAGATTTGGGCATCACTATTCATGATAACGTTGCTCTAGTGAATTTGGGTGTTGCTCTACAAGAAAACTAGTGGCAATGATAGAGTCATTGTTTAAGTAGCATCGTTGTTTATAAATCCTTGATACCTCTAAAAGTATTCAACATTTCCATTTAGTTTAATCAACATCAGGGTATTAAATAGGCATCATTGTTTCTAATGATGATAGTGTCTCTATATTGCAACACCCAACAAAGGCATCACTAAAATTCCTTTTAGCATTGCTGTATCCTACAAAAAAATTAGAAAAAATAGAATTCAAGATAGAAATTGATTAAAATTGATCAGTTGCACCCTCTTTCTAATGCCAGAATGTGATCAAAAAATTAGTATGGTTGATTAGACTTGATCCATTAAGAATTGAAGCATGAAAAATCCACTAAGGCCAATCTAAATAGGATCAATCAAATTATGTAAATTAAAATAAATATTTATCAAAACTAAGCATTCTAAACTACAAAAGCATTAAAATGTCTACTCTAATCCATCTAAGACTTATCCCATTGTGGAAGTGGTGTCACGTTGATGTGGAATGGCAACCCTTTCCCAATCCCATGGATCAAAGAGCTTGTTCCAATCAATTTTATTGAAGAAAGTTGATGGAATGGTTGTGAAGTGTGTATGAAAACATGATTTTAGTATAAATGAGCATGATGCAAGCTAATTTAATATGATTTTATGCTAAAAATGATCTAGTTATGCAAAATCCAAGCAAATCTAAATGAATTTTAAACTAAAAGATTCAAACCCTAATTTATAAACAAGATAAATAGATGCATTATGTGATCATGGAAGCAATTAATGGAAGATAAGTTAATATGCAAGTAAATAAAGCTAAAATTATGTTAAATGTAAGTGCAAGTGTAAATGATTTTAACAACATAATTTTGTTGTTAAAAGATGGATCCATTTATCTCCAAATAGTGTTTTATTTATAGGAGCGCAAATGAGAAGTGAATGGTTGAGATCAAAAAGGATAATAAATGTTCAAGGATGGAAAAATTTGGAGGCATGGATCATGGATTCTCATCAATGGATGAGAATGAAAGATGATATTTTAATCAAGGATCAACATTCCTTCAAACAAATATACTTTCAATTTGTCCAAGAGGTCACAAGTTAACTTGCTCAAGAAGCTAAGTAAGTTTGTTGAGAAAAAGGAATATTCCCCTTTCTCAAAAGAGCAAGGAGAGAGAATATTTTTGGAATATTCTCACGGGTGAGGAAAAAGGGTAATTTAGTTAATTAAAAAAAATTAAATTGTGCAAAAGGGGGAGAATTATTCCATGGGAATATTCCTTTTGGAGTAATGTGCAAAGGAGGAATATTCCCTTGGAATATTCCCTTTCAAGTGGGGCGTATTAAATTTAATTGATAATTAAACAATATTAATTATACAATTAGGGGATTTAGAAGAATCATATGATATTCATTAAATAACATGATTTAATGAATGGGGGAAAGGTGGAATGACATTTAATTAAATAACTTTGGGTTATTTAACTAAATAAGAAGATTCAAGAATTTTAGTTAAATAACTTGATGTATTTAATTTAATAAGACAAAATGTTAGCATGTAAGGGGAGTGATTTCACCAAATTAGATTAATTAGATTAATAGATGAAAATGACATAATTTATTAAATAGCTAGGCTAATTTAATAAAACAAATATTTTTGTCACCTCTTGTACCTCTAGGGTTTTGCACCTAAAAGGAGAGAGACAAAGACCAATGCTTCACTCAAGAAAAAACCTTTGAAATTTCAATGCAATAGTGATTGAAATATGTCAAAGGGGATTGTTCTAAAGGCTAAAAATTGATAAAAAGAGGTTAACTACTAAATGTAAACTAAGAAAATGCAAGCTATTTGAAAACACGTTCTGAAATGCAAAAAGACCTAGAGAATGAACTAGAAATGCAAATAAAGCTGAACAAAAAGGTGAATATGTAAATGGTGTGCACCTAGAAATGTGTTGAAGATTGGAAATATCTCTGAAAAATATCTCTGAAATTCTGAAATTGTTGCTTTTTAGGCTTGGTGGGACTCATTCACCATTCTAGGACTCATACGCCACTATTGGGGGATGATTCTCGTTTTGTCGAAAAGTGTCCCAGGAGTAGGATCTCGAACTAAAACTTTGCAAGTCTCTGAAGATGGATGAAATAACCAATTTCCCACTGATTTCATGTAGATTAGGTGGATATTTTCCCCTAGATCCATGTTTCCATGAGTCTTGTCAAATTTTCATGACAACTTTGACAACATTTGCAACTTTATCATTTTTGGCAATTTTCTTCAATCTACAAATTTGCAATCACACATTAAAGAGGGGAAACTTGTTGATTGTTAGATGATAGGGGTTTTCCCTTGTCAAACGCCTTTTAGGTAATTAAACCAAAAAAATGAAATAAGATAATGAAGCATGAAGATGAAGTAATGTAATTAGAAACTTTCCATGATGATGAATCTTGAATTTTTGCAACAATGGATGAAGAATCTACCCTTGAATGCCTTAGAATTCATCATCTGAAGTCTTGAAATTCTTAACCCTAACTTTCTTGACTTGAGATGGATAATGAATGATGAATTAGGGTTTAGAAGATTTTTTATATAGGAAACCCACTCAAATTCCCGTTAATTTGATCCCTAAGGCTGACATTCATGAAAATAAAACTTAAAACCTATTTTTTATCACTCAAACCCTGAGAATGGCTCAAATGGGGCCCATTCACCATCTTGGGTGAATGGGTCCCACCTGGATGGGACCCATTCACCATGCTGGATGAATGGGTCCCACCTGGATGGGACTCATTCGCCCAAATTGTGAATGGGTTGCATAGGGGCTCTTTTGCTAGCTCGGATGTCAAGGAGTGAAGAATTTTAGCTTTTATGTTGTTCTAGTTAGGTTTTTGATCAAATTATTCCTCAAGATGCATAATATGAGGCCATAGGGGCATATTAGTGATGATATAAATGGTAATTATGGCTTTGGCAACAAATGTCAATGTGAAAGTGTGATTAAATACACTTTATGACATTAAAATGAGGTCCACATAGCCTAGAAAGGCACAAAATCCAATGTGAATGTGTAAAACAGGTTACAACACTAGACTAAAATTAGGTTTATTTTACAAGCCTTCTAGATTAATGTGAAAATGCATTTAAATATATTTTACAATATTGAATTAAGGGGAAAATAGGTCCATTAGACTTAAATGCTTAATAAAAGTCTAGAAAAGTGTGAAAGTCATTTACAACAATTTGTAATACCTTTACAAGGCATGCATTTTATTCAAATTGCAAGGGCCCAAGACCTAATGTGGATGTGTAAAACAACTCACAACACTAAATCAAGGTAAAGAATGACCTAAATGAGAGTGAAAATGTCCAAAGATCCATTTTTCTATGCTACATTTAGCCCCCACTTTAGTGAGAGGATGAACTTGCTTCAAACTCACACTAAAGTAGAAATTCAAGAGGGGTCCAATTGTACCAATGTAGATGGTCTAGGATGAAAAAGAAAAAGGAGGTAACTAAGCCCACATGATCTAAGATCCTAAGTCAAACTAGCATAAGCATAAAAGGACACACACAAGGTGTATGACTTGTAGCAAAATAAGATACGTGATCATGCAATGGCAATAACTAAAAGAAAAAGTGAAATAAGAGATTGGACCAAGCTTCGACTGTTTGTCCAACACAATGTGGATCAGATCTAGGTTGTTTGTCTAAAAAATGCACACTCACTTTGAGGCGATGAAACTCTTGGCTGTCCACTGGGTCAGAAGTCCTAAGAGGTAAGGAATATAGACTCATGGCTGGTATGTACTCACACACACGCGCGATTGGATATGGGGAAATTCATGCCTTGGAATGGGCTTCCCACTCAAATCATACCAAAGTTATACCTCCTGATAACTTTAATAAGGTGCCACACAGAAATGATCTTCAAGCTCTATGAAGCAAGCAAACCTTCATATGCTTGAAACTCACAAACATTGTAAATGCAAAATAGTGCAAGGAATGTTCAAAGGGATTTTGTGTAGTTCTTGCAAGGTGTCATCTTAGGGAATGTCACGCTTAATTTATCCAAGATAGGATAAGTGAAAATGGTCTCATCTTCTTTCCAAGAGAGGACAAGTGAAAGGTCTCATCTTGGAGAACATTGTACCTAATGTTTCCAAGAGAGGAAATCACAAGAAAAAAATAAAACCGCACAATGAAAAAAGAGTGTTGATATATGACCCCACTTTAAAGTAGTTGCTAAAACAATTACTATGAGAAATTTCTTTAAAGTAGAAGAGGACATGAGAGCCAAGTCATATGTTTTTAATAAGCTACATCATGAAAAGGTATGTCACATGTGAGCCAACTTAAGGCATGTTGTCCATATCCCAAGCTTGCTCTTTATGTTCATGAAAGGTTAATAGCTAGCCAAAAGAGTAAATGAAAAGTGACATACAAGGACAAGGTTGCCTAACCCATTGTCCCTACTTAATGCAGGACAAGGGTGAGCCAAAATGATTGATAGGATGCATGGTAGAGTGAAAATCAGTATTAATTAGGGGAATTACATGCCTCCACATAAGGGAGAGCACCAAACTCCTTAAGTTGTTCGATTTTACTGCTCAAAGCTCTACATTCATTAGTAGCATGACCATGAACTCTATGTTTTGTACAAAACAAATTTTTGTAGTAAAATTTCTTTCGAGTTCTTGGAGGAGGTTTGATAAGATACCCTCTTGATCAATGGTAGAAGGTGTTCCTATAGTTTGTGGAAAAGATATTTCTTACTTAGTATGAGATGTCATACTTATGCAAGACTTTATATTGCAAGATTTTTTTCTCTCCTTTATAGGAGGGTGTAAAATGTAATGAATGAAAAAAAATATTGTTTTGTGAGATGGAATTGACACTAAGTGAAGATTTCTTTGTTTTTCTCATTTCCAATAAAGGATAACAGCCAAGTCTATGACAATCTATTCATTCAAGATGTGCTACTATTAAGGTCTATTAAGAGGAATTTTTTTTTATAGTGTTGATATTGATTGAAGGCTTGTTTATTTCTAATAAAGGACAATAACTAAGACCATGATTTTTTTCTTGCATGTTAGGCTCAATGGGCACATAGATACTTTGTTCTCTAGCATCACATCCTTTTCCACTATATCCAAGTTGTTTAATAAGTTCATAACCTTCCATAAAGTTTTTTCATTACTTTTGGATTAGGTGGTTGCTCGTTATTAAGTTCATCAAAGTTTTTGTGTAATCTATTGTGTTTTGTTCTAAAGTGGTTGAGATGGAAGGGTCTTATAGGTTTTGTGTTGAAATTACTATTTTTTTGTCTCTTATTTGAATCTTTGTTTACAATTTTGTACTTTCCCATGAATGTATGTTCAAAATCTAAGGAACCCCAATCATCTTCTAATAGCTTTATGAGTTCCCCAATATAATTTTCTTTGTCTTGTTGTTGTACAGGTTCCACTTGTGTGGTTGGTGTTAATGTGTTTAAGGGGTTTGATTTATTTTTCTCAAGTTGTAAGACACTATAAGGCTTAGGATCTGCGTCAAGTGTGTACACTTTGTTGTTGTAGATTATATCATTTTACGATGGAGAGTAGAAGGCACCCCATTCATTGGATGAATCCATGTTCTTCCTAAGAGGAGATTATATGAAAGTTCATGAGGCATAACATGCATTTTTGTTTGCAACGTGGCCTTACCAACTATAAGAGGTAAAGTAATCACATCAAGCGGTTTTTTTTCAACATTTTCAAATCCATTAAGAGATTAAGAATTAGGTTGAATGTTTGATTTATCAATGCCATGCCTATCCAAAAGGCTCACACTACACACATTAAGGGTAGATCCAATATCTACAAGAGTTCTATTTATCCCTTTTCTTTTGTATTGAGATGTGTTATTATGAAAGATTCATTTTATTTTTTCACTTCCAAAGGGGGAGTTCACTTTGGTGGAAAATAATGTTAGCATTTATTCCTTGGATCATGGCTATTATGCCATTTAGTTGTGCATTTGAAGGGATAGGAACTTGTTATAAGGAACTTTGAATCATGTTGCAGCAGTGAGGGGATGCTTTGCTAAGGTCCCATAAGGATATCTTAGCAAGAGTGTTCTTAATTTGTTCAACAAGATTGTACTCCTTTCCACTTTGTGAAGGTAAACAAGGAGGACCTGGTAAGATGGGGTTAGGAAAAGGTAAAGGTGTCAAGGTTAGTTGTTGTTGGTGTGGATTGTTTCTAGTTTTATATGTATGAGCAATGGTATTATGACTCAATTATTGCAATACATTGTTCATAGGTGGGTAGAGGATGAATATAGTTTAGTTTTGAGTTAGCTGTTTGTGTGATGGGGGGTAAAGGATGAGTTGAGGTTGAATAATATTAATATCCCTTAGTGAAGGATAGTCTAATGTTACTTCATCATCTTCATCTATAATATCATTATTGTCAATTATTTTCTTTTGTTGCACCATGATATCCTTCCTAAGAGGAGAGTTTTGAGAAGAACTACAAACCACATGTTCTTGACATTCAAGGGTGGGCTCTTCAAAAATGACTTCATCGCAAGTAAGGGAGTTGTCAATGGTTTAATTTTCATTTTTATCGATAATGGGGAGATGAGGGGAAGACTCTATTTGATTTTCATGTTTCTCTAAGGTCTCATTCTCTTGTTCCATATTATTTACCCTAAAAGGAGAGCATGTAATTTGTTCATCCATGGTTAGATTTTGTAAAGTGGCTTCATCACAAATGGGGAAGGTATCAAGAGAATTATTGCTATGGTTTTCATGTTTACCAAATAGATCTTCCCATAGGATAGGAACATTAGGGAAGGGAGGGACAATATTCTCATGACTCTCATCCATTGTGCTTTCCAGCATCAAAGCATCATCTTCATGGCTATGAGAGATACTAGGATAAGAACAAGTGTGATTATCATGATCATTTATGAGTTCATTACTTTGGCCCATAATGTTTTGCAAAATAGGATAGGTAGGGAAATGATCATAAAGAGGGTTATCATATCTTAAAGGTTTTCTTATCTAACACCAACATATCCTCATCACTACCACAAGAGGAGAAGATGTTAGGAGATGAACATAGGTAGGTTTCAATGGTCTCTTGTTGTGTCGTGTGATCGTCATGATTACTTATTGTTAAGTTGTCTTTTTTAGTAATGTTTTTTTCTAATAGGATAGGTAAGAGGAGAGAAACAACTCAGGTTTTCAAAAATCTCATCAATTGGTTCTTCTAACACTATAATATCTTCTTCACAAGTAGAAGAGATAATAGGAGAAAAAATGTGATTGTTATGATTATCCAAGGTTTATTTCACTAGACAAACCTCACTCAAACAAGGGATACTAGGAGAGGGATCGATGATGAACAAAAAGAGAGGGGAAAGGACCTCATATTCATTTGAACCTAAAAAAACTTTCTTACAACACACAATAAGATCTAAAAAAAGAACATGAAGTATAATAACTATAGAAGTTTGTAATGAAAATATGATATAATGATGATTCTACAAACTTGAAATGTAACCATGCTAAAGAAAACATGTAAAAGGGAAATGCAATTTTTCAAATTTTAAGGATGACAATTGACTGATTATTCTATGTAACAATGTGAGAATGCAAATTTGAAATTAAGCCATGCATGAAATGAGATAATTTAAGCTTGATCTAATGAAACTAATGTAAAAAAAATCATTCAACTGATACAAATAGGAGCTGAAAAATAGGGTGCTTAGTGTTGTAAATGACAATTTTAGGGGTGCACTGGAACTAGTTCACCCAAGGTGGTGAATGAGTCCTAGTGGGAATGTTTTTCAAAATTTTATGAAATTTTCAAAAACATTTATGCTTTTAATGCTGTATGAGATGTATCCCAAGTGAAAATGCAATTTGTAGATGTTTTCCAATGATTTGGGATGCAAAAATGCAACCTATATGCACTTTCACTAATGTAAAAATTTAGAAACCCTAGATGCAAATTAACCCATGCAAATCCTAATGAAAATTTAATGATGATGGTGGACTCCAAATAAGAAAATAAGGTATATGAAAAGTAGGTTCACCAAAATGAAATGAATATTTTTGTCACCTCTTGTACCTCTAGGGTTTTGCACCTAAAAGGAGAGAGACAAAGATCAATGCTTCACTCAAGAACGAACCCTTGAGATTTCAATGCAAAGATGATTGAAATCTATCAAAAGTGATTGTTCTAAAGGCTAAAAACTAATAAAATAGGTTAACTAATTAGAAATGTAAACTAAGGAAATGTAAGATGTTTGAAAACACATTGTGAAATGTAAAAAGACCTAGAGAATGACCTAGAAATGCAAATAAAGCCAAACAAAAACAAAAAGATGTAAATGGTTTGCACCTAGAAATGTGTTGAAGACTGGAAATATATCTAAAATTCTGAAATTTCTGCTTTTTAGGCCTAGTGGGATTCATTCGCCATTTTGGGAATCATACGCCACTACTAGGGGATGAGTCCCATTTTGTCAAAAAGTGTCCCAAGAGCGGAATCTTGAACTAAAACTTTGCAAGCCTCTAAAGATGGATGAAATAAGCACTTTACCACTAATTTCATGTAGATTAGGTGGATATGTTTCCCTAGATCTAAGTTTCCATTAGTCTTGACAACTTTTCATGACAACTTTGATAACATTTAAAACTTTATCATTTTTGGCATTTTTCTTCAATCTACAAATTTGCAATTGCACATTAACAAGGGGAAAACTTGTTGATTGTTAGAGGATAGGGGTTTTCTTTGGTCAAACCCCTTTTAGGTAATTAAACCAAAAAATGAAATAAGGTAATGAAGCATGAATATGAAGTAATGCAATTAGAAAATTTCCATGATGATGAATCTTGAATTTCTAAAATAATGGATGAAAAATGTACCCTTGAATTCCTTAGAATTGGTCTTGTGAAGTCTTGAAATGCTTAACCCTAACTTTCTTAACTTGAGATGGATAATGAATGATGAATGATGAATGAATTATGGTTTACAAGATTGTTTATATAGGTAACCCACTCAAATGCCTGTTAATTTGATCCCTAAGACTAACATTGATGAAAATTAAAATTAAAACCTATTTTTTCCCACTCAAACCTAGAAAATAGCTCAAATGGGACCCATTCACCATCCAGGGTGAATGGGTCCCACCTAGATGGGACTCATTTTCCCAAAGTGGTGAATGAGTCCCACAAGGGATCTTTTTCCATTTGGGATGTCAGGGAATGAAGAATTTCAGCTTTTATCTTGTTCTAGTTAGGTTTTTGATCAAATTATCCCTTAGGGTGCACAATATGGGGTCATAGGGGCCTATTAATGATCATATAAAGGGTTATTAGGATTAGGGACACAAAGTTCAATGTGAAACTATGATTAAATACACTTTACAACATTAAAATGAGGTCCATGTAGCCTAGAAAGGCACAACATCCAATGTGAGTGTGTAAAACACATTACAACACTAGATTAAAATTAGGTTTAATTTACTAGCCTTCTAGATTAATGTGAAAATGAATTAAAAAATTCTAGAAAAGTGTGAAAGTCATTTACAAGACTTTACAATACCTTTACAAGACATGCATTTTATTCAGTTTACAAGGGCCCAAGACCTAATGTGGACGTGTAAAACATCTCACAACACTAAATCAAGGGAAAGAAGGACCCAAATGAGAGTGAAAATGTCCAAAGATCCATTTTTCTATGCTAAATTTAATTAATTAAGTGAAAAGAGGATGGAATTCAAGATGAAATGATGTTAGTATACTTGATTCGAGTGTATGGGTATGTGTAGGATCATGATGGGCCAAAAAGTGGTGATATGATGGGTATGTGGTTGAAGAATTTTTTTTTACCCAAAATTGATGAAACGAAAAGGGTTTTTAAAGGAGATTCTTAGATTTTCACCAATATAAATTATGCTTTACTTTGAATTTAATAAATAATTATTATCCATTTTCTATTTGAATCACAACTAAAGTCCTGATTGATAGACTGATTGAAAAACATCTATAGCTTTCAAACGGTGTCACATTTTTTGAATCCAAAACATGTGTCACATTCTATGCTTCACAAACTATTGGATTAAGAAAAAAAAATAATTTCATGAAGTTTTGACCAAGTTAAGGTGGTCAGACATACAATTTTTTATATTATTTAAAAGTTGTAATAAAAAAATTATAATTAATTAATAACTTGGAAAAAAATTACAAAAAAATATGCATCACATCGGGACATGAGTCCTCTACTTATAGCTAAAATATTATAAAAAAATATTATCATTTTATTGTGGTTAGGGTGGTTAGACAAACACCTACTCCTTATTTCTTCCCTGAAATTTAAGTACTACTACATTGAAATTTCAAATTTTCACCAAATAGATTTTATTTTTAAAAACCTAGTAGTTCATAAACTACATTCAATTTTATAAAGATTCATATTTGAAATAATAGAGATAACTTATTCAAATTGTTACATCAAGTTTCCTAACTCTGATTTTTTTGAATTTTATCACCACTTAAGGGCCTATTTTTTCCATGATGATCATGTACATACCCATATGATATCATTCAAGACATTTTTCAGTGTCTACACTTTGAAATCTAGCAAGAAGGAAAAATATGACACAGTTGATTAGAGTAGTGGCACTGATGAAGAACAGGTAAACTTTGTAAGGAAGTTGAAAAGGGGTACTAGCAAATACAAAGGTAAGTTACCTTTTAGATTTTTTAAGTGTGGATATGTTTTTCATTATGCTTCCAAATGTCCTTTGAGAGAATTTGAAGAGAGAAGCAAAGATCCCAGAAGAAATAAATTTAAAAAGACTCTCTACTCCAAGGAAGAATCCTGCTCTTCAAAGAATGATCAATCTAGTGGTCCATATAATGAAGATGAAATCTTGTTCTTGACTACTAAGAATTTTTAATATGAAGCTAAAGATTCAAGTGTTTTATGTACTAATTTTGATGCAAAAGATGATGCAAAGTCCTAGGTGATTGACAGTGGTTGCTCCAACCACATGATAGGGGATATGAGCAAGTTTATCAAACTTGTGAAGTGGAATGAAGGCATATCAAACTTGGAGATGATACTTCAATACAGATATGTGGAAAAGGTACAATAAGTATTGATGGAAAGAACATGATAAAATATGTTGTTTATGTTAAACGTCTTAGGCATAATATTCTCAGTGTAAGTCAAATATAAAATGGATACTCTTATATTCAATGAAAGAGGATGTGAAATCAAAAAATAAAGATCTCAAAAATTAGTGGCAGAAGGAGCTAGGACTAACAGTGACATAGACAATCTAAAGGATGTGAAAGGAAGAAATTATATTTTGGGACAAGAAAGTGAATGTTGGATTTGGCATAGGAGAATGGAGCACATTAACTTTGACAATTTGGCGAAGATCAGCTCATCACATGTAATACTTGAGATGTGCCCAAAATAATCAAACCTGCAAGAAATTTATGCAAGGAATGTTAGTTTGTAAAATAGACAAGGATAAGTTTCAATTCTAAAGATTATTATTCTTCTAGACCATTAGATCTAATACATATTGATTTGTGTGGACCTACCAATAAAAAATCTGAAAGAAGAAAGGTATTTCATGCATTTTATTGATGATTTCTCTAGGATGATATGGGTTACTTTCTTGAAACATAAATCTGATGCTTTTAGTAGACTTGAGATTTTCAAATCAATGGTTGAGAATGAAATGAATGCTAAAATAAAATGTTTAAGGTTGATAGAGGAGGTGATTTCACATCAAATGAGTTTATTAATTTTTGTGAAGAATGTGGAGTAAGAATTCATCTATCTTCTTCTAGAACTCCTCGACATAATGGGGTAGTTGAAATGAAGAATAGGACTATTCAAGAGATGCCAAGGATTGTGTTGAAGGAATCAAATATGATTTGAATTTTTATTGAAAAGGGTCAGTTCATATTGCAATATTTATTCTCAATAGAGGATTGTTAAGATTAAATAGCACTAAGACCCCTTATGAGTTATGGCATGGAAGAACTGCAACTTTTAGGTATTTTAGAGTCTTTGGAAGTATATTTTACATTAGAAGAGATGAATATGTTTTGGGGAAGTTTGATGCAAGATCTAATGAAGGTATATTTCTAGGATATTCAACTCAAAGTAAAGCATACAGGTGCTACAACAAAAGAATGGGAAAGATTGTTGAAAGTAAAATGTTAGGGTTGATGAAAATTTACATAAAAATATGTATGAAATTTAGGAATGTGGATCTATTGCACCTCCCTACTTAGAAGAAGAAGAAGAAGAAGAAGAGGTTGAATATAAAGAAGAAAAAATAGAGAAGCACAATAAGACTCCTAAAAATTATGTTCAAAAGAATTTTTCAAAGGATCAAATTTTTGGAGATAAGAATGAAGGAGTGCTGACTAGAAGAAGGCCTGTAAAAAAAAGTGAACAAGTAAACTTTTGATTACTATCAAATATAGAACCATAAAATTTTACTAATGCTAGTAAGGATGAAGGATGGATACAATCAATGAAAGAAGAATTGAATTATAGATTGAGAAGAATTAGACTTTAGAATTGTTTCCAAGGATCATGGAAAAAAAGTGGGATAGGAACAAAGTGGGCATTCTAGAATGAGGATGAAGAAGTTATAAGAAACAAAGAAATACTAGTATGTAAATTCTATTCATAGGTTGAAAGTATTGATTTTAAGGAGACTTTTTCTCTAGTAGAAAGAATGGAAGCTATTAGAATGTCTCATGTTTTCTTAGCCTACAAAGACTTCAAAGTGTATCAAATGGATGTCAAATAAAGTTTCTTAAGTGTATATTTCGAAGAAGTATATATCAAGCAACCCGATGGATTCTAGTTGTTAAAAGACCCAAACATGGTGTGTAGGCTCAAAAATGAATTGTATGGTCTCAAACAAGCTCCTAGGGCTTTGTATGAAAAGTTGGACAAGTAATTTCTTTAGCAAGGATTCAAAAAGGGTACCATAGATAGTAATCTTTACTTAAAATTTGAGGATAAAAGAATCTTGATAGTTGTTTTATATATGGATGACATAATCTTTGGTGGAAATGATGAAATGTGTAAGATTTTTTTTGAGGAAATGCAAAAGGAATTTGAGATATCTATGATAGGAGAGTTGTCCTTCTTTCTTGGTCTTCAAATTTCTTAGCTAGAGGATGCTATCTTTGTTTCTCAAGAAAAGTATGTCAAATAGATGTTGAAGAAGTTTGGTATGGAATATTTCAAACCTATAGGTACTCCCATGGTGACTGGTTATCATTTAAGCAAAGATGACAAGTTTCCCCTGGCTGATTAGGGTTTATATAGATATATTATTGGAAGTCCGTTGTACTTAATTATTTCAAGACATGATATTATTCATGTGACATGTTTGGTTGCAAGATTTCATGCTAGTACTAATGAAACTCATGTGAAGGTAGTCAAGAGGATCATCATATATTTAGAGATTACTCTATATTTTGGAAAATGGTACCCAAAAGGTAATGACTTTGATTCAAGTGCATAAAATGATGCTAATTGGGATAGTTGTGGTTCATGATACGAGAAATAGTGGTGATGCTTTCTTTTTAGGAAGCAGATTGGTTTCATGGCATAGTAAGAAACACAATTCAATATCTTTATCAATTGCATAAGTACAGTATATTGTTATAGCATATTGTTGTACTCAAGTGTTGTGGATGAAGAAAATATTGAAGGATATCAAGATAAAGTATAATGGGCCCATTCCTACACTATATAATAGCACAAGTGCTATCAATATTTCAAAGAATCCAATGATGCATTCTAGAACCACACATATATCAATTAGGTATCACTTTCTGAGAGAGAAGGTTGCAGATAGAGAAGTGAAGTTGCAGTATGTGTCTACAAAGGACCAAGTTGTAGAAATCTTCACAATGGTTCTTGCAAAGGATACATTTGAGCATCTCAGGTAGAAGTTAGGGGTAATTGTTGCTACTTCTTCTTCCCAGATGTATAGTTGGTGCATCTATATAGGGGGAGTAATTCAAGCGATGTCGTTATTACAATATTTTTCTTTTCGATTCAGTTGTGTTAGTTTTTTTGTCAAAGGATGTTTCAGATCACACTCAGTGATCCATCATCAAGAAGAGGAAGAAATGAGATGAGATTGCAGAACAATCCTTAATAAAGGGTGAGGTGTAGTAAGAGAAAAGGCTAAAAAATCAATAAAATAATGCTAAGAAAAAGAAAAAGAGAAGAAAAATATTGTAACTTCATGGACTATGGAAAACTCATACCAACTATATCTTTATTCCTCAAATTATGGTGGCTACCTCTTGGTTTTGTTGATAGGGGGAGAATGTAAGTTGTTTCAAGGAGAGATTGTAAATAGGGTAAGTCCTTTTTTCCCTTTTTCCTTGATACCAAAGGGGGAGAGATGAGGGGGAGAGATTATGCCCCAAAGAGTTGTGAGGATGGTTTTGACATCAATGAAAAGGGGAATCTTATTACAATTTGGTTGTCATTGATGTCAAAAGTTCTATGAAGAGTGTTGTAATCTAGCTATTTGGTTGCAAGAGTCTCTAAGAAATGCTCCTAATTTCTCTATTGGTGTTGCACTACTCCTATGGTTTGGAATATGGCTTCATATTGTGTTAAGGCATGTGTGATCCAAGTTTCATGTCTTGTGGATTACTAGAAAGGTGTTTATGAGAAAGATAGATTGAAGATTGTGTTGATTCTATGATAAGATTCTCAAAGGTATAATGATTGTCTCTACCATGCATGACCATTTTATCCTCAATAGTATTGAAATTCTCAAAAATGATACTTAACTCAATTGGACCATGAAAATTAAAATTTTCTATTTCTATCATTTTCTCAATCAATTGCTTCATTAGGCACATAACATGTTGGATTCTCTTGAGTCTAGCCTTAAATGGGACATGAATCGTGTGAGCAATAGTAATTGAATTGTACCCATTTAAAGTGTTTTCTAGGTGGCATAGAATGCATGATAGCCTATGACCAAATAAACTATCAACAATCTCTAATTTTTTTCCTTTTTGACCATCCTAGTTTTCTTCTCTACTTCTTTTCTTTTTCCAACTCCTTTTTGAATTTATTCACCTCTAAGGGAAGTGATGCCTTATCTTGATGATTTTTATCCCCCACCCTAGATTGATGTGGTGGGAGTAACCAAGTAACATTATTCACCTACTCTTGTTGCTTCAATTTTAAAGTATTTACCTTAACAAGGTCATCTTCTAATTTCCTTACTACTTCCCCTATAAACATAACTGTGTTTATAGTTAGTGTTGCTACTTGAAGGGAACTTGCATCCCCCAATATCCTGAAAATTAGATTTCCATTTAACTCATTGATGTCATTTATGACTTGGGGTTTATTGGTCTTAAATAAAATTGACCAAATAGCCAAGGTCTCATGCCTTTGATTGAAGCTTGATCCAAATATAATGCATCAACTTTCTCTTTTGATGATAGTATAGGGTCATATCCCACTTGTGTTTTAATTGTATCAAATGACATTGAAAATGATGTACCAACTTGGCAATATTAAACATCCACTCCTAGCAATCTCCCTCCCCTTTTCAAGGATCATATTCTCTATGTATGATTTAACATTTTCTCATATCTCTTCTACAATCTCATATTTATTGTCCTTTATTATCCTAGTCTTGTATTTCTCCATTTTCAATCCAAAAGCCCCACCTTTATTCTTTAGGAGGAACTATTTAAACTCCTAAGTGGTAATGAATTTGTCATCTGACATAAACTATGTGTATGCCAAGGCTCTAAAATCATCAACCACCTTCCCCCTAGTCTTAAAATTTATCAACATTATTTCATTAGAAGGTATCTTAACCATGACCTTTTAAGGGAGCCACACAACTTCCCTCATATCTGAATAATCAGGAAACCCATCTAGATCTAGAGGATAGTCCGCTAGGGATTTTGTTGTAGGAGTTATCTGTTGCATCAATATGATTTTTTGTGGACTTGGCTACTCCATTGCTTGAGAAGAGGTACTAGTTCTACCTATTTGAGATATCTTCAAAGGCACATTAGCTAATAATTTGTTGCATTATTCAACATTGTCATGATTCTAAGGACAAGGCCACAAATCTCTGTGTGTGCACCGTTGTAGGAGTGATCCACTCTATTTCTCCTTTCTTCTTCTATTTGAATGTTTACCCATTGCTGCCTTCCCCTTGTGATTTCAAATTTAGAGGAGTAGTTCTTGATTAGTGTAGACATGCAAAATTACCATTATGCACTTAGTTCACGTTCACCCGCTCATTAAATTAATCAAGATCATCAAATCCATTCACCAAGTAAATCATGACTATTTAATTCATTCCTAAGGTTATTCATTTAAATTAAATAAATCAAAGTCTCACATCAACCTTTTAATTAAATAAGCAAAACTTTATTTAATTAAATCTCCAAATGCATATTCCATCCCTCTTTGATTTAAATAAATCCAAATGTTTGAGTTAAATTGGTCAACACATCCTAATCATCATTAAGCTAACCTAATCCTGATTAACCTAACCTAACCACCCATCACATCCTCTATCTTTTCCCACTTGCACCAATAAATCATTTTAATTCATTTATAAAATCATCATTTTCCATCAACATGGCATCTTTGAGGAATATTCCGTCAAGTTTGAATTCAAAAACAAGTGGACATCTACATCCAACATTGCAATAACTTCTCCATTTCATGTCCCCACTTAGCATTAACTCTCAAATTCAAATTTGAAATCTCCCTCTCTTTGGCACATTGACCAAAATGTGCTCATCCTCCAACCTATCACAAGTTGACAAGTGGCCTCTTTTCATTGGCTTGTTTTTGATCCCACACTGCTCTCTCATAAGCATTCTTTCAACTTGAGAATCTTTAAATAGAGACCATCTCCATTGATCAAATCCTCGACAACTCCACAAATCATCCACAAATCCTATGCAAAGTCACTCTCCTCATGTGAGAACTGATTTTTCCCATCTTACTCCATCATCATCATTGACATTATATCATTTAGCTTATCTTAGCAAGGGTTGGGAAAGGGCTATTTTCCACAATAGCACCAATCAACTATGAGATAAACATACTTCATGTTTTTCATATGCTTATTTATCTTACTTTTTGTCATTTGTTTGCATTTGAAAGCATTGATGTATTATTTCATAGAGATGTTGTTTGCTTTTTTTTAAACTAATCATGCTAATGTGTGTTGGAGGTTTTAGCAATTTGCAAATTTCACCATCTACAAAATGGCGCTAGAAGGAGAGCATTAGTGCATATTCATATTGATTCGGGGATTAAATTTTTTTAAAAAAAAATGATTTCTTTCATTGGATTTGTTTGGAGATGTACATTTCTATAATCTTGTTATTTCTCTCTACGTCACTCTATAAGATTTTCTTTTAAGAGGAAAAGTGCCTCCATTTTTTATTTGAAAGCAAAGCTTCCTTGAGAGTATGAACTCCTAATCAACTGTAGATATTTTTGAATAAATCTCACAACTTAGGTATCAATAATTTGCAGTTCTATGTTGATAGCTCTAGATTGGGTGTCAAGAATAAACTTATTCTTTGCATGATATTGTTTTTAACAAAAGGAAAATATTTAATGAAAAGAGAAGAAAAGATCCCTGCTGAATAGTAGAATGAAAAATTATGGCAGAGCTATCAATGATTTGTATTTCTACATTGATACATCTACAATCTTCTTTGCATTTATATAGGGACTAAATGAAAGAAACCATGCATCAACATGATCTCCAACATACCTAACATAGCTACCCATTACTTTTCTATGTCATCTTAGCATGCCTTCAAAATTTATTACAGTCATTGGATGCACCACTCAAATCCAAGGTGGCTTCCCATTTTCTCCTTCAAGGGGCATCCACTCTTGAAGCTAGCCTAAGCCCTCATCTAAAATTAGCTCATCATAGAAGACTAAAGATTTCCCATCTTTCAAGCTAAGTACTTTTGGCTGCAAACTGAACTCCATGTAGACCCTCTTCATTAGAAACAACCTCAAAAAATGAACTCTCCTTTAATTCGTTAGTTGTTAGAGCCACACCTACGAGAGGTATTCTTCATCCGCCGTGCAGAGTGGAACCCGACTTATTCCTATAGACTGCATTTATTGGAATGTTTTGTTTTTTCTTTGTTTTTTAAGCAAGTTCATTTTGTGTATATCCTGCAAGACCTCACATTCCATGTGATCAACATTTCGTAGAGGCATTTTGTTAAACAACTCATGTGACTTGTCTATGCTTCTGCACACACACATCTACCATGGAGGGAAGATGCAAAAAATGAGAAAAAGATGTGGAAATCTATTATTAAACTTGATAGCTACACTTGCTTAAAAGATTCAAAAGCCTTTTGTGCACAATAGGGAGGCTGGTCAAGGTTGTAGAACTTGGCTTTACACTTGCTATTTTGGTTCACTTGAAATTCTATGCCTATTACAAAATTTGTTGCTCTGTGACTGTCACATTTAGCTCCGTCATTTACAGTTATAGTTTTGTTTAGTGAGAAGCACATACATCCTTCTACAACATCAAATTTGATTGGAAATGTGCTTTTTTAATGGTGAACATGATATTTGCATCCTTTATACCTATCCTAAGGAAATCAAGAGGTGTGTATGCTAAGTTAGTGGTATAGATTTTTCCATCTCTGTTGTTTTTCATTAGGCCAAAGCTTGATAGTCGAGGATCACCATAAAAAAGCACTCTATAGGCATTTAAATCCTGATAAATACATCAATTTTTGGTATTACAGTGGTCTAGTGCTTGTGCAATATAATATGCCACCCTCAATCACATCACCCAAGGCATTGGTTGCTTCTCCCATCAGTACATTAGATGGAACATCTGATTGCATTCAACTTTACGCCTGGCACTAGCATTTGCTTGAAATTTCCTAACATTTTTTTTCATCTGTGCCAATCCCGTGACCAAAGTACACTGTCACTGGCATTTGCTTGAAATTTCCTAATGCCTTTTTTTCATTTGTGATCTTTTTTTTTATTATTGGTAGATTTGGTATAGGTTTCCTTTCTGTTGGTTCTCATTTGTGATCATATGGTTTGTCCTTGATGTCAAAATCCTTTTAAGTTGATTCTACTTGTTGACAGTTTCAGATTGGTTTCTCATGCTTTATCTTGATATAGTTTTTTCTATATGGTTTACTTGTCTTGGCATTCAGTGGACAATTTACATTCAAAATTTTAATATCTTATGGTACTGATTAGTTTGAGCTTCATGCAGTCTCAGGTTATCTTTTGTACATTGTTTCAATGACAAAAAAAGAACATATTGGTGTGAAAATGCTAGGGTCTCCCCGATCCATTTTGAAATTTTTGTGTTGCCTTTCAGCAAGACATTTCTGATGTCATAACGATTTGATTTTACATACAGGAAGCTTTTGGCATGAGATTGATCATGGTCTTAGCAATAGAAGAAAAGTCTATCGGCATGAGGTTTGTTCACTGCTGAGAGGTCTTACCAAATGAGTTGGGTCTCACTGACTAATGCATGAGGTGGTGCATCAGCGTAAGTAAAGCCTATCAGCATGTTGTTTCATTGAGCACTTTGTGTCTTGGCGACCGGCAAAAGAAAGTTTATATCAGCAAGACTTATTTTACGTCACAGCGATCAGGATTCATCTCCAGGCATCTATCGACATGACATTCTCTTTTGTTTCAGCAACAGAAAAGGATTATATCGGAATAAGTTATACCGTCGGTATGTGGTCACAAGGAAATTGCTTTGTCTCACCGATCGGAGATTGAATAGGAACATTTCAACAAGAGTTTAAGGCTTCGGTGAAGGGTCATAGCGAAAAGGGTGATGTCTCCCCGACTAATGCATGTGGAAGTCTTTTAGCAGGAGTGTTGTATTCAGTATATTGTCTCACCAAAGATTGTTTGTCTCATCGACTGTGCACAAAAGGGTCTTATCGGCAAAGGTTTTTCTTCGGTATAATGTCATAGCGAACCCTATGGGTCTCATTGATGGAATACATATCGACCTTGTCGGCATAAGCATTGAGTTATCTCGGCGAACAGGAATGATCATGTGGGATTTCGGTAAGAGTCATGAGTTTCAATGTAGAGTCTCAGTGAACCCGTCAAGTCTTGGTGACAGTCATATGAATGGCTTTTAGTGAGAGGTTGATAATGTCTCGCCGAGTGACCTTTGGTCTCACTGATGGAGCACAATGGGGGATTTTGTCGATATTGGATTTGACTTGTCTCAGTGACACACAAGTGGATGAAGACTTTCAGAAACATATGGTATGCTCTACAAGAGGTCTCCCTGACTTTGATATTTCTCACCGATGGAATTCAAAAGGACTTTATTGGTGTGAGATTTTTTCTCTCTTGGCAATTTGAGGTGAATTCGAGGTGTTTCGGTATGACATGAAACGATCTACAAGATGTCTCCCTGATGGTTTGAAGTTACAGTGACACTCATAAGATAGAAGGCTCGTCGGCAAGAAAAACCATGTGTCACGGTGACCAATGTGTATCATGTGGACTTTCGGTGAAACATGGGGAAATCTACATAATGTCTCCCCTACTACAAGATGTCACAACGACTCAGAATGACTTTTGGTATAACAAAGACCTGTCTACAAGATGTCTCTCCGATATCAAAAGGCTATAGCTATAGTGAATAGAACAAAAAGGCATCTCGGTGAGAAAGACTCTTGTATCTTAGTGACTGAAACAAATTTAACAGAAATGTGATCTCGTGGAAAGATAAAGATCTTTGATATGGTTTCTCCCCGATGGCAGAAGGTCATGGCGCACAGGGACCAAGGGAGTGATCAACGTTATAATTGCCTTCGACAGAACTATCTAGATGTATTGGTGAGTGATTAAAAAACTCATATATTGTGGCCGACATGGTGAATTTCTAAAGATAGTGGCAGGTCATCATCATGGATTGGCATCGAATCTCACAACTGTTGCATGGCAGAATATTCATTGAGTTTCCTTTTTGAGCAGTTGTGTTTTTGAAATAATGGAAGATTTGTAGTTCTCTGGATAAGCATTACTATTGATTTTTACCATCATCTATAGTGTGTCATTATTTAGCTTCATATTCAAAAATCAACAAGAGAATTTCAGAATTTGGTGAAAAATGCTTTTTGAAGATTTCTTCATAACTAACATACTTGAAATGTATATATAAACCTGTGTTGAAAATAGTGAAGGTTGGTGATTGTAATTCTGGGATATTGTCCTTAAGGTTTTCTATAGATGAGAAAATAGAGAAATATGTGCTTAACTAAAAATAGAGAGATCCTCTGATATTATGAATGTAATTCTAAAATCTGAGTAAGGGGTTGGTGCTCCTTGAGATTGGTGTCTCTAAATGAGGGGTTGGTGCTCCATGAGTTGGTGTTCAGAAATTAGCCTATAAGACATTTTTAAAATTGGTTTTTGAAGATTAAGCCAGTAAGGTAGTTTAGAATTGGTTTTTCTACCCTAGGAGGGTTTTCCACTCAACAAATATTTTGTCTCTTTGTTCTTCTGTGTGCTCACTACTTTTCTGTGTTGTTGTTTCAGTTCATTGTTGGGTTTTTTACTGTTCTCAATTCTATTTATGAATGATTACATTCAACTCATGAATGCATTAATCAAAGTAATATTGAGATCAAATCTGAGCCATGTTTTGGGAAATGCAAGATATCTCAGTCAAATCACATTTTCATAAGTTGTCTAATAGACTGAGTTAATGTTGTCATATCTTTGTGCTTTCAAAAGTGATTACTCTACTCTATTGTTGAAAGAAAAGGAAATCATAATGAAAAATCTTGGTCGAAGTTGAAAAAGTGTTGACACTAATTCACCCCCCCTCTTAGTTTCTGTCCATAACTCTAGCAATTGGTATCAGAGCATATGGCCCTCTGATAGTTCTAAACCACCTAGGATTGTTCCTAATTTCTTGGAGTAGTTTGGTTAATATGCGAAAGAACAGAAGGAATAAGGGAAAAAGATGTTCTTAGAAAAATGTTGTTCATCATGTTCAACTTGAATCTAGTATAAGGAATAACGAAGAAGAGCTCATAAATAGTAACTCTAAAATGGTAGAGTATCCTAGATCTAGAACTCCTCAGTTCGAAGAAACAAACTTTATTATATGGAAACATAGGATGGAAACATACTTACTTTCTTTAGGATCTGAATTGTGGGCAGCAGTTGAAAAGGGTTGTACTACATTTGCAACATCTCCTTCCACTCTTGTGGAGAAGAAAGCACTTGAATCCAATACTAGAGCTATAAATGCTATTTTTAATAACTTGCCAAATAAACTTATTACAAAAGTCATTCATTATAGCAGTGTTAAGGAAGTTTGGGACAAGTTGACTGAAATGAATCAGAATAGTGAGTTACAAGAGGAGATATCTTTGTATACTAAAATAAGTTGTGAAACATCTCAGAGTGAAGAAGGTGTAAACCTTCATAGTTTTGAAAAGAAGTACAAGGAGATCATTAATGAATATTTAAATGATCAAGAAACTTGTGTAAAAGTAGATCAATCTTTGGATGAAGTTAACTCTGAATAGGAATATGATGAACCAGAAAGGGAGGTTGATTTGGAAGGTGAACTCCTATGTGCCTTAGATACTATTAAGCAGCTCAGAAAAGAAAACCAGTTTTTAACAAGACAACTTCAACAAAAAGAGAGTTTGCAAGTCAAGTTAAAAGACAAGGATGAGTTGTGTAATAAACTAGAAAATGAGATTGATTCTTTAAAGAAATATTCAGATAATGATTCCTTGTTAAAAGAACTAAATCTTAAGCACGATATGATTATAAGTCAGAAAATTGAAATTGAAGAATATAAGAGGATTGTAGATGTTGTGAGTTCTGATTTGGAGATTAAAAAGAATGTTTGTCTAAAACTTGAAGAAGAGGTAGTTTCTTTAAGAAAAGAGCTTGAAAGTATCAAGGCTCAATCTGTTAAGATTCAGAAATTTGATCATAGTACTAATATATTGAATGAGATGTTGGGCAGGAAAAAGCATTCTAAAGATCCTACAGGAGTGGGCTATGAGGTTGGACAAAGCTCTGCAGACAAATCTAAACATGAAACAATGTTTACTACTTCAGATGGAAAGAAGTTTATAGCCAAGCAAATACCAAGAATGAAGGTTGATCTTGGTTACAGTATTGCTACATCAAAGGATAACATTGACACTAGAAGACAATCTAAAGGTATTCATAGAGAAAGGAAAAATGTCTTCAAATATTCACATCCTTGGCATGATCATTCATTTAGATATAATCATTCTTTCCAAGGATATTGTTATGTTTGTAGTGACTATGGTCATAAGGCAATTGATTGCATAAGATGGTCAAATAAGAATCATTCTAATGTCCCTAGAAATGAGGATGTGGTGTGTTACAACTGTAACAATTTTGGTCACTTGAGAAGAGACTGTAGAATAAATACAAGTGATAATGATGTAGGGAACAATGCTGGAAAAGTTTGTAGAAAGTCTTCTATTTCTCAAAACAATCACAAAGTCATTAGTTTCAGATGTAATAACATTGGACATAAAGTACAACAATGTAGATTCAACAAAAAGACAAGTACTTTAAGCAAACAAGTGAAAAAGTCTTCATTGGAGTGGAGAAGAAAGAGCAATCAAGATGACAAGAAGTGCAATAAAGATGCTTCTGAGAAAACTCCTTGTGCACTCCTTGCACAAGTGTTGCCTTCCATGTCTTGAGAAGAAGAAAAGACTCAGGGGGAGTCTATTATGGTAATATATTTTATCCCTATGGAGTCTAGAATGAGGTATGGCATATTGCATTTGCTTTTGGTGGTATAAGATGTTAAGAAATGTTTTTGCTTGGTCTAATGGTTGACAATTTTTAGAAGTTTTTGAAATGACAATGCACATTGTTTTTTAATTGAACCTTTTGGATGCTTGGGTTTTGGAAATAATGGTATGTCCTTATGACATCTTTGAGTGGTGTGGAAACATGTAGGTGAGTTCCTCAACATATTAAAGATAAGAAAGCCTTTATTTTTGAAGGGATGTCGATGGATTTATCTTTGGAGAACAGTGATTGAAAAACATGTTTGATGTTATGAATTATTTTTGTGATTATATTATTTGGTTTTGCATGAAGAAGATGAGTTAAGATTGTGTGCTGAATGAAGATACTTACAATGTCTTTTGCAAGATGTTATGAAGGAATTGAGTGTTTTGGTCTTCTGAGTATGATACTGTGATCTAAGTAGGTTGCTACAGCAGTCTTAAGAATTGTGTATGTTCATGGGATATGCTCTATTATTTGTGTTTTGATGAAGGAAGGTGACTGGTAGTATTAACCTCATCGTGTATGGCTGGGAATTATTTTTGAACTTTGAAATTGAGTGTTGTGTGTGAAAGTGAGTGCAAGTTATATATATATATATGAAAGCTGCTTGAATTCATGTTTTGATAGAAATAAAAGGACAGAGCCTTAGTGTGCTGCCTTGAAGATAGATTATCTGCATGATGTTATTAAGTTTTTGATTTTGAAGTGGGAGTTATTGCACGTGTAGTTATTGCTGATTTCTCTAATAATTTCTATGCATTTGAAGTGAGTGAAGTTGTGTTGTTATAGTATGATGCTCTATCTTGCATTAGTGATGTGAAGTTATTCAATATGTCTGCTGAACTATTGCTCTATTTGCAGCTGGTTCTTATCATATTTGCTTGGCTTCTTAGTTGTGTTTTCTAGCATTGCACATTCTTCTCCTCTATCCTTTGTCATTGAGGCAAAAAGGGGGAGAGTCATTTGTGTTTTGCCATCAAGGACAAAGGGGGAGTTTGTTGGTTCCTAGTTGTGATCATATGGTTTTTCCTTGATGTCAAAATCCCTTTAAGTTGATTCTACTTGTTGACAGTTTTAGATTGGTTTCTCATGATTTATCTTGATACAGTTTTGTCTATATGGTTTACTTGTCTTGGAATTCAGTAGACAATTTACATTCAAAATTTTAATATCTTATGGTACTGATCAGTTTGAGCTTCATGCAGTCTCAGGTTATCTTTTGTACATTGTTTCAGTGACATAAAAAGAACATATCAGCGTGAAAATGTTAGGGTCTCCCCGATCCATTTTGCAATGTCTATTTTTCCTTTTGGCAAGACATTTTTGATGTCATAACGATTTGATTTTACATACAGGCATCTTTCGGCGTGACATTGATCATGGTCTTAGCGACAAAAGAAAAGTCTATCAACATGAGGTTTGTTCACTGCTGAGAGGTCTTACCGAATGAATCGGGTCTCGTTGACTAATACATGAGGTGGTGCATTGGCATAAGTAAACCCTATCAAAATTTTGTTTCATCGAGTGCTTTGTGTCTTGGCGACCAGCACAAGAAAGTTCATATTGACAAGACTTATTTTATGTCACAGCGAACGAGATCCATCTCCAGGCATCTATCGGCATGACATTCTCTTTTGTTTCAGTGACAGAAAAGGATTATGTCGGCATAAGTTATACTGTCAATATGTGGTCACAATGAAATTGCTTTGTCTCACCGATCAGAGATTGAATGGGAACATATCGGCAAGAGTTTAAGGCTTCGGTGAAGGGTCATAGCGAAAAGGGTGTTGTCTCCCCGACTAATGCATGTGGAAGTCTTTCAACAGGAGCGTTGTATTCGGTATATTGTCTCACCGAAGATTGTCTCACCGACCATGCACAAAAAGGTCTTATCAACAAAGGTTTTTCTTTGGGATAATGTCATAGCGAACCCTGTGGGTCTCACTAATGGAATACATATGGACCTTGTCGGCATAAGCATTGAGTTGTCTCGACAAACAAGAATGATCATGTGGGATTTTGGTAAGACTCATGAGTTTCGATGTAGAGTCTCAACAAACCCGTCAAGTCTTGGCAACAACATCATATGAATGGATTTCGGTGAGAGGTTGATAATGTCTCGGTGAGTGACCTTCGGTCTCACCGATGGAGCACAATGGGGGATTTTTTCAATATTGGATTTGACTTGTCTCAGTGACACACAAGTGGATGAAGACTTTTGAAAAGACATGGTATGCTCTACAAGAGGTCTCCCCGACTTTGATATGCCTCGCTGATGGAATTCAAAAGGACTTTATCGGTGTGAGATTTGTTCTCTCTTGGTGAGATGAGGTGAATTTGGGGTGTTTCGGTATGACATGAAATGATCTACAAGATGTCTCCCCGATGGTTTGAAGTTACAGTGACACTCATAAGATAGAAGGCTCGTCGGCAAGAAAAACCATGTGTCACGGCGACCAATGTGTATCATGTGGACTTTCGGTGAAACATGGGGCAATCTACATAACATTTTCCCAACAGCAGGATGTCATAGCAACTTAGAATGACTTTCGGTAAAACAAAGACCTATCTACAAGATGTCTCTCTGATATCAAAAGGCTATAGTGATAGTGAATGGAACAAAAGGGCATCTCAGTGTGAAAGGCTCTTGTGTCTCAGCGACTGAAACAAATTTAATAGAAATGTGATCTCGGGGAAACACAAATATCTTCGATATGGTTTCTCCCCCATGGCAGAAGGTCATGGCAATGCATAGGGACTAAAGGAGCAATCAATGTTATAATTGCCTTTGGCAGAACTATCTGGATGTCTCAGTGAACGATTAACAGACCCATACAATGTGGCCGGCATGATCAAATTTGAAAGATAGTGGTAGGTCATCATCATGGATTGGTATCGAATCTTACAACTGTTACATGGTAGAATATTCATTGAGTTTCCTTTTTGAGCAGTTACATTTTTGAAATAATGGATGATTTGCAGTTCTTTGGATAAGCGTTACTATTGATTTTTACCATCATCTACATTGTGTCATTATTTAGCTTCATATTCAAAAATCAGCAAGAGAATTTCAAAATCTGGTGAAAAAGACTTTTTGAAGATTTCTTCGTAACTGACATACTTGAAATGTATATATAAACCTGTGTTGAAAATAGTGAAGGTTGGTGATTGTAATTCTGGGATATTTTCTTAAGGTTTTCTATAGATTAGAAAATAGAGAGATCCTTTGATATTATGAATGTAATTCTGAAATCTAAGTAAGGGGTTGGTGCTCCTTGAGATTGGTGTCTCTAAATGAGGGGTTGGTGCTCCTTGAGTTGGTGCTCAAAAATTAGCCTATAAGGCATTGTTAAAAGTGGTTTTTGAAGATTAAGCCAATAAGGCAATTTAGGAGTGGTTTTTCTACCCCAGGAGGGTTTTCCACTTGGAAAATCTTTTGTCTCTTTGTTCTTCTGTGTGCTCACTACTTTTCTATGTTGTTTTTGTTTCAGTTCACTGTTGGGTTTTTTACTGTTCTCAATTCTGTTTATGAATGATTACATTCAACTCATGAATGCATTAATCATAGTAATATTGAAATCAAATCTGAGCCATATTTTGGCAAATGCAAGATATCTCACTCAAATCATATTTTCATAAGTTGTCTAATAGACTGTGTTAATGTTGTCATATCTTTGTGCTTTCAAATGTGATTACTCTACTCTATTGTTGAAAGAAAAGGAAATCAAAATGAAAAATATTGGTCAAAGTTGAAAAAGTGTTGACACTGATTCACCCCCCCTTCTCAGTGTCTGTCCATAACTCCAACACTTTTGAACTAGACACTTTTGTTGAATAAGTAATTGGTAGAGGTGGAATGAATTGATGCATTAGCTGAGTTGTCAGTTTCAATCTTCCTTTTACTCAAGCTATAGGTTTTGTCTCTCTTTCATCAGTGTAAATCTCAGACGATTTGTTGAAACTACCTACACCATTTAGCATTTAATACTGTTGTTCAAATCATTGTCCATTGTATCCTTTGAACTTGTTTTGAAATATATGTATATATATATCATTGTTATGGTTTTGACATCTGATAATGACATAGGGGTGGTGTTAGAATGATGAAATTTGTGTAAATATTTCATCCAAAGACAAAAATAGTGGGAGAAGTTATTACTAGTGGAGCCCATCAACATCTCCTTGCAGAAAAGTAGTAGATTACTATCATCTAACAGGTAGTTGTTTCAAATAAATTTCTAGCTATGGCTGGAAATGGTTAGTGAATTTGATAGCCAAGACTTCAATGAATGGAAGAAACATTAATTGACAATATATATTGCGGCCCTTTGAGGCATTAAAATCTGGAAAAAATTTCTTGTGCACAAAGTATTTGATTTTTTTTTCCTTTTTTATGGTTGCAATTATTTATGAGGTTGATCTTTTAGCGTTGGCTATAGCTTTTTATCTTTAATGGATGTACATGGATTGAAAAACCTACGATGTTCTGATATCTTCCTGATTTGTTCCATTAAATGTTTTCTATCTATTTTTTATGAAGGAAAGATATGCTGTGATTTATAACACTACGTTAAAGATAGACAGTGAAGAGGAATATTTGATCTGATTGGTAAGTAGGCTCCTTTTGAAAATCTTTGATTGCTCTTAGTTGTTACAAATTTAGGGAAGGTGGTGGTTTGATTGGCTTTTGGTTGTTTGGGGCTTCCAATCCCATTATGGAAAAAGAATGAACAAACATTTAAAGTCTATTGCAGGTTGGAGATTCTTTTTCAAACAAGGGGTTGATATCGAAATCAAACATTGGAATCAAGCGAAAACAAAGGAAAGATTGGAGTTAAAGATTTAAACATCAAAATTGAAACCAAAAAGTGTTTTTAAATGCTTTGAGCTTCCGTCACATGCCTTAATTTTTTGTTTCATGCTAACTCATCTTTAGTTTTGGGCTTTAAAATGAACATTTCAAAATTCTTGGAGAGTTTGTTGTATGCTTTGATTTTTTGTTTTAGGGTAACTCATATTTCATTTAGTTCTTTAAAATGAATTAATCATTGCTTTGAGGCTTAAAATGAACATTTGATTTTCGTGTTTCATAATCTCTTATTCAAAGTAATCTCATCTAAAAAGGCGTATGCACTTCTCTCGCGCTTCACGGTGATCTTGAGAATAAAAATTCTTTTTGATGACATTAAGTTGCATAAAATATTTCCTCCACACTTCGATTTGGGTTTAAAATTGAACAAGATCTTGTGCGAGTGTGAGTGGGGGCATTATCGCATATATTCTCTTTTTGTTGCATCAAAGATTGATCGAGTTACAAATTTTGTCCTTACTCACTTTTGTTTATCCTAGATGGCTTGCCTTGGGGAAAAAGTACTGACCTAAGGGAACGACTCAACTGGTAACACTCTAAAGCCAAGAGTATTTCCAACCGGGATATAAATGTGGGTATTGAAGTAAACGCCAATATCGCATTGTTGATTCTAATGGGATGGATCCGAAAGGGGACTCTCGCCATATAGGTCAATCTCCATGAACTGAAAGTTTGAAATAAAACCCTTGTTTTGTAGTGACCAATTGATCCATTGAGCGACTTTATCAAAGTGGTGCATTGGAACTTAGATTCCAAGAAGTTACTTGCCATTTCTAATCTTGGTTAAAGTATAGAGGTTAATACTTCATTCTTAACATACCTTTATACTCTTTCCTTGGTTGCATGTAAAATCATCTCTTTTATTAAGGGCATGAGGCAAGCCCACCAAGAAAAACATACCAATTGAGCTAGGGTGTTATATTGCTTGTGAGTTAGTTTGAAAACACAATGCTTTGATCGAAAAAATTGGAAAACCAACATTCAACGAATCATCAAAATTGCAAACCCTTTAGGAGAGGAAAATATCCTTGAAAAAATTCACATGTTATTTCTTGCCCTTGGGATTCGTATCCTTAGAGGCTTCTAAACATTTGAATTTCATCTCAATTTGCTCCTATTAAGGTCAACAATAGGTAACTCTTGCCTCAAATTTCCTTGGTTTCTGCATAATACACTTTGCGAGATAAGGGGAAAGTTGAAACATTGGAAATCTAGATTCAAAATCAAATCAAGAGTGTGTTTTTGGTAAAAAAAAATCCATTAAGAAAAGATTAAATCAATTAGACCCCACACATGTGCTTGGCATCTTTTGATCATATGGTTTTCATGCAAACATTGATGTTTTGATTTTGAGTTACTCTTAGAAAAAGGCATTTTCTTCACTATCTTGGTCTAGTAAACAAGTCCTTCCTAGGTTCATTTAGGATCAAATCAAACATTTCACCCATCCCAAACATTTGTCAAAACCCATCCCACCAAACAACTTTAGAGCTTTGGAAACATCATTCTAGACTTGGGTAAATCTTCAAAATCAAAATCACCTTGTTTAGTTAGGTGCATGGGAATGCATCCTTTCTCATACATTTGAACAAGTTCATCCTAAGATCATATCTAACATCTTAGGGTTTACAAGTCCATTATCCAAATCCAATCAAACCAATCAAAAACAAGCCCTAAGTCTAGCATTGATCCAAAGTCCCTAAACATTCAACACTCATATCATTTCCCCTTTTCATCCTTCATCTCGTCATTGGTCCTAGGAAACTTAGAGGTCAATTTTTGCAACAAGGTCAAAACACAACGAGAACATGGAATACAAACTTGATCCACACATCATGAGTAATCCAAGTCAACTAAGCTATCAAAGCCTTACAATGTCGATTGATTATCAAAACTCACACTTGTACAATCCATACATGGGATCATTACCTTCTACAAATGTTAATGGTACAACAAGTGTGAGTATTCCCAAATCAAATATTGGAACACATTTTACGATGATAGATCTAAATCCAAACCTACAAGTCTATCAACTGAAAAATCAATGCATGATCCTTCAAACGAACAACTTCATCCCACCAAATCCCTACATTCCAAATGAGAATGTAGCAAGTACAAGTTTTCCAAACATGAATCGGACAAACTTTGGGATAAATATGTTTGCAAATCACACAAATGTTGTTTAGAGTCCAAACAAGATGTTAACACCATGCAAAATCAAAGTTACCTAAATCAACGTAATATGATTCCCAATCACAAAAATGTTCAATTTCAACCTATCATGCAAAATATGAGTGTCATCCCAAATTAGAACATTGTCCAAAATCAAACACAAGTACACACTCCAAATCTGCTTAAACAAAAGCCAAATCAACTATATCAAGGGAGTCAAGATCAAAATCAAGAACAAATTTGGCGAGATCAAATTACTACACTTACAAAAATAATTGAATCATTACACCAAGAGACATTTCCACCACCATTACCCATATCAACATCATTCCTTGGTTTAGGGCTTCCCCCTTTACCTAGCACCAATCACTCCATCCAAATCAATCCACCTAACACCAATCAAGTCATCACATCAAATCCTTTGGATATACTATCAAAATCACACCAATAGATGGTATCTAATCAAATGACAACATCAATCTTGATAAATAAAAATATGGTCTCCCAAAGACCTATCACCTCGGTCATTTCAACCATTCCTATCACCTCCATCAAACCCATCATATCACAAACCACTATGATCACTTTAAAAGTATCTCAACTACCCATCACTACATCCAACATGATCCCAATTCTACCACCACCACCACCAAAACCAAACACAACAAGACAATATAACATTGTGCTAAAAGCTCACCAGGCCTACCAAATGGTCATCCAACAATATCTAGCCACACAAAAATAAGCACAAGCCTAGGCTCAAGTGCAAGCGCAAGCTAAAGCCCAATACGAAGTCCAACAAGAAAATGATGTTCAAAATCTCAACAGAATGTTAACGACTCCATGTATTGATCCAAATCAATGATCACATAATCAAGAGGTATCCATCAATGAACACATAGAAGATGTTTGTACCCCATCCAAAGATCAGATCAACATAGGTCAAGAGTCATTTTTCAATCATAATCAAAATCCACCAACAATACCCAACAATGATCCAATTCAAGAAATGTCAACATTTTTTGACCCTATGGTTCAAGACATTGGAAATCCCTCCATCACAATTGTTGAAAACAATGATCAAGATCTCTCCATCGATGAGCACCTTGAAGATGTTTCCACCCCATCTGATGATCAACTCACCATACATCAATAGCCACTTTTTAGTGATCTATTTCAAGGATTATTAGGATTATTTGATCCTATTGACATAATGCACGATCCATCGACCAATGATCATGACGAAAATGTCTCTACATCTCCTAATGAGTTAGAGGACATATCTCAAAGATTTATTCAAAAGCATGATCAACATCTTTCACCAAAGTCTAGCAATGGTCCTTTCCAAGACATGTTGACACCCTTTGACCTCATGGTTACATATACTAAAGGAACCCTAAACTTGACACTTGAGGATATTGAACCACTTACCATATCTAATGATGACATCCAAGAACCCTTTGTAAGCAATCCATCCTTAGAAACTGATCCATGTCAAGAACTTGATCCAAAGCATGTCAAAAGCAACTCTAAAATCATCCAAGATTAAGAATTTGTATCTTCAAGATACTACAATAATCTAATAGACACTCTCCTATCTATGCAAGGTGATCATATCCATGTAGCACACACTCCTCCATCTACCCATGAGATGCTTTCTTTGGATGGACACGTAGATGATCTTCATTTAGAACAAGAGTAGGTTATTGAATCCTATAGTCAAGTTTCTCTTCAACATCAAGATCAGATATATCCCAAATTTAGATGGAGGAAATCATGAATAAAGATATCCAACATTATCCACTCAAGGAAACAGGTCAGACAAAACAAGAAATTCTAAAGTTAGTAGAACAAAAAATTCCAATAACATCATCTACAATGGTCAATTATTAGAGAATGAATTCTAAACAAAATCTCTCAGAACAAGCAGAATCAAAGCATGAAGGTACTACTATCACCATATTGGGGGCAAATTTATCTAATGCTAGCATCAACATAGGGAGTAGGAAGAATATTTATGGTGAAACCATTGCCAATAATACAACTAGCCATGCCATGAATCTTCATCCGCCCATCACCCCATCCACAAATTGGGACCAACATCAAAAGGAAGATTTGAATCAAAGTACAAAGAATGTTATCAAAGAAAAAGAAGTTGAGAAGCATAATGGAAAAAAAAATACAAATGGATACCAAAAAGATTATCCCTATCAAATTCCATTAGTCAAAGAAACTATGGGGCAAAATAAAAAACCGAAAAGTATCCATCAAAGATTTTCACAAAAGCAAAAGCAGGCTTTTCAAGCGACGTATAAAGTGTTTCAAACAATTGGTCCTAATTCCATGCACACTTTTGTATCCACCCATCATTGCTCATCTTCCCAAGTTTGGAGAGTCAAAGGTTCCAAACTATCAACCAATCCATCTCTTATCCCTAAACACACTCCATCCACGCATCCACGCATAATATCCAATTCTCACATTGATCATGTAATGGCAATGACCCTTCATCATAAGGATTTTGAATGCACTTTATCACGATGTATGCACAAAGACAAAGTTAACCTCGATATCAATAAAGCAGATCAAGAATCCCAAATGTTGCATTCAAGTGCACGTATCTTAGCAAAACAACTTCTTCAGGCAGAATATCGATGGCACATTATGAAAGGGGCATCTACATCAGCGACACCTTGTGCTTTAGCATAAGCCTAAAATCTGTTAGAAAAATTAAAAAAATAAAAAAATATGAAAATCCAAAAAAAATCAAAAAAGGATTGAAAATAGTAAAGAGAAAAAAAATGTCCTCTAGCGAAAACAACTATGGTGGCACTTTGGGCAAGACCATGATGAAAACCTGGAAAACAAGCATCATGTAGAATCAAGCATCTATGTGGGCCAGTTCAGGTGAAAGCATCTCATCCCATCCATAATAAATCCAACATTCCATCCATCTTATCCATAATAAATCCCTTCATCCATGAACTAGTTATCCAATCCATTTTTATCCATTTGCATCCATCATCCAAGTTATCTTTATCTTGATGAAAGTTTGGGGCACACTTTATTCTTGCTTATAGTAAAACATCTTGACATGGGTCATTTTCATTGATCTTATTCTATCCAATGTTATCTAAGCCATGAAGCATTATCCAAATGAGCATTCCTTATCTGAACATTGTATCTTATTGTAGACACGTCAAATTTGCATTATGCATATTCATCCGCTCAATAAATAAATCAAATGCATCACATCCATTCACCTCATAAATCAGGTTCTTATCATTTAAATAAATCAAAGGCTCACATCATAGTTTAATTAGATAAATCAAACTTTATTTAATTAAAATCTAAAAAATGCATCTTCCATCCTTTTCTGATTTAAATAAATCAAATATTTAAATCCTAAAAGTCAAAATCATCTAAACACCATTAAGCTAATCTAATCATCATTAATTTAATCTAACCATGATTAAATGCTAATCTCATCCCACTTGCATTCTCTAGATATCTCCACTTGCACAAGTAAATCAATTTTATTGATTTATTAAAAACCCTCATTTTTCCTCAACATGACAAGTCCAACATTGCATTTATTGCTGTTTTTCTTGTCCCCCTCTCAAAATTTATTGCAAAATTTGAATTCAAATTCTCCCTCTCATGGGCACTCTTACCAAATATTGCACAACAATTGGCCTATCATCACTTGACAAGTGTCTTCTTCTCATTGGAGGATCTTTAGTCCCACATTCACCATCTTGGCCAATCTATCATCAAGAAAATCTATAAAAGAAGGCCTTCATTCTCATTCATGGATCCACAATTTTTATGCAAGGTTACTCTCTTGGTTTGAGAAATAATCTTGTTCTTTATCTCCATTGTACTTCATCATTTTAGCTATTGATCAAGGGTTGGGAAAGGGTCACTAGCACATGTGACACCAATCCACTATGGAATAGGTAATTTGTGGTTGCTTTTATAATGCTTTTAGTTTTATTTCATCATTTGTTGCATTTTTTAAAGAATTTGCAAGGTATTTCATAGGAGTGTTTCTTGAGGGATTTGTAGGTGCTAACCCTTGTTTAAAGTTAGTGTTTGCAGATTTTTAAAGACACTCACATTTGGCGCTAGAAGGAGGGCTAGATATACTATCTCTATTTTTGTTTACTTGATATTGATGCATATAAGCTGCTCTATAATTTATGCTTAAATAAGGGCCTGCCTATGCTCATAAAAAGATGTGTATGCTTATTTGTTATCACATAAATCACATATCACTTGTTTTATATTTTAAACTGATTGGATTTCTGCACTAGCATATTGTGAGTCTTTGTAGTATAAACTGAAGTTTAGGTATGAAGCATAGATCATAATAGTTGGATTTGTAAAGTCTTGTTTTTAAATTGATGGGAATATGAATCTATTTATCTCTATTGATGCACAAAATAGGGATGTTCTTGAAAAAGGAGTTTCAATATTTCACAAAGTAATACTTTTTTTATCATGTCTAAAACCCATAGTTTACTGATGGGTGCCTTCTTCTTTTTGTGTTTTGTCATCTAAAGACGTCATTACTACTAAATAAGTTACACCTCCATTCTACCTCACACACGGTGGAAGGAGCATATTACACATGGAATCTGAGTCACTACTAATGAGTATTTTTATTAATATAATTTGGGCCATGTTTTATGTGTTCTGTACCTCAGGATTCTATGTAATCTTTATTCGCTGGCTGCAGTAAAGGGCGTATGAGTTAGATTGAACAAATCAGGTGCACATACATTCGAGGAAGACTTCTTATCAGTGAATTCTCTTTTTGTTGTTTCAAGCTGCACTATTGACCCCTCGAATAAACACACATTTAGTTGGAAGTCAAATCCATTGTGTTATCATTATCACATTGGAGAAGAGTTTTTGTTAAATATGTCTGACAGCAATATGATGATATCATGATGAATAAATAGTTTCCTTTTCAAAATGTACAAAATAGCGCTAGATTTAATTATCAGATTGATTCTACCCTATTAATTTTAGTACACTTGAAAAGATTTTGAAATCCACTTATAAAGATAGGCAGAGAGGATGTTGAAAAGGGGAATGCTAGTCAAAAATGGTGGTTGGGCATCTAAACTAAATACTTTCTTTATTTCTCCCTTTGTTCGGTCAACACAAATCTTGTATATTTAGGAATTTATCTGCATTTTTTCACTTTGAGTTAATAAGTCAAATAACTCGCATTTCCTGCGTATGCATCTATGGTGTCCTTACATAATTCTTGGAATAGATCTTATTTTCAAAAAGTTGTTGCTTGGCCAGCTAAGGTGAACTAAATGACAACATTTGCATAGTATTTAAGATAGACACCATATTCATCTGTTGGTAGGCGCATTTTTTCTAAGGATGTTGAAGTCTTTTCAAAATCTATTTTGTATGTACATGGATGAATCAATTGGCTGAGTAAATCACTCCTAGGCATTAGCTGCAAAAGAAGAACTAGTCCCATAAAAGTCTTTATGATGAGCTTAAAAAACTAATATGAGAATGTTGACTGAGCCATTTTTATGACATTTTAAACTGATAGTTTGGCGTAGGGATCTCCATGCATAAAAGTACAGATTTTCATTCATTGATAAGAGTTGGCATGTCATAAATATAAACTTGTTTGGTAGAAACATTGATATTAAATAAATTTTGACTTTTTTTACAACTGTAAACTTTTCTTTTACCAAAAATACACATTTTTTATGGGTGCAGATTTAAGAATGGTCAAAGTCATTCCAAGAGACACGCTGTTCTTTCAATAAAAGGCTACAACTTTGTAAAAGCCAAATTTACTATTGGACATATGTTTTATAACAAAATTTTTTGTTTAAATATTTGAAGATATGCTCAATAGTTGTGAAGATTCTTTGGAATAGATATCAAGTTTCATCATTAGGTTCATTTTAAAATTGCTAGGATTTGAATTTGTGATGATGCTTTCTTCATGGTTAACAAAATCTATAAATTTGGGAAAGTTTTTCATACCATTTTGATTAGTTTGAAGTAATTAAAGTTTGGTTGAGATAATTCTTTGAAATATTTTTAAATCGTGCCATTGTGTGGATATATTGACCTACTTGACTTGAACTCCAATAGTTTGATCCTCACATAAATGTATGTTGTTTGATAGGTACAAATGAAAAGAGAAAAGTCAACAAAGGTACAAAACAAACAACAAAGGCACAAGGCACAAGGAAAATGAAAGGAGGAGAATTTTTTCGAAAACTCAAAATGTTTTTAAATGCTTTAAGTGTTTGTTCAACACTTTTCCATGAAATTGTTTGTCTTTTCACTTTAAGACACTAATTTGATCTTTTCCATTTGCAAAAGGTTAAAATTCAAGTTTAGACACTTACTAGATTTCGTTTTGGTCTAAAAATTGGACAAAGCAATCCTCACACTTCATTTTTGGTGCTTAAAATGAACTCACAATTGCTTTGAAGGCTATAAAACGAACAAGTGCTTGAATTGTGTGATTTTGTCTTTGGTGCATTTTGAGTGCGTATCCTCTCCCCTTGCGCTTCACGCAATCTAGGGTGCAAGAGAAACACTCAAAGTGCATTTTGTTGGTTTGAAACACTTTGATTTGGGTTTAAAATTGAACATTATCTTGTGCGAGTATGAGTAGGGGTATTTTCATGTATATTCTCCTTCTTTGTGCCATCAAAGATTGATCGAGTTACAGATTGTGTCTTTGCTTACTTTTGTTTATCCTATAGGGCCTGCCTTAGGGAAAAAGTACTCACCCAAGGGAACAACTCAACCAGTAACACTCTAAAGAAAAGAGTATTTCCAGCCAAGATATAAATGTGGGTATTGGTTAAATGCCATTATCATGCGGTTGGCTCCGACAAGATGGATCTGAAAGGGGACTCTTACCATATGGGTCAATCTCCATGAATGGAAAGTCCTTACTGGAACCCCTGTGCTATAATTTTCCAAAATCCTTAATCTATTTGTTGGTGCAAGAACGGTCATTTTGAAGCCGCCCCACACTTTTACGGTCTTTAGTAGAAATGGAAAACATGCCATGGGAGTTTCATGGGTGTTGATGCTTGGTTGCCCCGTATAAGTGAGTGTCGTGGAGGGGAGCCAGTGGGGTCAAGCATCTAACTATTCGCTAAAGATAGGCGTAGTTGGACTTGTCCAAGTGGGGATTCAAAAAATATTGTCTTACACATCCATAGGGCTTGTACTTGTCTTGGTTTGAAAACACAATGTTGTATTTGAAAACATTTACAAAACAAACATTCAACATGATTTTCAAAATTTCAAACCCTTTTGAAGACAAATATCATTGACTCAATCCATATGTTATTGCTTTCCCTTGGGATTTACATCCTTAGAGGTTCCTAAGCATTGGATTATACCTCAATTTGTCTTCTTGAGTAAACAATAGGAAAACCCTTGCCTTAAGTTCATTGAATTTCCACATAAAATATCTTGTGGGGTTTAAAGAAATTAAGACATTGGACATCTTAGTTTGAAACTTTAATCAAAGAGAGTGTTTTTGGTAAAATAAAGCCATTAAACAAAGATAAGCAAAATGAATTTTCATGTGTGATTGAAGACTCACAAATCCCAAAGCAAAAATCATTGAAAATCCAAAAATGAAAGTTCAAATGAAATCAATTATCCTTGGTTACAAAGGTCTTTAGGAAGCATATGCATTCTCTTCAATACCTAGGTCTAGGAAAACAAAGTTGTCTTTTTAGGTTCATCTAGGGATCAAAACAAATCAAACCTCTTTCATCCATCTTTCAAAACATCAAACATCATCTCATAAATAATCTTTTGAAAAACCTTGAAATCATCCTTGAAGTGCTAGGCTTTATGAAAAAATCAAGCAAACACCAAAATCATTGAGACCAAGTCCTCGAAAACATTTATCAAAACACCTTTTGGCTAGGCACGTGTAGATGCATCCTTTTGCATATACTTAGTCAAAATTATCAAAAATCATCTTGTCTAGCTTAGTGTATGTAGATGAATCCTTCTTCATATACTTAGTGAAACAATCATTTTATTTGGATAGGTGTGGGTAGATGCATCCTTCTCCTCACACATATCCAAAATCATCATCCTTTGAACAAAACTATCTTTTAGATCATTATCAAACATCTTAGGGTCTTTTTGTTCAAAATCAAAATCAAAATCAAAATCAAACTCAAGGACAAAATCCCAAATCCGATATCGAATCAAATCCAAGTCCTAAAGCCTAGTATTTCATTCAATATTTATCAAAAGCCAAAAACATCCATAACATCCATCTTTAAACATCACCATCATATCATCATTACATTTGATCCTAAAAAAGCATCCTAAAACATTCACTTTGGGACATAAAATAGAGATTAATCCAAAGATTCAAGAGATTCATCTCCCATATTCTCAAAGATTGATCCCCATTTTATGGTTCTAACTAGATCTCAATACAAGAAGAGTATGGAAGCCAACAAAGAAACAACCGCTTCAAGTGATCTTAGCCAAACCACTCTTGAAATGAACCCCATTGGGGATGGAAATCTCACAATTAGCCTTCCAACATCATCACAAAACCCACAAGAGGAAACCCAAGGGGAGGAACTTACCTTTGGAATGTCTCACAAAGAAGTAGCTGAAATGCTCCAAAATCCAGACAACCATAGAATCATCAACATCATGATGAGACTTAACCTTCATTGTACATGCTTGAACTAGAAAAACAAGGGCCAAGTTGCCTTCAGATTTTGATGTAAGCACTGTAGTGGAGACATCTTTCCCACCAATCTCATCCACCATCCCCATTTCATCTACACCTCCATCTCAAAACATCACACAAAACATCCCGCAACTCACAACATCATTTGCTCCAACTCAACCCAACATTAACAAGGGAAACACATTCCTCAATGCACTCCAATCACATCCCCTTGTGAATAACCAAAACTTGGATGCGAACACCACCTTGGAACAAAACATCCCCCATCATCCATTACACCAAAATGTTCCTCTCACTTTACATTATGACCCATCATCAACATCTTTTCACGGAGCACCACAAACACCTCTTCTTACAAATTTACAAGAAGAAGGGGATATGTTCAGACAAGGGGGCATATTCGATACCACAACACTTTTGCAAGGATTCACCCCCCTCACATTTCCACCTATCCCACCACTACCATTATCATCCACATCACTCCTTGGATTGGGGTTGCCTCCCCTACCAAGTATCAATCAAACCGCTATCCCAACCATGAATCAAAACATTTTTCCAAATGCTCAAAACTTATTGTTGACATCAAAACAACAAAAAAAAAACACACAAGCAATGGCAACATCATCAAACACCCCCACAACATTGCAAAGCATGGTCTCTCAAGGGCCAATCACATCAACGACGCCACTTACCACATCAACAACACCATCCACCAATCAAGTAATCAACACGACAACACCATCCACCAACCAAATAATCAACACAACATTATCACTCACCACAAACACCATTCCAAATCCACCACCACCTCCACCACCACCAATATTTACCACATCAAACCAATTTGATGTAGCATTACAAGCCGCTTTCCAAAGAAGCTATCAACAAGTGCAAAAACAAAAAGCCATGCAACAAGCCGCTCAAGCTGCACAAGCTGCTAAAGCTACACAAGCTGCAATACAAGTGCAACAAGCTCAAGCATTATTACAAAAACAACAGCAACAACAAGCTACTCAAGCTGCCCAAGCTGCTCAAGCATTGCAAGCACAAAGGGTCACTCAAGCACAACTATTATTGCAGCAACAAGCCGCACAAGTGCAAGCCCAAGCACAAGCGCAAGCTCAAGCACAACAAGCACAAGCACAAGCACAACTTCTTGCACAAGCAGCATAATTGCAAGTGTATCAGCAAGCACTAAAGCAATACCAAGAGTAGCAAGAAGCAGCAGAATTGGCAGTGCAACAACAAGCGTTGTGGGAACAACAACAAGTAGAACAACAACAAGCGTAGCAGCAAGCACAACAACAAGCGTTGTTGGAACAACAACAAGCACAACAACAAGCACAAATCCTAGTGCAACAACAACAAGAGCAAAAACAAGCATTGTTCATCCAAAAGCAAGTAGAAGCCTACTTCGCCCGCCACAACATATCGATACCATTGAACAATGCACCAACCAATCCACCCATCCAAACCATGATCACGATACCCCAAAACACCTTCATTCCACCCCCTGACCCACAAGATGATATGACGACACAACTCAAGTTGCTCTCGCAACAAGTACTCGATCTTCAATCGGGGCGGACAACCAAAACACAGAGCAACTTGTGTCCCTATCCATTTGATAGGAGCTTAGACATGAAAAAGTTCCCTAAGGGATTTGAGATCCCCTAAATTTGACAAATATCGAGGGATGGGAAACCCTGAAGATCACATCAGGGAATTCCAGGTTCATTGTGTGGAGGTTGCATATGATAATACTTATCTGATGCGACTATTCCCTAGGAGCTTGGTAGGCAACACTATAGAATGGTTTTCTCGTTTACCCTCAGGCATCAAAAAATTCCAAGAAATTAGAGATGAATTCATTAAAAACTACGCATGTAACATTACAGTGGATGTTAGTCTCGAAGAACTATACACTCTAAAATAAGGAAAAAATGAATATTTTGCTTCATTTTTTCAACGATGGTGATCCAACGACAATCAGAGCAAATGGACCATGCCAGAAGAACAACAAGTATGCACAATCATCGCCAACCTTGAAGGTCGCTTATCATTTCATCTCAAGGTTTAGGGTATCACTACATATGTTCAACTGATCTCCAAGGCGCTTAGCATCGAAAGAGCCCTTGCAACCCAACCCGTCGAATCAATGTCATATCATGAATCACAAAACAACTGTCCATCATCTAATTACAATGATAAACCTCGTACATGGGTGAGAAACAAGAACATCACTAATGATGGCGTCATCGATGCCAAGGTGGCCATTAGTGGTCCACGCCAAAATACACCCGCACCGCAAATCCAACCACAATGCCAAAACACTCATCACACAACATATCAACCCAACAATAATCCCACCATCAATAACATCAACAACCAAAGAGGACCACCTCAACGCAAAACATACCCCAAACGAAAATACACTACTTTGGGGGAACCACTTGAGGACATCATGAAAAAGCTAATCGACGAAAAACTCATCCAAGCTCCTACATTTGAGAATTATCAAGAACCTGATGTCAAACCTCCTTGGTACAATGAGAATCAACTGTGTGAATTCCACAAAATCAAAGGCCACACCATAAATAATTGCATGAGACTCAAGAACATCATACAAGATCTCATCGACAAAAGAATCATAAATGTGGAACCACCTACAGGGAATCAGGATCATAAAATCTACATGAATCTGATGCCGAATCATGGCAACAAAGGGAATAATAAGGATAAAGGAAAAGGCAGTGTAAATCATGTATACGAAATAGTTGTTGCCAACCTCAACGAAAACTGCATGGTCATCACCATCAAAGGCACCCATGCCAAAGATTGTGGAGTCACCACAAGAGGCGGCAAAGTCACCATTGCAGGATCATCCCAACCAAATAGAGTCCCTACATCAAGAGCTATTCCGTATAGCTACAATGTTATAGAACAACTCAAAAGAATGCCAGCACACATCTCTATCATGGAGTTGTTAAAAATCTCATCAGCGCATAAAAAATCCTTGAGGAAGCATTAACCTCATCCACTATCCCCATAGACCTCGATGCGGAACAATTCCAAGCTATGGTCGGAAAAATCATAACACCTAATCTCCTTACATTTTCTAACCAAGATTTTCCTACCCAACCATCTCACAATCGCGCACTTCACTTTGAGATCATTGTGAACAAGAGAAAAATCAAAAGGGTCTTGGTGGATGGAGGTGCAGGTTTGAACATTTGTTCTTTTAGTCTCATCAAGCAGTTAAAGATATCAGAAGATTCCATTGATAAAGGGAAGGGCATCACAATCAGAGCATATGATGACCAAGAAAGAGTGTCTCAAGGCATAATTAAGCTCCTTATCCAAGTAGGGCCAACACTCATGGAAACCACTTGTCAGGTCCTGGATCTCGAATTAACATACAACTTTCTCCTGGGACGCCCATGGATTCATGCAATGAAAGCCGTAGCATCAACCTTCCACCAATGTGTAAAATTTACACATAATGGACAAGAGGTTACCATTCATGGAGATCCTGAACTATTTTCATATTGCAAAAATATTGAGGCCAAATATTACAAAAATCCCCCAAGTTTCAAAGAATGATGAGGGCCCATCCATATCATACATCGACCCCACCACTCTCACATCCACTTCTGTGACAGAGACACCCGCCATCCCGACCATTCCCACCATCTCTGACATCAAGCTCATCATCCAGGAGGACGGTTGTGGAAGTTATAGGCTCCCTAATAATGCTTTTGTGGTAGGAGAGTTACCTCAATCTCCTAGATCACGAGGACGTCCACAAGAAAATCAAGCTTCCACATCACAAATGTATCCTGAGGATTATCCTGAATTCACAAGCTGGGGAGACCTTGGCCAAGAGATTATTGAAGCAGATCCATCTCACATGTTGTACCGAGATGAAAGACCAACACCTGAATTACCAATGGATGAAAGAAGCAAAGGCCTACACATGATGCTTGCAATGGGCTATGACCGAAACCAAAGATTGGGGCAAAATGACAATGGGCTCTTAGTACCAATCATGCTTAAGAGGCGACCTATAACAAATCTTGGTCTTGGATGTGCCACTCGGAGAATAACCATACGTGGCCGAAGTCCTCCAATTAGAGCCGCTAATGTTTCTCCTCAGCCAGTCCTAGTACAAGTGCACTCCCTAATACCCATAGGGACAGACATGCATAACTTTATCACTGAGCCCTATATTAGTAGCAATGACGAAGATAACTTATCCAACCTACCTAGGTTATTCGAAGATACCACCCTGTGTATGATTAGTACCATATCCTTTGAACCAGATAGTCAAATTCATGAGATCCACTTAGTCTAACCCCAACTGATTGACTATGACCAATGAGGACCACCAATTCTCGATACATTCAAAAATGATGAAGCGCTCTCAGAATTCATGGGGTTGAGGGATAACATTCCAGATGGAGATCACAAGGCATGATTCATAATGGAGTTGGACACACACGCCTATTACGGGGAAACGATTGAATCCTTTAGTCGCAAAAGTGAGAAACTAAGAATCATATCCAAGTCCTTGAGTGAAAACCACACCGTGGCACTCTCTGACAAGAAAATAGTAAAAAGAAAGGATGTATCCAATGGTGAAAACCTCTATGAAGCACCTAAGGATGAAGGATTCAATCTTCCCCTAAGAGCTATTAATCAAGAGAAGTCAACAGTCTTGGCCGAAAAATGCAACCTAGTTAATCTAGGAATAGAGGAGACCCCGCATATCACATTCTATGCGGAATCACTATTATCAGAAGAGAAAGAACTCCTAGCAGAATTCCTAAGGGAAAGACAAATAAACTTTGCATGGAGTTATGCTGATATGCCAGGACTTGATCCAAATACTGTGGTTCACCACCTAGCAGTGTATCCAGATGCAAAACCTGTTAGACAAAAGCTCCAAAAAATGCATCCTCAAATTGCTTTGTTAGTCAAAATGGAGCTCAAAAAGCTATTAGATGCTAGATTCATCCAACCAATTGATTATCTAGAATGGGTATCGAACTTGGTACCTGTTTCAAAACTTGATGGAGCTATTAGAATCTACACAGATTTTAGAGATTTGAACAAAGCATGTCCCAAGGATGATTTCATGCTCCCCAACATTGACATGATAGTAGATATGATAGCAGGGCATGAGATGCTATCACTTATGGACGAATTTTCAGGATACAACCAAATCATGATAGGAAAAGAAGATCAACATAAGACTGCCTTCACTTGTCCATGGGGGACCTACTGTTGGAACATGATGCCATTCGGCCTAAAGAATGTAGGAGCAACCTACCAAAGAGCTATGACACTAATATTCCATGACATGATTCACAAAACAGTCGAAGACTATGTTGACGACATTATAGCTAAGTCAAGAAAAATACAAGATCATATAGCAACCCTAGGTGCTATCTTTGATAGACTGGAGGAATACAAAGTTAGACTAAATCCCAAGAAGTGAGTCTTTTGCGTACAATCAGGTAAACTGCTAGGATACATAGTCTCCATGAGGGGTATCGAGGTGGATCCAACAAAAGTCAAAGCAATCCTTGAGATGGAAGCACCAAGGAACTTAAAGAAACTAAGAGGCCTCCAAGGTAGGCTCCAATCCATTAGAAGGTTCATAGCACAATTGGCAGATAAGAAAAACCCATATTCACACCTTCTCCACAAGGGGGTATCATACAAATGGGCTACAAAATGCGAAGAGGCATTCAAAAAAATAAAGGAATATCTACTGACACCTCCAGTGTTAATGCCACCTATCCTGAGAAAGCCATTGATCTTATATGTGTCAGCAACAGCAACAGCCCTAGGAGCTCTCTTGGCTTAGCATGATGAAAACAAAATGGAGAGGGCTATCTACTATATCAGTAGGACAATGGTTGGTCACGAGCTAAATTACTCCTTCATTGAAAAAGCTTGCCTCGCAGTAGTATTTGCATCCCAAAAATTCACACACTACATGTTGCACACAAGATAAAGCTCATTGCAAAAATTGACCCCCTTAAATATCTCTTATCAAAGGCAATGTTAACTGGCAAAATGGCAAAATGGGTCATGATATTATTAGAATATGACATCAAGTATGTTGAGAGAAAAGCCATCAAGGGTCAAGTTATTGCAGATCAACTAGCAGAAGCACCCATTTATTTTGAGAATACTCTTGTATCTGAATTTCCAGACGAATCCATCTTTAACCTCAACATTGCTGATCACTGAAAATTATACTTTGACGGCTCATACACACAACATGGATCAGGAGCTGGTATCTTCTTCATCACCCCACAGGGGGACTGCATACCAAGATCATATAAATTGGCATTTCCTTGCAATAACAACATAGAAGAATACGAGGCTTTGAATATAGGTCTCAAAATAGCAGTGCAATGGAATATCATAGCTCTTAGGGTGTATGGAGACTCTCAGTTAATCATAAATCAAGTCAACAATGAATATCAGACTAAGGATGACAAGCTAACCCCATATAAGAAACTGGTGCAGACTTTAAAGGAATCCTTCATTGACATAACATTTGAGTAGATTCTAAGAACCAACAACAGAGCAGTTGACACCATGGCTACAATTGGGTCTCTATTAGACATCCCTCATAACATACCGAAATATGAATTTATGATTAAGCAACTTCACATTCCCACATTTGAGGTACCAGAATTAGAATATGTGTGTGAAATCGTTGGTCCTGGTGATCCTTGGTATCATGACATCTATACATATCTTCAAATAGGAGTCTTACCCGCTAACCTACCATCGAGCCTAAAATGAACCTTTATTAAAAAGACATCTAGATTTGTCATCCTAGGTGATACCTTATATCGTAGAAGCATAGAAGGTACCTTACGACACTATCTAAATGTTGAGGAGGCATTAACCGCTCTAATCGAGGTTCATAACAGTATTTGTGGCTCACACTCGAGTGGGATAACCATCACCAAGAAACTACTGATGCTAGGGTATTATTGGCCCACGATGGAAAGAGAAGCGTATGATCATGCTAAAAGGTGTTTACAATGTCAACAACATGGGAACTCATCCATGCTCCAGCTCAAGAGCTTCATCCGATTGTCACACCATGGCCTTTCTCACAATGGGGACTTGATCTCATTGGGAAAATATCACCCACCTCATCCAATGGCCACAAATTCATTATAACTACAATTGAGTACTTCACAAAGTGGGTGGAAGCCATACCCATGACCTATATCACTGGGAAGCAAATCTCAAAATTCATCCTGAACTATCTCATCTATCATTATAGTGTCCCACAAGCCATTATCTCAGATAATGGGACAACATTCAAGAACCAGGAGGTTCGCGACTTGTGTGAGAAATTCAAAATCCAGCATTGCTTCTCCACCCTGTACTATCCCCAAGGCAATGGCCAAGCATAAGCCATGAACAAAACCATCCTCAAAATCCTCAAGAAAATAGTCAATGATGCAGGTTGTGACTGGCACTTTCAGCTTAATCCCGCCCTCTGGGCTTATCGAACCAGCATCCGCACACCCACTGGCGCCACCCCATTCTCCCTAGTCTACGGATTAGAAGTTGTACTACCTATTGAGATCGAGCTCCCATCCATAAGAATATCACTACAAAATCTCATCACTGATGAAGAATATTGGGTTTCAAGACTAAATGAGTTGGAGTTACTAGATGAGAGAAGGATTGATGCTTTGAATCATTTGCAAGTCTATCAAAATAGACTCAAACGAAGCTACAACAAGAGGATCAGAAGCAGGACTTTCCAAATCAAAGAACTAGTCTTAAAAGAAAATCAGAAGAATGTCCCAAATCCCAGCAGCAAAGGCAAGTTCGAACCCAATTGGTTAGGGCCTTTCATCATCACAGCAAGCTATAAATCAGGGGCATATCAGCTATCAACACCTGAAGGGGAACCTCTCTAGGAGCCCAAGAATAGCTCCCATCTCAAAAAGTTTTATGCCTAATTCTTTCAAGGTATAGAACCAAAAAAATCCAAAAAATAAAAAAAAGTCCTAAAAAATGGTTAATTCGGCAAAAAACTGGTAAACAGGCATCTTGGTAACAACAAAAAAATAAAAAAAGTAGAAAAATCCAAAAAAAAAATTAGAAAAAGGATCAAAAATAGTAAAGAAAAAAAATCATCCTCTAGTGAAAACCACTTCAGTGGCACTTTGGGCAAGTACCTCGGTGAAAACCTAGAAAATAGATGCCTTGTGTACATAAGCACTTTCCATCCACCAGGACCTTTATGGCTTGTTCATCATTATCCCTCCATTTGGCTTCCATCATCCATCTCATCCATCTCTCCATTCATCACTCATCCACTCGCATCTGCACCATAGCTTGGTCCTGTGTTCGTATCATGATCCCTCCTAGTACTACTCGGCCCATTCTCAAGGTCAGTTTGTCCTGCCTTTATCGAAGTAGTCTATTGCATCACGTTGGGGGCATGTTCTCATTGGATTAGATTCGTGTATGGTCTTAAAGTCCTCAAAATCAGAAAATCCAAAAACATCAGAAAATCAGAAAATCCAAAAACATTAGAAAATCAGAAAATCCAAAAATTCAAAAACATCATAAAATCAAAAAATCCAAAAACATCAGAAAAATCTAAAAAATCCAAAAACATTCAAAACATATCAAAATCCAAAAACAGGTCAAAAAGTCATTCAAAAAGTCAAAAACAAGGTCATCTTGTCGAACTATGTCATCTCTGAGCTTGAACGTAGGAAAGGTTGATCTTTGATCATCCCTTGAGACATTTAGGTCAGTCCTATAGGAGTCTATCATAATAAACTGACATCTCATCATGTATATCATCATCTGTAAATCAATCAAGTTGTCAGTCGAACTATGTGGTCTCTGTGTTTATAATGTAGGCAAGGATAATCTGTTGATCAGCCCCCGAGGCCCCTAAGATAGGTCTTTAGGTTAGTATCTTGGTCAAAATCTCAGAAAATCCCAAAAAAATTGGAAAACATAAAATCCAAACATTTGTAAAACCTCAAAAAATACCAAAAATAGCCTCAAAACATTGCAAAACTCCAAAAACATCCAAATATTTGAAAAAAAATCCATCTGCCTCATCTCGCTGAAACCCACAATAAACACCATTCATAATAAACTGATTGTCATCCTCAACCTTTGGTGAAATAGTTAGAAACAAGTCTAGCAGGTTAAAAGTAAAACTCAAAAGCGTCAAGTCTCAAGTCTTAGTCAGTACGTAAACAAGTTGGTCAAGTCTTTGTGTTGATAGTCCATCATCCAAACAATCCCATATCAATCATCTGATAACATCATGTCCTAGGATGAATCCTTCCTACAAGAGGCATTATTTATCAGAAAGAATACCTTGGATAAATGAAATGGCGTGCCGCCATCCACTAACATGTCCTAGGATGTATCCTTCCTACAATGGGCATTATCTCTTGGCAATAAGTTTTGGTCCTTATCCTTAAAAACACATTCTCTTTTGGTTAGCGGTATTGAAGAACATCAACTTGTTTGTGTGCTTTATCTTTTTCTTTTGACTTATCTTATTGCGCTCAGTCCAATGACCTCTCGATGATATCCAAATGAAGGATTTAGAGAGATAGGAATGGGACAATGATCATTATCTTTTGTCTGCTGTGCTTGTTGGACGTTCTTGTAAAATAACTTGGTGAATACTTACTTTGTTAGATATGTATGGAGGATGTTTTAGATAGCTTGTTGACTATTGCATTGATTGGTTATACCTTTCCATGTTTTGGTCTGAGATGTTTGAGACTTCTAAAGTGCATCCTAGCAAGGTTTCTGTATGTCAACAAGAATACTCCTATCTATTTGTCAAGTCAAAGTCCATCACACTAAGTACCACGCCATCCTGGTCCTTTATACCTTGATGCATCGTACTTATGTGTGTTATCAAACATAAAGTAAGTGACCCTTTGAAAATCCCAATCCTTGATAAAGCAAAATCATCCATTTATCATCCATTAATCATCCATTTCTCATCATCATTTCTCATCATCATTTCTCATCGTCATCTCTCATAATGTTGGCTTGTTGGATCCTCTTGTCATCATCTCATTTCCATACTAACACCAATTCATCACCAGTTCATCCACCATGCATCCATCGTGCATTCATATCATCATCATAATATAGATTTGTTAGTCTAAGCATCTCATAAATCATCCATTGCATATCACAACATATCACATCATCAACCTCATCCATCTCATATCATATCATCATTTACGTTGTTTAGGCTAATATAGATTTTTTATTCTAAGCATCTTAAAATCATCTCATTTGCATCATCGTCCATAACCACCCATTTTGAACCTCTTTATCACGAGATCGACCCTCAAATCGAATCTTTTCGCTCAATCTCTCGAGGGGGCAATGTACTAGTGTACTTTCCACTGGGACATCTGAAAAATCATAAATTTTTTATTTCGATTGCGACAAGTTTATTCTTTGAACCAACGCAACAAGTACATTTCTTCAAAGAGGGGCAAAATGTAGACACGTCAAATTTGCATTATGCATATTCATCCGCTCAATAAATAAATCAAATGCATCACATCCATTCACCTGGTAAATCGGGTTCTTATCATTTAAATAAATCAAAGGCTCACATCATAGTTTAATTAAATAAATCAAACTTTATTTAATTAAAATCTCAAAAATGTATCTTCCATCCTTTTCTAATTTAAATAAATCAAATATTTAAATCCTAAAAGTCAAAATCATTTAAACACCATTAAGCTAACCTAATCATCATTAATTTAATCTAACCATGAGTAAATGCTAATCTCATCCCACTTGCATTCTCTAGATATCTCCACTTGCACAAGTAAATCAATTTTATTGTTTTATTAAAAACCCTCATTTTCCCTCAACATGACAAGTCCAACATTGCATTTATTGCTGTTTTTCTTGTCCCCCTCTCAAAATATATTGCAAAATTTGAATTCAAATTCTCCCTCTCATGGGCACTCTTCCCAAATCTTGCACAACCATTGGCCTATCATCACTTGACAAGTGTCTTCTTCTCATTGGAGGATCTTTAGTCCCACATTCACCATCTTGGCCAATCTATCATCAAGAAAATCTATAAAAGAAGGCCTTCATTCTCATTCATGGATCCACAATTTTTATGCAAGGTTACTCTCTTGGTTTGAGAAATAATCTTGTTCTCCATCTCCATTGCACTTCATCATTTTAGCTATTGATCAAGGGTTGGGAAAGGGTCACTAGCACATGTGACACCAATCCACTATGGAATAGGTAATTTGTGGTTGCTTTTATAATGCTTTTAGTTTTATTTCATCATTTGTTGTATTTTTTAAAGCATTTTCAAGGTATTTCATAGGAGTGTTTCTTGAGGGATTTGTAGGTGCTAAACCTTGTTTGAAGTTAGTGTTTGCATATTTTTCAAGGCACTCACACTTATTACAAGATAATTCTTGGCATCCTTTGCATGCTTTCCATATCCATCCATCCATACACCTATCCAAGCATCTATCCATAACATTCCATACATTGCTAGACACTAGGGGCAGGTATTTACATCTTGCTTTGAGAATAAAACTTGATCTATATCCTCCAACTTATGTGGTGATCCAAACATTGGAAAATGTGAAACCAAATTGGTCAAAGCATTTGTGATCCAAAATTCCAAACCACTCGCCCATGGCATATTTTGATAAGAAAACGTTCCTTATCAAGCTTCATCTTTCATCAATCCAAATAATCACTATCAGTCACATCTAATTTAAACTTCAAACATCATGTCAAATCATTCAAACAACTTTTGTTCCAAACCAAGCTTCAATGATCCTGATCAATCGAATCCAATCAATCCATAATCTTGGGATATGCTTCTCGATCATTGTGTTGCTTAACACTATCCTTGCATTGTTGTGAATCCTCAACAATGTTATCATCATCAAATCCTAATCAATCAATCCTTACATTGGTGTTCATCCTCAACAATTTTATCATCATCAAATGCTAATCAATCAATCCTTGCATTGTTGTGCATCCTCAACAATGTTATCATCATCAATCCTGATCAATCAAGTCCTTGCATTGTTGTATATCCTCAACAATGTTATCATCATCATCAATCCATCGATTCAATCAATCAACCTTAACTTTGTTTTGAACAAAATCCTAAACAAAGCACTGATATCATCACACATGTCCATATCCAAAACGTCAAAATCATGTGAAAAATCCAAAAACACCAAAAAAAAAACATCAAAATCCAAAAAAATTAAAAAAAATCAAAATCAAAACATTTGAAAAATCCAAAAATATCAAAAACAACCTCAAAACATTTCAAAAACATCAAAAACATCCAAATATTTGAAAAAATCCATCCATCCCATTTTGCTTTCACTTGAAATAATCAATCATCCATAATAAACTCATTGTCACCTTCATCCTTTGGAAAAACAAACAGAAACAATCACAACAGTCAGCAAAATAAATCTTCAATCGTAAAATCAAAATCGAAACAACAAACAATTAAAACAAAATCAAACTCTTGATCATTCGCAAATATGTCAATTGACTTTATATCAATAGCCTATCAATCAACTTATCAACCCATCATCATCATATACAATGCATGTCCTAGGATATATCATTTTGACAATGGGCATCATTTTGGATATCACCTTGGATTCTTATCCTATCTAAACACATCCATTTGGCTGAACGTATGAAGAACATTGGCTTGTTTGTGTACTTGATCTTTTCTTTTGATTTATCTTATTGTGCTCATTCCAAGGACCTCTCGATGATGTCCAAATGAAGGATTTAGAGAGATAGGGATGGGGCAACGATCATTATCTTTTGTCTGTTGTGCTTGTTGGATGTTCTTGTACAATAACTTGGTGAATACTTTCTTTGTTAGGTATGTCCTAGAAAGGTTTTTGTATGTCAAGTGTAAACAAGAATACTCCTATTTGTTTTTCAAGTCAAAGTCCATCTCACTAGTTGCAACGCCATCCTGGTTCTTTATACCTTGATGCATCGTACCTATGTGTGTTATCAAACATAAGGTAAGTAGCACTTTTAAAATCCCTAAATCCTTGATAAGAAAATCATCATCATCTATCATCATCATCATCTCTAATAAAGTCTCGTCAGATCATGGACTTGTTGGATCCTCTTGTCATCATCTAATGTCTTCTTTTCTGCACTAACATCACGCCATGAATAGTTAATAATCATCACCAGTGCATCCATCCTGCATCCACAAACCATCAATATTTTGTATATCATCTCACATCCATGTTCATCATCATAATATAGATCTGTTAGTCTAAGCATCTCATAAAATCATACATTTTACATAATCATGGCATATCACATCATCAATCTCATCCATCTCACAACATATCATCATTTAAGTTGTTTAAGATAATATAGATTTGTTATTCTAAGCATCTTAAAATCATCTCATTTGCATCATCATCCATAACCATCCATTTTGAACCTCTTTATCGTGAGATAGACCCTCAAATCGAATCTTTTTGCTTGATCTCTCAAGGGGGCAATGTACTAGTGTACTTCTTTCCACTGGGGCATCAGAAAAAATAAAAAAAAAATTGAATTTTGATCATGGCAAGTTTATTCTTTGAACCAACGCAACAAGTACATTGTTTCAAAGAGGGGCAAAATGTAGACATGAAAAATTATCATTATGCACTTAGTTCATGTTCACCTGCTCATTAAATTAATCAAGCTCATCAAATCCATTCACCAAGTAAATCAGGACTATTTAATTCATTCCTAAGGTTATTCATTTAAATTAAATAAATCAAAGTCTCACATCAACCTTTTAATTAAATAAACAAAAATTTATTTAATTAAATCTCCAAATGCATATTCCATCCCTCTTTGATTTAAATAAATCCAACTATTTGAGTCAAATTGGTCAAAACATCCTAATCATCATTAAGCTAACCTAATCCTGATTAACCTAACCTAACCACCCATCACATCCTCTAGCTTTTCTCACTTGCACCAATAAATCATTTTAATTCATTTATAAAATCAACATTTTCCATCAACATGGCATCTTTGAGGAATATTCCTTCATGTTTGAATTCAAAAACAAGTGGACATGTACATCCAACATTGCAATAACTTCTCCATTTCATGTCCCCCACTTAGCATTAACTCTCAAATTCAAATTTGAAATATCCCTCTCTTTGGCACATTGACCAAAATGTGCTCATCCTCCAACCTATCACAAGTTGACAAGTGGCCTCTTTTCATTGGTTTGTTTTTTATCCCACATTGCTCTCTCATAAGCATTCTTTCAACTTGAGAATCTTTAAATAGAGACCATCTTCATTGATCAAATCCTCGACAACTCCACAAATCATCCACAAATCCTATGCAAAGTCACTCTCCTCATTTGAGAACTGATTTTTCCCATCTTACTCCATCATCATCATTGGCATTATATCATTTAGCTTATCTTAGCAAGGGTTTGGAAAGGGCTATTTTCCACAATAGCACCAATCCACTTTTAGATAAACATACTTCATGTTTTTCATATGCTTATTTAGCTTACTTTTTGTCATTTGTTTGCATTTGGAAGCATTGATGTATTATTTCATAGAGATGTTGTTGTTTGCTTTGTTTTAAATTAATCATGCTAATGTGTGTTGGAGGTTTTAGCAATTTGCAGATTTAACCATCTACAATTAGATCCTCAATTGGATCATATTCATGAACAAATGCAATAAGTTTATATTTTATCCTAGCATCATGGATGAAATTCTTAGGATCACATTTCCTCACTTTAACCACCCTCATTCGATAGGGTATAAACTTGTTTTGAAGGAAATATAATACCTCTTTGGTTGTGACTTGGATGTCTAAAAATCCAATATGGAGGGTAGAAATACATGTTTCTTATATTTTTTGAAATGATTTTTATCTGACTCATTCAACTTCTAGACAATTTCTAAAAATGCAATTTATCTAGGATAGTTTGGGAAAGATGTGGTCAGCCACTCAACATCCATAAATCCTTATCACTATGGCATCTGAATAGAAAATCTAGTCACCCCAATTATGATTAGATCCTAATTTCTGTTGGAGGTCCTTTGGTATAAAAAAACCTCACCTTTTTAAAAACCCCAATAATTTTTTTGGAATAGATTCCTCAAAATCTCTCTAACAAAGAAATCCACAAAAATGTTGTAATTAGAAGAGTCATAGTTGCTTTCCCATATGTATGTACATTCCTACATCGGGAGCAATATCTTTTGATAATTAAAATCTCTTTATTTGTTTACAAGAAGACCAAACCTTCCTCCCATTCTAGAGAAGAATGTGGAACAAGGAATTCCATTTAAAATGGATTATGCTCTCATTTTCCTTTATGTCATATATGAGTTTATTGATCCCCTTTGAGATGAAATATGCATAGTCATATGGCTTATTTGCATCTCTACTTTGAATATCTATTGGAAATACCATCATGTTGACTAATATTTCAATTTTGTAGTCCATTCCCAAGACCTAACATGAGGAAAAATAGGTCTAAGTTGTAATATCTAGTCTTCAAAAATATTATAGTTGAAAGGCTCAAACTCTCCAGTGGAAAACATTTGAGCTCTCTATTTTTTCCCTTTATGTGAAAGTGGGTAATCATTTTACCTTTCAACTATCTTTTATTCACTTTATACTCTTTAGTTACCATCCCTAGGTCAATGGATAACTGAGCATTTCTATTCAAATTGATGACATCATAGATCTATAATTTATACCAAAGGTTATTAGACCTGAACAACATTTCCATTGAAAATCATTCACTTGTCCAAGTTGTAATCCCTAGCCATGAATCTAATTAATTCAACATTTATGAAAACATTAGGATAAATCAACCTCTCGACTCCAAATCTCCAAATGTTAAAAAATTCCCTATCTACCAAATAATTTCTAAAGAAATACTTGAAAAGAGTATATCAATGAATATGCATTATTTCATCTCTATAACAATCATTCTTTTCCATCACTCTATCAAATAAAATTCCTAAACCTTGATTAATTCTAGGTCTCTTTAAAGACATTGATAGTTAAGCCCTTATATCCTCATAAAAACTCCTCTTAACTCCTCTTGAAGTTCCAACCATTATTTCTTGGGTTAGGGATTTTAATTACAGAATTAGGGCCTAATGTTTTTACGATTACTTAAAATTTTGAATCAAGTGCAACTATCTTGAGATTAATGGTCCTTCAGATCTTAGAGTTCCCCTCTTTATACTAGAATTGACCCTTTCCAAATGCAATGAAATCCACAAGAAGGATAAAATAAGTTACTATTCTATTGCAGTTGTAGACTTCAAAAAATCTTTAAAAAAACCCTTACTAAGCTAGAAGTCACGATATCCTTTTCTATGAAATTCCTCTCATTATTAAAATAGAAAAAGTGGATGCAATTATGCAGAGATATGAGAGAAACTTGGTAGGTAAAGGTCAAATACCCCATCAATGTTTGCATGAATGAAGGTGTTCCCTACAAGTAAACATTTTTCTAGTTGTATTATTGACCATTGATCCTTGAGGAATCATGGTTATCATAGACATTTGAATTACCTTGCACAAAATGGGAAACCTATTTTCATTGCTAGAACACCTAGGAGAAAAGACCCAGTTACCACCACTCATTGAATAACCACCACCTCCATGCTCACTCCACTTCCCAATTTTTTTTTTTACTTTGATCCATTAAAAAACTTTATTTTATCAAATAAAAAATTGCAACACCAATGGCTACTCATAACACAATGTGTAACTGGCCAATCATAATAAACAACTAAACATGCATTTGCATTTATAAAAAAAAGTCAATTTTCACATAAAAAGGCTAATTTACAATTAATTTAAATCTTTTATTGTTACAAATACCCCCACTTGCAAATGTTTATCCCTCATTAAATATTATCTTAACAACTACACATGCACACTTAATGGTGTTTTACATGACATAATCACAATCTCCTATCAACTCTATGGGATTTGAAATGCATAGTCTTCCACAAACTCCTTGGCAGATACATGTATTTACTTCATTTCCAATAGGTACCTGCACAATTAAATACTAGTGTAAGGCTCCCCAAATAAACATCAAATCCAAATATAATGCAAAATTAAGTCATATCATCTTTAAAAACATACATAACTTGTAGCTAAAAAATCAAATGACCAAACAAATTCAAATTTAAAACACAACAACCAAATTAAATGCATTCAATTGTCAAATTTGAATTCCTAAAAAAGAGGGGGAAAGTAGCCAACATCATTCATAATTGCTATTTGTGAAGATTTTTTCTCTACAAAATTTAGAGCATTGACAGGCATCCTTTGCACATTCCTCCAATATCCTTATTTTCAGGTTGGTACTTATACATTCTACTTATAGTTATTTTCATGAACTGTGCATTTAACATTTATATTTATGCAATGTCTTTTTACTTTTCTTTATAAGTAAATGAAAGGTCTTTTTTGGTGATGGGTTTTTCCTTACAAACCCCATTTACAAATTCAATAATTTTTCTTGTCATTTTCTATTTTTTGTCAGTTCTTTGTGCATATACATGTAATTATATTTGTCTTGTTTTGGTCATTTCTTAGGGTTTGATAATTTCTCAGGGTTTATATATATATATATATGCATGTTTGTATGTTTGTATATATGCATTTAATATATGTGTATATATATGTGTATTATGTATTTAAAAACATATACACATATATATACATATACATACATACAGATACTTACATATAAATACATATATACAAGTATATATATATACATATATACATACACAAACACACATATATACACGTATATAACTATGTTTAAATACATTTCATTTGGTTGTCCAATACAACAAACTAGCATTTGTTTACTATAAATGTGTTACTATTTTTCTACTTTCCATTGCACATACAGTAGGCCAACATACATATATTTGTCATTTTATATTCCGTGTCTCTTGTTCATTCAAAAAATTGATATATATATGTGTGTATCCTTTTCATATCCTTTCAAAATGCAAACAATGGTACTGGTTAATCATTTCTTTTTATATTATTGAATATGTAAATGAACATGTACAATGTTAGTTTTATATATATATATATATATATATATATAACAAACAACTTATTGAATTTGTAAATGAATGTGTATAATTATATGTAACATAACTTATTGAATTTTCAAACGAATGTGTACAATATTATATATACAACATTGTACACATTCATTTACAAATTCAATAAGTTGTGTATGAATTTATAAATGAATGTGTACAATGTTTTAGATATAACAATGTACACATTCATCTACAAATTCAATAAGTTGTGTGTTTGAATTTGTAAATGAATGTGTACAATGTTTCAATAAGCTGTGAGTTTGAATTTGTAAATGAATATGTCCAATGTTTTATATATAACATTGTACACATTCATTTACAAATTCGGTGTCTCTTTTCTCTTGTTCATTGACCAGATCGATATATATTGGTGTATCCTTTGCATATCCTTTCAAAATGAAAACAATGGAACTATTTGATCATTTTATTCTGCATCTTTCAGGACCCATGAAGGGTTTATTCGCTAATTGAAAAATTATTACTGCTTGTTTATAAAATAAATCATTCCTCTTACACGCCTTTTCACCATGTGTTGTTAGATTTTTCTGGTCATGGTGATGGTCTTTTACACATGATTTTTTTTGGGGTTAAATGATTATTTCCTCTCCCCATTTTCTAGGAAGCTCATGGCCTGGTAAAGTCGATTGTTTCATGATTTTCTCTACAGAAATGATAGAGGAATTTCGTGGGTTTTACCACATGTCTAATTTTATTTTATTTTTTGTCTGCATCAACCTTTTTATAAAAAACCCATGTGAATATGGGCATAAATATGTGTGCTTACAGAATTAATCTCATGAAACCCTTGCTTGGAATATTCGACATTTACCTAAAAACACATTTCTTTATTCCTGTAAGCGAGGAATTATTATTATGAAACCCTTGGTTACTTTTTTGTGCACATTTCTAAGAACCCAAGTCTGTAATCGATCTATCTCTGTTAAAATTAATATCCTACCATTGTTCAATACAACACATCTTCTTTCATTTTATGTACAATGTGCTTTGTACATTCTACTTATAGTTGTTTTCATGAGTTGGTTACTTTTTTGTGCATACTTCTGAAAATCCAAGACTCTAATCATTCTACCTCTGTTGAAATTTATATCCTATCATTGTTGAAAACAAAAAAAATTCTTTCATTTACTATACATATGTGTGTACATATAATTAAACATATATATGTATACATTTAAAAAAAATGTACATATATATTGACATATATGCATACATATATCTACATATATATAAATATATATGTGTATATGTACAAATATATGTATACACAGATACATGTATACATATATCTATACAAATACATATAAATACGTTTATATGTACATATATATATGTAAACCCAAATAAAATGACGAAAAGAATGGGATACCCAAAAAAACATTAGTCATATGCATTAATTGGACCCCAAATGAAGTTTAATTGGGGTGTAATGTGTTTGGTGTCTAGTAATAATGTTTGGTGATTAATGTGTAGGTGTGATTTGTAATGGGTGCCAAAATAAATTTAAAAGGTGCTAACATGAATTAGACCCATTGAATTTTGAGTGGATTTGAATGATTAAATAGTTATAATTGAATGTTAATAGTGACATAATTAAAACCCTTTCTATTCTGCAATGTATATCAGTTATTTTTTCTGTAATTATATGTATACATACATATACATACATATATATTTATGTATATGTGTGTATGCATATAATTACATAGATAAATGTATACTTATATAAATTTTTGTACATACATATGTTTGCTACTGTCTGCTCTCCATGGTGTGAGGTAATGACAAACATCATTCTCCTTTTAGAATGCAAACAGTGGTACTCCTAGGTTTGTTGGTTGTTTCAATAATGATTTCAACTTCTTTTTACTATTGTCAACATTGTTTTTCTAACACTTTATGGCTTACAATGTATAGGATCACTGATAATCATGGCACCAAGGTAGAAGAGGAAAAGATCAAGTGGGAGGTGCTTAATTAGAGTACCTCGTGGAGTGATGTTCAATGTTCTAGATGTTGTTGATGAAGAGCCAGCAGTAAACATCAACGAGGATGTTATTTCTGAAAATGTAGAATAGACAAATGAAAATGATGGTTTTGAACCTATTGTTCATAATGCTGAGGTAGAAATGGAACCGCCACTTCCTAACCATGTGACAACCTTAGATCTGTGCATGGAATTTGGACTATTCATCACATGGAAAAATCCATTGCAGATGTTGAGGACAATCAAATATCAATCAGAGGTTCAATAATCAAATGGGGAATCCCTCCTAGCAGTTTTAGGGCATGGCTCAATGGTTTGACATCCACAAAAAGGAAGGGACCATGAATAGTCCTATCTGACGAAGAAAAAGTTGAAATTGTGTAGTGGTGTAAAGACATGGCTAATATTGGCCATGGCCTTCAAGTCTCACAACTTAAGTCAACGGTGGCTCAAATGGTTGGAGTGAGGCCTAACCCATTCACAAATGGGATACTAGGGAGGTCATGGTGGGTTGGCTTTCATCAAAGGCATCATGATCTAACAATTCAAACACCTAAATGAGTGGACATAGACTAAGCTATAATGCTATGCTCCAAAATAGTTTCTTCATTCTATAACAACTTGGAGGTGTTGTACAACAAACACAATTAGGGGCCCAACAAAATATGGAACTATGATGAAAGAGGCGTGCAAGCTGGAAGAAATTGTGCAATGAGAGTTATTGCAAAAAAAGTGACCAAATGTATTCCATAATTAATTGCTAAAAGTAGAGAATGGATCACTGTTCTATCTTGTGTTAGTGCAGCAGGTCAAGCTATACCCGGTTACTATTTTTTCAAGTCCAAAAGGACATTAGAAACTATATTGTTAACTGTGAGCCAAGGGCATGCTTGGATGACCAAAGAATTATTTGTGGAATGGTTAAAACACTTTGCAAGAAATGTCCTAGGAGGGGTGTCACCAACAATAGACAAATTCTTATCTTTGATGGTCATGGAAGCCATGTGGCATTCAAAATGATCAAAAAAGCAAAGACTATGGGAATAGATTTGCTCACATTTCCAACACATTACGATAAAAAATTGTAGCTGCTTGATGTCAATGTGTTCTCACCATTCAAAAACTACTTCAAACAACATAGGAATATATGGCTCTTTGCAAATCCTCAACTTGACATTGGAAGGGAAGAGTTGGCAACACTTTCCAGCAAAGCTTTCGCACAAGATTTTACTCCTAATAACATTGCAAGTGGTTTTAGAAGAATGAGAATTTGGCCATTAGATCGACATGCACTTGAATTGGATATGGGGCCAAGCCAAGAATTCATGGTTGAAGACGAAGGAACCACATTAGGAGCCAAAAAAAAGGGTGGTACAACTAATGATGAGGCATAGTTCATGGCATCAAAGACTTATTTGAGGATAACAGGTTGGAATGAGGAACAAATTGGACAATTTGTGGAAAACTTTTCTACAAGTAATCCCCCAAATATAACAAATGAAGAAGAATATTTCCTAGAAAACATTGGTGCAGCAACAATTGAATAAGAACCAGTAGTTCAAACATGTAATCAGGTAGCTGAAAATGATGAGAGTCTCAATCTGCCATCTAAATTTCAAGATGCATCTTTGAACCTGGGGATGCATTTGAATTTCAGTCAAGTGGATGAAGGGTTGTCCATGCCATCACCACCAAATGTTGATCTCGAAGAGGTCATCCATTACTTCACGACTAGGAGAAATTGGGAGGCTGAAAATGATGAAGCGAATGGAGTCGAAGGTAATGACTCAAGTGATGAAGAAGCTGACCATGTGCCATCCACACAAGTCAATGAACAACAACCAGTAGGCAAGAGAAGCATTTTTTTTCAACTCCCAATGCAAAGGGTGCACCAATCATCTAATAGAGGTCACAATGGGGTGCTACGCCTAAGTAGGCAATCTCAAAATTTGACATGGGATGATTTTTTCAATTTGCTAAATGAACAAGAGGCACATAAACAAAGAAACCAAGAATTGTAGCAAAGGAAAAGGAAGTAAATGGCTAAAAAAGAAGGAAAAAAGAGAAGCAATCCTCGCACAAAGGGAGGGAAAGAGATTGGATCGTGCTGCAAAAAAATAGAAAATTGCAGAGGACAAGCTAAGGCAGCAACATTAAAAGGAGTTTGAAAGGGAGCAAGCAAATATTGCTTGACAGTTGAAGGAAAGCCAAAAACAAGCGAAAAGATATGAAAGAAACATAAGAGTACTCCTACAACTCCTCTTCCAAGTCAACATCCAATTTTAAGGGACGTGATTAAAATTTTGTCTCCAGCCTTTGCTACTCTTAGCAACCTACAAAACAGGTCTTTTGAAGACTTCTCTCAACAATTATAGCTCAGTTTAGAGGAAAATCAAGCATTTCTTGCTTGTATAGCAAGTTCCATACATAACAATCTGTAGTCCTTAACATCTTCTCCAGTTGATGCAGAGTTAGTTGACCCCCAAGGACACACCACTTCTTAATCAGATCTGTGGATGTCTGATTAGGATTTTTTGTTGTGAACTTTTTGACCTCAAAGTGTGCTAGTGTGTTTTTCATAAAAGTGAATGCTAGTCTATTGTATTGGAAAACCAAAGGATACTAGTCTATTCTATTGGATAGCCAAAGGATACTAGTGTCTATTTTTGTAAAATTGAACGTTAGTCTGTTGTGGAATTATTTACGTTGATGTGTGCCAGTGTGTTTTTTGTAAAATTGAAGACTCCTTGTCTTCTCTCCAACTTTGTCTTAATCATGTTTATGTTGTAATAAATTTTATTTCAGCCTAGGCATGTTTTTGGAGCTCTCCAAGTTAATGATCTACACTTTTTGTGATTCAAAATTGGTTTTGTGATGGTTGTATTCATCTATAATTTTGTTCCAACATATGTGTTTGTTGTATTCATCTAACTAAGATTGTTGAAAATTTGAATGTAAATTAAGAAATGTATGTAATTGAAATTCAAAAAATTATGTACATATATATATATATATATACACACACACATAACATAGTATGTAAATGCATACATATACATATATATATGTTTACATAGATATATATATATATCTATACATACATATATATATATATGTATACATAAATATATATATATGTATATGTATGCATATACATAGTTATGTGTGTGTGTATATATATATATGTATACACAACTAAGTATATGCATACATATATATAACTATACATCTATATGAAAAATATCCATAAATTGTAAGTGTAAGTGTAAGTGGAAATCAATCTAATTGCAAATTGTAAATATAAGTTTACAATGAATAAGAAAAAAGAACATTATAAATCAACACAATGTCTACTGGGTCACAGCCAAAGTAAAGTCTTGAAATACTTTACCTGAAATGTCATTTTGCAATTCGGCACGCTCTTTACCCTAGTTGTGTATACATACATGTGTACACACACACACAAACACACACACACACACACACACACACACACACACACACACACACACATATATATATACATATATGTATGTATGTACATACACACACACACACATGTGTGTGTGTGTATACACAACTAAGTATATGAATACATATATATCTATACATCTATATGCAACATATCCATAAATTAATCTATTTGAAATTATTAAATTTTCAACACCTACACTTAGAAATCAATCTAATTGTAAATTGTAAATGTAAGTTTACAATGAATAAGAAAAATGAACATTATAAATGAACACAGTGTCTACCGGGTCACAACCAAAGTAAAGTCTTGAAAGCCTCTACCTAAAATGTCATCTTGTAATTTGACATGCTCTTTACAAGCTCCTAGCGACATGCCTGCCACAATGAAATAATAATAATAGAACAAACAAAAATGGAAAAAATTTATGGAAACAAATAAAAAGACATACTAGTTAGTGAACAATAAAGAACAATAATTGAAATGTAGAGCCATATGAATAAAAAATCCTAATTATTTGGTGTGTTGACAAACACCACTGAACTTCCCACCATGAACATTGTTGCACCACCTCTCCTTGTTCTCACGTTCCTGCAAGAAAATATTTGCAACCACGGGTAGCATCAACCGAGGCTAGTAGCATACAAACATCATACGAACTTTGAAATAATGCATGTACAACAAGACATAATTAATCAAGTTCAACATATTAGAAGTTCCATATGGAAAACATAAATATATGTAAAAACATATAAATGTTAATAGAATTGTATACCAAGATTTATTCAACATATATTCATTGTTTCTCATCATGCTTGGATATATGAGGAATGTGCAAAGGATGCCATTCAATCCTCTATAGTATGGAGAGGATATTACCAGAGGAGAATAATTGTGAATGTCGTTGGCTACTATCCCTCTTATTTATAAATTTGAATCTAACAATTGAATGCATTCAATTTTATTGTTGTGTTTCAAATTTGAATTTCTAGCTGCTAGTTACATAGGTTTTTAGAGATGATATGACTGAATTCTGCATTATATTTGGATTTGATGTTTATTTGGGGAGCCTTATATATCTGTGATTTTTTGCATGTTTGTATGTATGCATATAGTCATAGAGAAATAAGCATACATGCAAACATTCATAGAAACATAAGCATACATGAATGTATTCATATAAACATATACATACATATCTATTATAGAAAATCATTGATATACATTGTAAAAAAAAAAAACACTTGAATGTGTCACTATTAACATTTAATTGTAACTATTTTATCATTCAAAAATGCTCAAAAGTCAATGGGTCTAATTCATGTTAGCACCTTATAAAATTATTTTGATGCCCATTAAAAGTCACTTCTACACATTAATTGCCAAACATTAGCACCAGACACCAAACACATTACACCCCAATTAAACTTCATTTCGGGTCTGATTAATGCATATGACTAATGTTATTTTTTTGGGTATCCCATTCATTTCCCTCGTTTTACCACACACTCTCTCTAGAAGGTTCTCACCAAGATGGAAGGTATATACATACATACATGCATACATACATATATATATACAAATACATGTGTGTATACATACATACGTGAATACATACATAAATAAATACATATATATATATATATATATATATATATATATATATACAAGCACATGTATGTATACATACATATATAATTTAATTGCATCATAATAAGAATGAGGAGTACCATTGTTTGCATTTTGAAAGGAGAATTATTTTTTTTGTTACCTCACACCATGGACACAAATTATCAATTTGTAAAATGAATATCTACAATGTGAGAAAGAAAAAACACCTTGACCCAGAAAATCATACAACACATGGTGAAAAGGCATTGAAGAGGACTGATTTGTTTTCATAAACAAAAAACAATAATAATTTTTCAATCGAATAAAACCTTCATGGGTCTTGAAAGATGTAGAAGAAAATGATTAGCAGGTATGATTTTTTGAGTTTGAAAGGATATGAAAGAGTTACACACATATATATCAGTTGCTAAATGAACAAAGAGACAAGAACCTGGGGTGTAAATGAATGTGTACAATGTTTATATAAAACATTATACAATTCATTTACAATTAATTATCACTTGAATTTGTAAATGAATGTGTACAATGTTATATATATAACATTGTACACATTCATTTGCAAATTCAATAAGTTGTGTTATATATCATTATACACATTCATTTCCAAATTCAATAAGTTGTGTTATAAATTTATATAACTAACATTGTACACGTTCATTTACAAATTCAATAAGATGTGGCAGAAAATGATTAACCAATATCATTGTTTGCATTTTGAACCTTGGATAGGAAAAGGATACACACATATATCAATTTGATAAATGAACAAGAGGAAAGAGACACAAAATTGTTTGCATTGTTTTCATTTTGAACAAGAGACATGAGACAACACACACACACACACACACATATAACATTGTACCATTGTTTTCATTTTGAACAAGAGACAAGAGACAATAGACACATATATATAACATTGTACACATTCATTTACCAATTCAAAATCACAACTTATTGAAACATTGTACACATTCATTTATAAATTCAAATACCAAGCTTATTGAATTTGTAAATGAATGTGTATAATGTTTTATATATAACATTTTACACATTCATTTACAAATTCAATAAGCTTTGTGTTTGAATTTTTAAATGAATGTGTAAAATAATATATATAAAACATTGTACAAATTCATTTACAAATTCAAACACAAAGCTTATTGAATTTATAAATGAATGCATACAATGTTATGTATTCAACATCGTACACATTCATTTACAAATTCAAACACAAACCTTATTGAATTTGTAAATGAATGTGTACAATGTTATATATAAAACATTGTACACATTCATTTACAAATTGAAACTCATGTTTTATTGAAACATTGTACACATTCATTTACAAATTCAAACTCACAGCTTATTGAAACATTGTACACATCCATTTACAAATTCAAACACAAAGCTTATTGAATTTGTAAATGAATTTGTATAGTGTTTTATATATAATATTGTACACATTCATTTACAAATTCAACTCACACCTTATTGAAACATTGTACACTTTCATTTACAAATTCAAACATAAAGCTTATTGAATTTGTAACCATTCATTTATGTATTCAATAAGTTGTGTTGTATATATATATGTGTAAAATTGTACACATTCATTTACAAATTCAAAAAGTTGTGTTATATATGTGTATATATATATATATATAACATTATACACATTCATTTACAAATTCAATAAGATGCTGAAGAAAATGATTAACCAGTACCATTGTTTGTATTTTGAAAGGATAGGCAAAGGATATGCACATATATATATTGATTTGCAGAATGAACAAGAGACAAGAGACACACATGTTGAAAGAATTGCTGCAAAACTTAGGAGAAATTGATTTTCAGATGTTATAGAAATTTTAGATGTTTGTAAATTACCCTTTTCTATACAAAATGGGCAAGTGTTTAATGTGTACAAGCTCAAGATAAAGATTTTTTCCCAACATATTATCCACCATTTTCAATTCTACCACTTAAGAAGTGTGAAAATGTCTTTCATAGTCATACAAAACACATATGACTAACATTGTACACATTCATTTACAAATTAAATAAGTTGTGTGTTTATATATACATACATACAAAGATACACACACACACACACACATATATATATACAGACAAATATATGTACATAATATATATACAAATATAGAAATATATATATATATATATACATATTTATTTGTATATATGAGTGTGTATATAAATGGGGTTTGCAAGGAAAAACCCATCACCAAAATAGAACTTCAGTTACTTATAAACTAAAGTGAAAAGACACTGCATAAATATAAATGTTAAATGCACAACTCATGAGAATAACTATAAGTAGAATGTACAAAGCACATTGTACAATAAATGAGTGAAGTTGTGTTGTATTCAATAGTGATAGGATATTAATTTTAATAGAGGTAGATCAATTACAGACTTGGGTTTTCAAAAATGTGCACAAAAAAGGTAACCAAGGGTTTCATAATAATAATTCCTCACTCACATGAATATAGAAGTGCATTTTAAGATAGATTCTAAATATTCTAGGGAAGGGTTTCATGAGATTAATTCGTTAAGCACACAAATTTGGAAAAAAAACAAGAAAGGGTTTTCACATATATGGTGTTTTTTTTTCTAGAAATGTGCACAAATAAATAACCAAGGGTTTCATAATAATAATTCCCACACTCACAAGGAATAAAAGTGAATTTTTTAATTAGATGTCAAATCTATTCGGTGGGGTTTCATGAGATTAATTCCATAAGCACAAGTATCTATGGCCATATTCAAATGGGTTTTATTGAAAGAAGGTCGATAGACCAAAAAATCATTTTTTGCAGACATGTGATCAAATCCACAAAATTCCTCTATCATTTATGTAGACAAAATCATTATACAATCGACTTTACCAGGATGTGAGCGCGCGGTAAAATGAGGAGAGGAAATCATTTAACCCCAAAAAACCTGTGTGTAAAACACCAACACCATGACCTGACAAAATCAAATAGCACATGGTGAAAAGGTGTGCAAGAGGAATGATTTATTTCTTAAACAAGTAGTAATAATTTTTCAATCATCGAATAAACCCTTCATGGGTCATGAAAGATGCAGAAGAAAATGATTAACTAGTACCATTGTTTGCATATTCAAAGGGAATGATGTTTGTTGCTACCTCAAAGTGTGACTAGCAAGAGCAGGTGGAAACCATTGTCATTGCAAGAGCTCATGGATTGAGAACCTTCGAGGAGAGTTGCGGTAAATAAGGGGAAAAAGAATGGGATACCCAAAAAAAACATTAGTCATATGCATTAATCGGACCCGAAATGAAGTTTAATTAGGGTGTAATGTGTTTGGTGTCTGGTGCTAATGTTTGGCGATTAATGTGTAGGAGTATTTTTTAATGGGCACCAAAATAATTTTATAAGGTGCTAACATGAATTAGACCCATTTACTTTTGAGTGGATTTGAACGATAAAATAGTTTTAATTAAATGTTAATAGTGACACAATTAGGTGTTTTTTTAAAAAAAAATGGTGGTTATAGCGAACAGATACTGGGACATTAGGTGGCAACAAGCAGACAACACCTCTAAAAGGTGACTTTTTTACCCCCATGCGCATATCGAACACTCCCGCACTCTACCGAATTTCCCAAAAGCCAAAAAAATAGCTATAAGAACTTAACTTTCGTGAGCAAAAAACCCATATTTTTTTTCCAATTGGAAATGCGGTTATCCAAAGGAATTCTTTTTCGATATGGTGGTGCTCAGAGGCTGTATTGTTTCAATTTTTGATAAGTTGGTGAATACATTTATGTAAGTATATCGAAAAGAATTATTTTCATTTTAAACTGAGCCTTCCTTCGCTTCACTCAATGAAAGCAATCCCATCAGTCATTCACAAGTGCTTAAAATTTTTGCATGGAAATGAGGTATTCACCATACACCATAGTGGCTTTAATCCTATATCTTCCAAAGGTAACTTTTCATTACAAGCCTTTTGGCCTACACCCATCAAACCTATCACCCCTCAAAAGGACTTCTTTTACATTTCTTATCAAAAGCTTAAAGCTAAAAATATTGTTGAATTATCTCTTTGTAACACATCTCCGTCCATCTCCACCCATCCTATGATTACACCTAAATATGGTATTGAAAAAACCATCACACCCTTTGAACAATCTTCCCAGCCATCATCTAAATGACCAAGAGACTATGAAATAACTCCTTCCTCACTCCCTCATATCAAACAAGTGTATAAAGTGAAAGAGAAAGTGATTGATCCTTCCTCTTTCATTTCCCATGATCTTCCCCTTTTGGAAGTAGACAAACCTATACCAAATCAATCTGCTCCTACACCTCAAAAATTGCAAAACCGAACTAAATGCAATCATGGTGCTAGGGAACGAAGATGTCATCATCTCCTTGCTCGTCAATCTTTCCTCATAGAAAATAAAGAAAATAAACCTATACGCTTGAAAAAATTAACAGATGATCACCTTCCTAAGCAAGCATAGGACAATCCTATACCACCATAAAAGCAAAATGAACATATTCAACAACCAACACTTTTGATACATCCATCCCTAGAAATCACCCTTCATCCTCTCGTCGTTATTAATCTTGATGATGACGATGGAGATGTGGCGATTGCTAACATAGATGAAACAATAAACAATGAGCTTAAATGATAAATCCTCTCCACCAAGTGAAGAATCTGGTACAACCCCTAGTTCAGTACTTGTGATTCCTCCTTTGGAAAGTCAATCACCTTCGCATTCCACTAAACATGATTGGGAGGCGAATGACTTAATGGATGACTTGCATTTTCCTACTTATCTTTTCTTCCAATTCATTTTCCTTTTTCTTTTCATGTGTATATTGTATTCCCTCGTATCATGCATTTGATGTTTCCTTCTCTTTCTACACTTCTTCTTTGTATATCTCTATTCTTATATTTCTTGTGCTTGTACTTTTCACTTTTGTTTTGTTTTTTCCTTTGGGGATGACAAAAAACATAGATTCGCCATAAGTCGCTTCCATGTTGACCCAAATAGTCCTTGTCTTTTTCATTTTGGTTTTGTGTTTTCATTTTTGGATGACACAAAGCGTTGAGAGAACTTTTGCCTCTATGTTGACCCAAATACCTCCTTCCTTTTTCTTTTCCTTTATGCCTTTGTCTTTTCTTGTTTTTTTCCTTTTGGGGATGACACAAGGCATTGAGATTGAAATGTCTCCTTCATGTTGACCCAAAAGATTTTTCACTTTTCTTTCTATCTTTTTTTGCTTTCGTGTTTTCCTTTTGGGGATGATGCAAAGCAGAGAGACCACAATGTCTCTTCCATGTTGACTCAAAGCGAAATTTGTTTTCTTTTCCTTTAAACTCTCTTTGTGTCGATACGCTAGTTCTAGCATTGCTTTGGGGAATGATGACAGCTTCGAGCTCTTTCATACAAAACAATGTAGCAATGAACATACTGACCCCAAATCCATAGATCCCTTATGTGTTTGGTGTGCTTTCTTTTCTAGGGGGGAAAATCCCTTCTTTATTTGTTTTTTCTCCTCCATCTTGACATGACGTAGCTTAACTTTGAAACATATGACTTGGCATAGAGCTTTCCAAGTTGGCTCTCATGTCTTGGTTTTTCTTTCTTGCTTTCCTCCTCTTCTCTACTTTCAAGTAATTGCTCACAAAATGATGTGTGGAAATTCCTTTAAAGTGGGGGGCATACATTACCATTATTTCATTTGCATTCTTAGTGAAGCCTTGTCATTTACATGATGTGTTTGTCACTTTTGTGGATGACATTACGGGTGTGATGTCGCCGAGAAGTGTGATTTATCTTAATATTATTCCCTCTTCTTGGTTTTGATAGCAACAAACTACATCCCTAAGTTGTGAATATAATATTCTTTGATTGGTCCTCTTTTGGGTATTGAAACAATGTTCCCTAAGTGGCTTGGCCGATCAAAGGCTAAAGGTTAGATTGAGTCAATCACTGGCTCAATGCTCTGGGTCTCCAATTGGTAACCCTTGGTGTTTTTCTCCACCTTGCAACCTATAGGTCCTAAAAGTTATTAGGCACCCTTGGTCCTCCTTTCCAACCTTGCTATCAAGTTTCAAATCAATCACATTTCCTTAACCAAGCATTCTTGGTGCTTTCCCTCTCAAGCAATTTCTAGCCCTCAATAGCCTTAAAGACTAGCTTAACTTCAAAATACTTCCAAATCTTGTTACAAGGGTGTGAAAAGATTCCATGGCTTCCAAAATCATTTAACTAAAGCTCCTAATTGACCTCCATTGACAAACTCTCTGTCGCTTTCAAGAAAATGCTTTACTTGTATTTGAAAGGCTAGTAAGCCCAATTAGGTCTTTGAAATAGGGGAAAAATGCTTTCTCCTTCTAAACCCACCAAGTAAACTAGTTCTTAGCTTAGGAAATGTGTTTCACATGTCCTCACCTCCAAGATTCCTATGGCTTCAAGAATTCTCAGGTCCTATATTGTCCAGACACCAAAAGGGTCAAAAAACCTAGGGTTTCATTAGCTTTTCTAGGCTGATTCAAAACTGGTGAAAATTTCTTCATCAAAATGGACTATTACAGGCTCTTCCTCATCACCATGCAGAGCCAAGACACTCCCCTAAATCCTCAAAAAAGAATCTTTTAAAAATCTTCACTCCCCTGCAAATTATTAACGCTGTCCTCAAGCTTTTCCTAGCCGGGTTCTCACTGTCTCGCCTAGGAAAAGTCATTTAGCATGCTTGCATGAATCACAAAGACTCTTATATTTACAATATATACAAAGAGGTAGTTTTTCTTTGTTTCCACAATGTCCATACTTCCTGGTATGGATAGGAAACAAAACTAAAACTCCATTTTCTGAACTTTACCAATCAAAAACAAATCAAAGAAAAGACACCGAATTTACAAGAAAAGAAGAAAATGATGGGAACACTATCTATAATGACACAAAAAAACTTCAAAATGGATTCTTTACATGCCAGTAAACAACAAAAAAATGCTGATTTAATTCATCCAATCTGCTGCTTAGGATGCAAGAACAGAAAACTGCATTTTTTCACCAAAAATCATTGTTTTTTTTTCATTCACCAAAACTACCAACTCACAAAAGCCTTTTTCCACCTTCCAAAGTTGTGAGTTCACATTCCCCATGCAAAGAATCAGTTAGGCTAATTTTACCGAGCCTAAGAATAGCAAAAATCATGCTGTTTGAAAACACAGTGTGTTTTTCAATTCTTGCTAAAACTTAGGAAACCAACCATAAAAATGATTCCTAGATTATTCAAAATTTATCCTAAGCACCAAAAAGGTCCTCAACACATCCTAAAAGGTATTAGAAACCTTGCACAACAAAAAAAATTAGATTTAAAAACAACACTTCAAAATTTGCTTGTTTTTTTGGTAGGTGCTCTGCCTACTTGACCTTGCATAAACTGAACAAGACTCCTTTGAACATATTACACATGAAATTTTTACACATAAAATTCTCATTTAACCAGCTTGCATAACACAACTTGCATGCCTATGGAACTACCATCCTATTTTTGAAACTTAAACCAATATTTGCATTTTTCTTTAGCTTTGCG
>VDFB02000017.1:18206059-18222882 GCA_007258455.2 Sequoia sempervirens
TTGATCAAATCCTCCACAACTTGATCCACAAATCCTATGCAAAGTCACTCTCCTCATTTGAGAACTGATTTTTCCCATCTTACTCCATCATCATCATTGGTATTATATCATTTAGCTTATCTTAGCAAGGGTTGGGAAATGGCTATTTTCCACAATAGCACCAATCCACTATGAGATAAACATACTTCATGTTTTTCATATGCTTATTTAGCTTACTTTTTGTCATTTGTGGGTATGTCGCGAGGGATCATGATGGACCAAAAAGTGGTGAAGTGGGTATTTATAGAATGTGGCTGATGACTTTCTCTTTACCCAAAATTGATGAAATGAAAATAGTTTTTAAAAAGGATATTCTTAGATTTCTACCAATATAAAATTATGTTTTACTTTTGAATTTGTAAATAAATATTATTCATTTTCTATTTGAATTAAGACTAAAGAGTCTAATTGATAGGCTGATTAAGCATCATAAACTTCGATCCCGATATCACATTTTGAATCCAAAACATGTGTCACATTCTATGCTTTGCATATTATAAGATTAAAAGGAAATAGTGTTAATTTCATCAGTTTGACCAAGTTAAGATTAGATTAGACATGCGTTTTATATTTTTAAAAGTTGTAATAAAAATTCATAATTAATTATTTACTTGGAAAAAATTACAAAAATATGCATCACATATGGACATGAGCCCTCTACTTATGCATAAGATATTATAAAAAATATTATAATTTTATTGTAGTTAGTGTAACACCCGTCGTCACCCGAACTAAAAGGACAACTAAGCAACGATTACCACACAATTTTTTTTTTTTTAAGTAAAACTAACATGCATGAGATGCACAAAAGTTATGACATGAAAATTCATTTAAACAAACCCAATATCATTTATGTCCCTTGGGGTACACGAGGATACATTACGAAACTTAATGCCATACATCAATGATAAAGAATGAAAGCCAAATCTAATCCATGACGAAGCATATATATAAACCATCAACAAGAACCATTCACTTAAATAAATACAATACTTTGAATAACGTCTGATATGGATCCATATCCACACAAGGTTCACCAATGATAAATATTACATCACATCCTTTTCATTACTTTACACTGTTCAAGTCTTACAATGATACAAACATGTTTCCCAATATGGGCAGGAACCACATAACAAGATAAGATGATACATCAGAAAGATGAGAACAAAGTAATGTAACTGGCTCCAAGAAAAATACAACTCTGGAGTCGCTGCAACGGCACCAATCTGCACCTCTCGATCCTTGACTGGGGACCCAATGGGGTGCTTAGCACGTTCCACCCGACCACGTGGGTCCGAAGACCCACCCCCCATGCTAAGGAGCTGACAAGAAGAGACCTCAACCAAGAACATCCAAATAGGGAACCACAAGACTCAACATCATACAAAGGTATCATGAAACTCACGGATTACAATGACATAATCAACAACATTCATGAGTCAACAAAATCAAATGAAACTATGAAACTCATCACATTTAACCCAAGCAACAACAATTAAGAAAGTCACCAAAGAGCATCCATAAATCATTTCCACAAGAATCTGAAACAACATAAAGACTACAATATCCAGAGGCGACAAGAAACAAGAACAAGGGTGTCTAGTCGGGAGGGTCATCGCATAGCTCTCATGGGATCCCCTGGCACTTCCTCCAACCGAGGCGCCGACACCCACCTATGGATTCCCTAGCCCTCGAAAACAACATAAAGATACAATAACCAGAGGCAACTACAACCAAGCACAAGGGTGTCAAGTGGAGAGTGTCATCGCATAGCTCTCATGGGATTCTCCTGGCCCTTCCTCCAACTGAGGCGCCGGCACCCATCTATGGATCTCCTGGCCCTTCCTCCTAACTGAGGCGCCGCAACCATAGGGTAGCTAATGCGGAGCCAATAATCTCTCGTGAGGACGAGACTATGACTTTGCCGACCACGGCCTTCTCAGTCTATCACTAGTCTATGGTAGCCCTAGTGCATAGCCGAGGAATCCAATGTTTTATTATCTTGTGTTTTTTAAACTACCCAACCCTCTAAATTCTATTGTTTAGGTTATCACTTGTTTAACTACTCTTTCGTGGGTTATCCTGAGCCCTTCCTCATCCTGAGGCGCCGGCGCCCACGAAGAGCCACTCTCCCTATGACCCCTAACATATCTCAAAGCAGGCAAGGGTTGTACCATAACCGAAAAACAAATAATCTCAAGACCAAACTACGCGAGGCATTAACCATCTCGCTATAACCACATAATCAATGTCTCAACAATTCATGTACAACCCTTTTAAAATCATGATATCAAAATACTTGCCACATCAAGGGCACATAACAAGAGAATATCCATTGACAATAATCTCAAGCCTCTGGAAGGCAAAAGAACGACAATCCACAAACAGGGTAAAATGAAGCAACAAGAGCTTTTCCTAATAATTTCGACACAAGAATAATATTCCCCCCCAAGTCTGAGATCAACTTAGAAAAGCCACACAAAGAAAGTTTCATCAAACCCCATCCACAATTCAACAATGGTGTCACTTCAAAAAGAGATTCACAAAAGAAAAACAACCTTTAATTCAATAAAAATCACTCAACATCCAAAAGCTACCAACTAGGCATTCCACGGGAGACCTCAATTTTCCCCTCGCAAGAACCCCCTTAAAGTGGTACGTAACTCAGCTTCAGAAGGACAACAACATGACAACGACAACAACTATCTATTCACACTTTCAATTAAAAAGAAAACAACCTACTCAGCAAACCAATCAATTACAATCTCAAGGTTCTAAACAACTATCCATCAAAGCACTTCATTTATAAGGAACTCGAACTGTCATAAAGTGATCCACTTAACTAACAATTTAAAAGAAATAATTAAGAATGAAAATTCAATTCAAGGAGCAATTTATTTTGTTGATTCAAGTTTATAACACTTCCATAATAAAGTCAAATAGATTTTACTACAATACTTAACCATTACAACTTAAACAAAAATCACAACAACAATAATAATTTATATCACAATTTTAAAATCACAATTCAATCTTTAACAATTATACAATAACTAATTTCGTGGAGACTCTAGATGTAAATAATTCTAAAAGAGATTAACATTCTAGATTTAAGAAACAATCATCTAATCCAATTTACTTAATCACATCTCTCGATTATCGAAAACAAATAAATCTTTATCCCCTTACTCTACCAAGGAATTCAAGTCTATGATTATCAATAGTTGTAGATTGAATTCTAAATGTGATAAACATACTTATATACATTTTACTCGTTTCTACTCTTAAAAGATATAATTGCTAACTTTTTCCTATTGTCTTAAGTCCACTTTTAGATCAGCTTTTAATTGTCAATACTCAATATTAGAAGTAATAATTTTCAGTTAAAGCCTCTGACTTGATAAATCTAATCTTCACACTTCATAATTAATTAAAATTATTCCAATCTTCCATTAATCAAAACCATAAATCAAAATTATAAAGAAAATCATTCACAACCTATATACATATATATTTATATATAAATTGAAATCTTACAAGACCACTTACCATCGAATTTCAACCTTTGACTTAATCCACTTAGACACCCAACAACCTTTATGAAATCAATTTACAATGAATGAACACAAAGGAATCTCAGATTCTCAACAGAGGAATTGCCAAAAATGATGACCCAATTTATACTGCAACGAAAGACAACCAAGGGGAATGCCATCTAGAAAGCAGAAAGACTACACCCAAGAAAAAAAATCAAAAGCTAACTAAGGAATTCAACTTTCAAATAGATTTGAAACATGGTAATTGAATGCAAGTACTGGGAAGTTTGCTATACAGGAGGATCAATTTCATTTGTAGAGCAAGAGAATCATTTCAACTATAAACAATATACAAATATAATATATTAGGATGTTGATATGCTAGTCTTTCCGGGACAAATATAAATAAAAGAGCATCCAACAAGGATGTGACAACCATAGAATAGAGGGTGGAGGGATTTCAATTGATAATGAAGATACAATAGCTTAGTTAGAAAGGTATGCAAAATGAGACGTCTTCAGCAAAGCATGAAAAATGACTCCAAGGGATGTAGCTGTTTGAAGTGCCATGGTTGCAGGATACACATCACTAGAATCAGATGAACAAACTTAGAAAAATATCAGAATAAGTTATGACTACAAAAGTTCTCTAAATCTTCAAACTAATGACAATTTTAGTTACGCCTCCTAATAGGTTATAGTGAGATTGAAGATTCTTTGAAAAGACGCTGGTGTAAATGAGCTCCAATGTCAAATAAAAGGTGTTTAGAAAGCATGACTAGTTCATGACTTACCATTTCAAGGAAAGAGGTTACAAAGAAAAGCATACAGATTGAACTCTAGGAAAATTAAATACCCACTGAATTCTATCACAAAGGCAACAACATATCAATAGCCATCAGTTACCTTAAAACATCAGTATATAGATAAATGGAAACTTTAGCAAATGGGAAAATTATATAACCATGTATACAAAATGAATTACAATACCCAACCCATGAAATTTTCAAATACCATCACTAGCGGAAACCTCACATTGCAAGCAATCAAGGGTGGATCTCAAATAGATTTAAGAATCCTTAATATAAATGCACAAGCAAAATTTTAGAAATTGGCTATAGGCATGCAAGAAAGGCGTCGTCGTGGCTATATCGATTCCCATGACAAGAGAAATCCAAACAACCAAGTCAATTACATTTGCAGTCCCTAATGAGCATCCATATCAAATCAAATTCCAAAATAAGATTTTGGATTATGCAATAACAAGGCAGGTGCAGAGCGCCACTCAAGGAGGAAAATATAACCATGCAGTGGAGGAAAGAAATTTCCAATTATGGGTAGCCAACATCAAGGTTAAATCACACCCAAGAGATTTCGTTGGAAGAATCAATTGGGAATTATTAAGCTAGAAGTTTTTCAGCCTTCAAATATCCAGTATCAACATATAACATTGGATGCATATCTAAAGACTGCATATCAACCTAGTTACAAACTTAAGTTAAATCCATTGCTAATCAAATCTGATCAATAATTAGCTTAATAAAAAATGTGAAATACAAAATAAATCAAAGGCTTCAGAAGCTTTCAACTGATGGCAAATGGCCTAGAGAACAAATTCGACACCATTTTAGAATAAGAGCTTGGTAATTTTTTGCAAGGGCAATTGAAATTTTATAATTTCTGAAGTATTCAAAAATGCATTCAACGGACAAGCAATCATTTACAACAATAGAGAGAGATGAATCCTGTTGCAATCAATGGATAAAATAAATAAAGAACAATGAAAAAGTCGAGCTGGATTCTTATGCAGCTGCAATGAGGTTCAACGTTGAAGCCCCCACCTCTACGTTCACCACAAAACCTTCCATCTCCTTTTTTTACAGACGACCTGTTTCCCTTTGAAAACCCAAAAAAAACAAGATCCTCCCTCCTTTTTTTTTATATATATATATATATATTTGAGTTAGAAATCTTATCCTTTTATTTATTTTAATACGGTAATTAAAATAATTATCTTTTCCCCCATGTTTTGTTTCTATTTTCACTAGCTTTGAAATCTTTATCCCTTTTATTTTAAAATTACATTATTTAATTTTAATCATTAAAATAATTAACCACATTATCTCTTCTAAATTATTAAATAATTAATATCATCTCAAACATGCTTCTTTTAGTTATCATCAATTTAGGTTTCTTTTCAATCCTTTTAAATCAATTAATTCAATTACTCCAAGCTAATCAATATCGCTAAATCACCTAATTCAAATTCCCATAATCCATATGAATTAAGAAACACAATGTGACAACATAATTCTCAAATGAGCATATTCAATAACAACATGACCGCACAACAACCACTTACTTGAATAATAGTGACGATCAAAGCGGAGGGCGCTTAGGTAATTAGACACCTACTTCTTATTTTTTTCCCTAAAATTTATGTACTCTGCATTGAAATTAAAATTTTCACCAAATAGATTTTTAAAAATAAAATAAACCTAGTAGTTTATAACCTACATTCAATTTTGTACAGATTCTATTCTTACATATTTTTGAAATAATGTAGATAACTTATTCAATTTTTTACGTCAAGTTGCCTAACTCTATTTTTTTCTGATTTTTCCACTTAAGGGCCTATTTTTTCCATGTCGATCCTACATACCCTTGTTTTGCATTTGGAAGCATTGATGTATTATTTCATAGAGATGTTGTTGTTTGCTTTGTTTTAAATTAATCATGCTAATGTGTGTTGGAGGTTTTAGCAATTTGCAGATTTAACCATCTACAATTAGATCCTCAATTGGATCATATTCATGAACAAATGCAATAAGTTTATATTTTATCCTAGCATCATGGATGAAATTCTTAGGATCACATTTCCTCACTTTAACCACCCTCATTCGATAGGGTATAAACTTGTTTTGAAGGAAATATAATACCTCTTTGGTTGTGACTTGGATGTCTAAAAATCCAATATGGAGGGTAGAAATACATGTTTCTTATATTTTTTGAAATGATTTTTATCTGACTCATTCAACTTCTAGACAATTTCTAAAAATGCAATTTATCTAGGATAGTTTGGGAAAGATGTGGTCAGCCACTCAACATCCATAAATCCTTATCACTATGGCATCTGAATAGAAAATCTAGTCACCCCAATTATGATTAGATCCTAATTTCTGTTGGAGGTCCTTTGGTATAAAAAAACCTCACCTTTTTAAAAACCCCAATAATTTTTTTGGAATAGATTCCTCAAAATCTCTCTAACAAAGAAATCCACAAAAATGTTGTAATTAGAAGAGTCATAGTTGCTTTCCCATATGTATGTACATTCCTACATCGGGAGCAATATCTTTTGATAATTAAAATCTCTTTATTTGTTTACAAGAAGACCAAACCTTCCTCCCATTCTAGAGAAGAATGTGGAACAAGGAATTCCATTTAAAATGGATTATGCTCTCATTTTCCTTTATGTCATATATGAGTTTATTGATCCCCTTTGAGATGAAATATGCATAGTCATATGGCTTATTTGCATCTCTACTTTGAATATCTATTGGAAATACCATCATGTTGACTAATATTTCAATTTTGTAGTCCATTCCCAAGACCTAACATGAGGAAAAATAGGTCTAAGTTGTAATATCTAGTCTTCAAAAATATTATAGTTGAAAGGCTCAAACTCTCCAGTGGAAAACATTTGAGCTCTCTATTTTTTCCCTTTATGTGAAAGTGGGTAATCATTTTACCTTTCAACTATCTTTTATTCACTTTATACTCTTTAGTTACCATCCCTAGGTCAATGGATAACTGAGCATTTCTATTCAAATTGATGACATCATAGATCTATAATTTATACCAAAGGTTATTAGACCTGAACAACATTTCCATTGAAAATCATTCACTTGTCCAAGTTGTAATCCCTAGCCATGAATCTAATTAATTCAACATTTATGAAAACATTAGGATAAATCAACCTCTCGACTCCAAATCTCCAAATGTTAAAAAATTCCCTATCTACCAAATAATTTCTAAAGAAATACTTGAAAAGAGTATATCAATGAATATGCATTATTTCATCTCTATAACAATCATTCTTTTCCATCACTCTATCAAATAAAATTCCTAAACCTTGATTAATTCTAGGTCTCTTTAAAGACATTGATAGTTAAGCCCTTATATCCTCATAAAAACTCCTCTTAACTCCTCTTGAAGTTCCAACCATTATTTCTTGGGTTAGGGATTTTAATTACAGAATTAGGGCCTAATGTTTTTACGATTACTTAAAATTTTGAATCAAGTGCAACTATCTTGAGATTAATGGTCCTTCAGATCTTAGAGTTCCCCTCTTTATACTAGAATTGACCCTTTCCAAATGCAATGAAATCCACAAGAAGGATAAAATAAGTTACTATTCTATTGCAGTTGTAGACTTCAAAAAATCTTTAAAAAAACCCTTACTAAGCTAGAAGTCACGATATCCTTTTCTATGAAATTCCTCTCATTATTAAAATAGAAAAAGTGGATGCAATTATGCAGAGATATGAGAGAAACTTGGTAGGTAAAGGTCAAATACCCCATCAATGTTTGCATGAATGAAGGTGTTCCCTACAAGTAAACATTTTTCTAGTTGTATTATTGACCATTGATCCTTGAGGAATCATGGTTATCATAGACATTTGAATTACCTTGCACAAAATGGGAAACCTATTTTCATTGCTAGAACACCTAGGAGAAAAGACCCAGTTACCACCACTCATTGAATAACCACCACCTCCATGCTCACTCCACTTCCCAATTTTTTTTTTTACTTTGATCCATTAAAAAACTTTATTTTATCAAATAAAAAATTGCAACACCAATGGCTACTCATAACACAATGTGTAACTGGCCAATCATAATAAACAACTAAACATGCATTTGCATTTATAAAAAAAAGTCAATTTTCACATAAAAAGGCTAATTTACAATTAATTTAAATCTTTTATTGTTACAAATACCCCCACTTGCAAATGTTTATCCCTCATTAAATATTATCTTAACAACTACACATGCACACTTAATGGTGTTTTACATGACATAATCACAATCTCCTATCAACTCTATGGGATTTGAAATGCATAGTCTTCCACAAACTCCTTGGCAGATACATGTATTTACTTCATTTCCAATAGGTACCTGCACAATTAAATACTAGTGTAAGGCTCCCCAAATAAACATCAAATCCAAATATAATGCAAAATTAAGTCATATCATCTTTAAAAACATACATAACTTGTAGCTAAAAAATCAAATGACCAAACAAATTCAAATTTAAAACACAACAACCAAATTAAATGCATTCAATTGTCAAATTTGAATTCCTAAAAAAGAGGGGGAAAGTAGCCAACATCATTCATAATTGCTATTTGTGAAGATTTTTTCTCTACAAAATTTAGAGCATTGACAGGCATCCTTTGCACATTCCTCCAATATCCTTATTTTCAGGTTGGTACTTATACATTCTACTTATAGTTATTTTCATGAACTGTGCATTTAACATTTATATTTATGCAATGTCTTTTTACTTTTCTTTATAAGTAAATGAAAGGTCTTTTTTGGTGATGGGTTTTTCCTTACAAACCCCATTTACAAATTCAATAATTTTTCTTGTCATTTTCTATTTTTTGTCAGTTCTTTGTGCATATACATGTAATTATATTTGTCTTGTTTTGGTCATTTCTTAGGGTTTGATAATTTCTCAGGGTTTATATATATATATATATGCATGTTTGTATGTTTGTATATATGCATTTAATATATGTGTATATATATGTGTATTATGTATTTAAAAACATATACACATATATATACATATACATACATACAGATACTTACATATAAATACATATATACAAGTATATATATATACATATATACATACACAAACACACATATATACACGTATATAACTATGTTTAAATACATTTCATTTGGTTGTCCAATACAACAAACTAGCATTTGTTTACTATAAATGTGTTACTATTTTTCTACTTTCCATTGCACATACAGTAGGCCAACATACATATATTTGTCATTTTATATTCCGTGTCTCTTGTTCATTCAAAAAATTGATATATATATGTGTGTATCCTTTTCATATCCTTTCAAAATGCAAACAATGGTACTGGTTAATCATTTCTTTTTATATTATTGAATATGTAAATGAACATGTACAATGTTAGTTTTATATATATATATATATATATATATATAACAAACAACTTATTGAATTTGTAAATGAATGTGTATAATTATATGTAACATAACTTATTGAATTTTCAAACGAATGTGTACAATATTATATATACAACATTGTACACATTCATTTACAAATTCAATAAGTTGTGTATGAATTTATAAATGAATGTGTACAATGTTTTAGATATAACAATGTACACATTCATCTACAAATTCAATAAGTTGTGTGTTTGAATTTGTAAATGAATGTGTACAATGTTTCAATAAGCTGTGAGTTTGAATTTGTAAATGAATATGTCCAATGTTTTATATATAACATTGTACACATTCATTTACAAATTCGGTGTCTCTTTTCTCTTGTTCATTGACCAGATCGATATATATTGGTGTATCCTTTGCATATCCTTTCAAAATGAAAACAATGGAACTATTTGATCATTTTATTCTGCATCTTTCAGGACCCATGAAGGGTTTATTCGCTAATTGAAAAATTATTACTGCTTGTTTATAAAATAAATCATTCCTCTTACACGCCTTTTCACCATGTGTTGTTAGATTTTTCTGGTCATGGTGATGGTCTTTTACACATGATTTTTTTTGGGGTTAAATGATTATTTCCTCTCCCCATTTTCTAGGAAGCTCATGGCCTGGTAAAGTCGATTGTTTCATGATTTTCTCTACAGAAATGATAGAGGAATTTCGTGGGTTTTACCACATGTCTAATTTTATTTTATTTTTTGTCTGCATCAACCTTTTTATAAAAAACCCATGTGAATATGGGCATAAATATGTGTGCTTACAGAATTAATCTCATGAAACCCTTGCTTGGAATATTCGACATTTACCTAAAAACACATTTCTTTATTCCTGTAAGCGAGGAATTATTATTATGAAACCCTTGGTTACTTTTTTGTGCACATTTCTAAGAACCCAAGTCTGTAATCGATCTATCTCTGTTAAAATTAATATCCTACCATTGTTCAATACAACACATCTTCTTTCATTTTATGTACAATGTGCTTTGTACATTCTACTTATAGTTGTTTTCATGAGTTGGTTACTTTTTTGTGCATACTTCTGAAAATCCAAGACTCTAATCATTCTACCTCTGTTGAAATTTATATCCTATCATTGTTGAAAACAAAAAAAATTCTTTCATTTACTATACATATGTGTGTACATATAATTAAACATATATATGTATACATTTAAAAAAAATGTACATATATATTGACATATATGCATACATATATCTACATATATATAAATATATATGTGTATATGTACAAATATATGTATACACAGATACATGTATACATATATCTATACAAATACATATAAATACGTTTATATGTACATATATATATGTAAACCCAAATAAAATGACGAAAAGAATGGGATACCCAAAAAAACATTAGTCATATGCATTAATTGGACCCCAAATGAAGTTTAATTGGGGTGTAATGTGTTTGGTGTCTAGTAATAATGTTTGGTGATTAATGTGTAGGTGTGATTTGTAATGGGTGCCAAAATAAATTTAAAAGGTGCTAACATGAATTAGACCCATTGAATTTTGAGTGGATTTGAATGATTAAATAGTTATAATTGAATGTTAATAGTGACATAATTAAAACCCTTTCTATTCTGCAATGTATATCAGTTATTTTTTCTGTAATTATATGTATACATACATATACATACATATATATTTATGTATATGTGTGTATGCATATAATTACATAGATAAATGTATACTTATATAAATTTTTGTACATACATATGTTTGCTACTGTCTGCTCTCCATGGTGTGAGGTAATGACAAACATCATTCTCCTTTTAGAATGCAAACAGTGGTACTCCTAGGTTTGTTGGTTGTTTCAATAATGATTTCAACTTCTTTTTACTATTGTCAACATTGTTTTTCTAACACTTTATGGCTTACAATGTATAGGATCACTGATAATCATGGCACCAAGGTAGAAGAGGAAAAGATCAAGTGGGAGGTGCTTAATTAGAGTACCTCGTGGAGTGATGTTCAATGTTCTAGATGTTGTTGATGAAGAGCCAGCAGTAAACATCAACGAGGATGTTATTTCTGAAAATGTAGAATAGACAAATGAAAATGATGGTTTTGAACCTATTGTTCATAATGCTGAGGTAGAAATGGAACCGCCACTTCCTAACCATGTGACAACCTTAGATCTGTGCATGGAATTTGGACTATTCATCACATGGAAAAATCCATTGCAGATGTTGAGGACAATCAAATATCAATCAGAGGTTCAATAATCAAATGGGGAATCCCTCCTAGCAGTTTTAGGGCATGGCTCAATGGTTTGACATCCACAAAAAGGAAGGGACCATGAATAGTCCTATCTGACGAAGAAAAAGTTGAAATTGTGTAGTGGTGTAAAGACATGGCTAATATTGGCCATGGCCTTCAAGTCTCACAACTTAAGTCAACGGTGGCTCAAATGGTTGGAGTGAGGCCTAACCCATTCACAAATGGGATACTAGGGAGGTCATGGTGGGTTGGCTTTCATCAAAGGCATCATGATCTAACAATTCAAACACCTAAATGAGTGGACATAGACTAAGCTATAATGCTATGCTCCAAAATAGTTTCTTCATTCTATAACAACTTGGAGGTGTTGTACAACAAACACAATTAGGGGCCCAACAAAATATGGAACTATGATGAAAGAGGCGTGCAAGCTGGAAGAAATTGTGCAATGAGAGTTATTGCAAAAAAAGTGACCAAATGTATTCCATAATTAATTGCTAAAAGTAGAGAATGGATCACTGTTCTATCTTGTGTTAGTGCAGCAGGTCAAGCTATACCCGGTTACTATTTTTTCAAGTCCAAAAGGACATTAGAAACTATATTGTTAACTGTGAGCCAAGGGCATGCTTGGATGACCAAAGAATTATTTGTGGAATGGTTAAAACACTTTGCAAGAAATGTCCTAGGAGGGGTGTCACCAACAATAGACAAATTCTTATCTTTGATGGTCATGGAAGCCATGTGGCATTCAAAATGATCAAAAAAGCAAAGACTATGGGAATAGATTTGCTCACATTTCCAACACATTACGATAAAAAATTGTAGCTGCTTGATGTCAATGTGTTCTCACCATTCAAAAACTACTTCAAACAACATAGGAATATATGGCTCTTTGCAAATCCTCAACTTGACATTGGAAGGGAAGAGTTGGCAACACTTTCCAGCAAAGCTTTCGCACAAGATTTTACTCCTAATAACATTGCAAGTGGTTTTAGAAGAATGAGAATTTGGCCATTAGATCGACATGCACTTGAATTGGATATGGGGCCAAGCCAAGAATTCATGGTTGAAGACGAAGGAACCACATTAGGAGCCAAAAAAAAGGGTGGTACAACTAATGATGAGGCATAGTTCATGGCATCAAAGACTTATTTGAGGATAACAGGTTGGAATGAGGAACAAATTGGACAATTTGTGGAAAACTTTTCTACAAGTAATCCCCCAAATATAACAAATGAAGAAGAATATTTCCTAGAAAACATTGGTGCAGCAACAATTGAATAAGAACCAGTAGTTCAAACATGTAATCAGGTAGCTGAAAATGATGAGAGTCTCAATCTGCCATCTAAATTTCAAGATGCATCTTTGAACCTGGGGATGCATTTGAATTTCAGTCAAGTGGATGAAGGGTTGTCCATGCCATCACCACCAAATGTTGATCTCGAAGAGGTCATCCATTACTTCACGACTAGGAGAAATTGGGAGGCTGAAAATGATGAAGCGAATGGAGTCGAAGGTAATGACTCAAGTGATGAAGAAGCTGACCATGTGCCATCCACACAAGTCAATGAACAACAACCAGTAGGCAAGAGAAGCATTTTTTTTCAACTCCCAATGCAAAGGGTGCACCAATCATCTAATAGAGGTCACAATGGGGTGCTACGCCTAAGTAGGCAATCTCAAAATTTGACATGGGATGATTTTTTCAATTTGCTAAATGAACAAGAGGCACATAAACAAAGAAACCAAGAATTGTAGCAAAGGAAAAGGAAGTAAATGGCTAAAAAAGAAGGAAAAAAGAGAAGCAATCCTCGCACAAAGGGAGGGAAAGAGATTGGATCGTGCTGCAAAAAAATAGAAAATTGCAGAGGACAAGCTAAGGCAGCAACATTAAAAGGAGTTTGAAAGGGAGCAAGCAAATATTGCTTGACAGTTGAAGGAAAGCCAAAAACAAGCGAAAAGATATGAAAGAAACATAAGAGTACTCCTACAACTCCTCTTCCAAGTCAACATCCAATTTTAAGGGACGTGATTAAAATTTTGTCTCCAGCCTTTGCTACTCTTAGCAACCTACAAAACAGGTCTTTTGAAGACTTCTCTCAACAATTATAGCTCAGTTTAGAGGAAAATCAAGCATTTCTTGCTTGTATAGCAAGTTCCATACATAACAATCTGTAGTCCTTAACATCTTCTCCAGTTGATGCAGAGTTAGTTGACCCCCAAGGACACACCACTTCTTAATCAGATCTGTGGATGTCTGATTAGGATTTTTTGTTGTGAACTTTTTGACCTCAAAGTGTGCTAGTGTGTTTTTCATAAAAGTGAATGCTAGTCTATTGTATTGGAAAACCAAAGGATACTAGTCTATTCTATTGGATAGCCAAAGGATACTAGTGTCTATTTTTGTAAAATTGAACGTTAGTCTGTTGTGGAATTATTTACGTTGATGTGTGCCAGTGTGTTTTTTGTAAAATTGAAGACTCCTTGTCTTCTCTCCAACTTTGTCTTAATCATGTTTATGTTGTAATAAATTTTATTTCAGCCTAGGCATGTTTTTGGAGCTCTCCAAGTTAATGATCTACACTTTTTGTGATTCAAAATTGGTTTTGTGATGGTTGTATTCATCTATAATTTTGTTCCAACATATGTGTTTGTTGTATTCATCTAACTAAGATTGTTGAAAATTTGAATGTAAATTAAGAAATGTATGTAATTGAAATTCAAAAAATTATGTACATATATATATATATATATACACACACACATAACATAGTATGTAAATGCATACATATACATATATATATGTTTACATAGATATATATATATATCTATACATACATATATATATATATGTATACATAAATATATATATATGTATATGTATGCATATACATAGTTATGTGTGTGTGTATATATATATATGTATACACAACTAAGTATATGCATACATATATATAACTATACATCTATATGAAAAATATCCATAAATTGTAAGTGTAAGTGTAAGTGGAAATCAATCTAATTGCAAATTGTAAATATAAGTTTACAATGAATAAGAAAAAAGAACATTATAAATCAACACAATGTCTACTGGGTCACAGCCAAAGTAAAGTCTTGAAATACTTTACCTGAAATGTCATTTTGCAATTCGGCACGCTCTTTACCCTAGTTGTGTATACATACATGTGTACACACACACACAAACACACACACACACACACACACACACACACACACACACACACACACATATATATATACATATATGTATGTATGTACATACACACACACACACATGTGTGTGTGTGTATACACAACTAAGTATATGAATACATATATATCTATACATCTATATGCAACATATCCATAAATTAATCTATTTGAAATTATTAAATTTTCAACACCTACACTTAGAAATCAATCTAATTGTAAATTGTAAATGTAAGTTTACAATGAATAAGAAAAATGAACATTATAAATGAACACAGTGTCTACCGGGTCACAACCAAAGTAAAGTCTTGAAAGCCTCTACCTAAAATGTCATCTTGTAATTTGACATGCTCTTTACAAGCTCCTAGCGACATGCCTGCCACAATGAAATAATAATAATAGAACAAACAAAAATGGAAAAAATTTATGGAAACAAATAAAAAGACATACTAGTTAGTGAACAATAAAGAACAATAATTGAAATGTAGAGCCATATGAATAAAAAATCCTAATTATTTGGTGTGTTGACAAACACCACTGAACTTCCCACCATGAACATTGTTGCACCACCTCTCCTTGTTCTCACGTTCCTGCAAGAAAATATTTGCAACCACGGGTAGCATCAACCGAGGCTAGTAGCATACAAACATCATACGAACTTTGAAATAATGCATGTACAACAAGACATAATTAATCAAGTTCAACATATTAGAAGTTCCATATGGAAAACATAAATATATGTAAAAACATATAAATGTTAATAGAATTGTATACCAAGATTTATTCAACATATATTCATTGTTTCTCATCATGCTTGGATATATGAGGAATGTGCAAAGGATGCCATTCAATCCTCTATAGTATGGAGAGGATATTACCAGAGGAGAATAATTGTGAATGTCGTTGGCTACTATCCCTCTTATTTATAAATTTGAATCTAACAATTGAATGCATTCAATTTTATTGTTGTGTTTCAAATTTGAATTTCTAGCTGCTAGTTACATAGGTTTTTAGAGATGATATGACTGAATTCTGCATTATATTTGGATTTGATGTTTATTTGGGGAGCCTTATATATCTGTGATTTTTTGCATGTTTGTATGTATGCATATAGTCATAGAGAAATAAGCATACATGCAAACATTCATAGAAACATAAGCATACATGAATGTATTCATATAAACATATACATACATATCTATTATAGAAAATCATTGATATACATTGTAAAAAAAAAAAACACTTGAATGTGTCACTATTAACATTTAATTGTAACTATTTTATCATTCAAAAATGCTCAAAAGTCAATGGGTCTAATTCATGTTAGCACCTTATAAAATTATTTTGATGCCCATTAAAAATCACTCCTACACATTAATCACCAAAAATTAGCACCAGACACCAAACACATTACACCCCAATTAAACTTCATTTGGGGTCTGATTAATGCATATGACTAATGTTATTTTTTTGGGTATCCCATTCATTTCCCTCATTTTACCACACACTCT
>VDFB02000017.1:18222902-18273343 GCA_007258455.2 Sequoia sempervirens
GGTGAAATTTGAGGGAAAAGGGAACTAGAACAAAGGAAGAATCTATTTCACACAAGGTGCAAGTGTGAAAGAAAATGTTGTGATGTCATTATTGACGATGGGAGAACTGATAATTTGGTGTCAAAAGAGATGGTCACAGAGTTGAAGCTGAAGAGGGAAAGGCACCCGCATCCATATCGAATTGCCTAGTTGCAGAAGGACCACAAATTTTTGGTCAATGGCGATTATAGTAAAGTTCCAAGATCGGGGGAGCTACCATGATGAGGTACTCTGTGATATCATCCCCATGGATGCATGTCACATGTTCTTGGGGAGGCCATGGTAGTTTAATAGGCGAGCTATACATGATGGCCATGCAAACACTTACTCCTTGACAAAGGATGGGGTTAGATCACAAGTTGAAACCCACAGAAGGGCCGAAGAAAAGGTATGCAGTAGTGCTAGAATTTTTTATGTAGATGGAAGAAAATTTTTAGAAGGTATGAAGCATGAGCGTGTGTGTTATGCATTGATTCCTAGAGTGAGTAAGGAAGATAGTGAGAAGGTTCTAGAAGGAGTTTCTGTGATGTTGGATGAGTTTCAGGATATTGTTTCTGATAATGTACCTGAGGGTTTACCACCAATAAGGAAGATCAGTCATTAGATTGACTTGATTCCTAGAGCTAGTTTGCCAAATAAGGCAGCTCATAGAATGACTCCAGCAAAAAATGAGGAGTTGAATAGACAAGTTCAAGAATTGTTGAGAAAGGGTTTGATACGAGAGAGTTTGAGTCCATGTGTAGTACCTGCAGTACTAGCACCAAAGAAGGATGGGGAGTGGAGGATGTGTACAGATTCCCGAGCCATAAACAAGATAATAATCAAGTACAAATTTCCCCTACCAAGGATGGATGACTTGATGGACTGCTTGAGTGGAGCTCAATACTTCACAAAGATTGATCTGAAGAGTGAATATCACCAGATTCGGATTCGAGAGGGAGATGAATGGAAGACTGCCTTCAATACCAAAGAGGGCATGTACGAGTGGTTAGTCATGCCTTTTGGGCTAACCAATGCACCAAGCACATTCATGCAGCTCATGAATGAGGTACTAAAAGAATTTTTGAGAAGTTTTATTATTGTGTATTTAGATAATATTTTGATTTTCAGTAAGACGTTGGATGAACATCTTATGCATATTCGAAGAGCCTTTAAGAAGTTAAGAGAAGAGAAACTGTTGATTAATCTGAAGAAGTGCAGTTTTATGAAGAGGGAGTTAGTGTACTTGGGGTTTGTTGTCTCTGCAGAAGGTCTCAAGATGGACCCAGAGAAGGTGAAGGCTATTCTGGAATGGCCTACCCCAAGAACTGCTACCGAGGTGAGATCTTTCCATGGATTGGCTAGTTTTATAGAAACTTCATTAGAAACTTCAGTAGTATTTGTGGACCCCTGACTGAAACAATGAGAGGGGATAGAAAAGAATTCAAGTGGAGCAGTGGAGCGGAAAAAAATTTTGAACTATTGAAGCAGAAGGTGACAAAGCAACCTGTTCTAGCCCTCCCAGATTTCAACAAGGTGTTTCAGGTGGATTGTGATGCCAGTGGTTGTGCCATTGGAGCAGTGTTGAGCCAAGAAGGTAAGCCCATTGCCTATTTCAGTGAAAAGTTAAATGATGCGAAGAGAAAGTATTTTGTATATGATCAGGAATTTTATGCAATAGTTCAAGCATTAAAGAAATGGAGACATTAATTGTTTCCGAAGGAATTTGTTCTATATATTGATCATCAGGCCTTGCAGTACCTAAATAGTCAGGGAAAATTAAATCAGAGGCATATGAAATGGGTAGAGTTTTTGCAGAGTTATACCTTTGTTTTGAAACATAGGAGTGAGAAGTCAAATAGGGTTGCAGATGCCTTAAGTAGGAGGCATACATTGATGACAAAGATGCAGATTGAAGTGGTTGGATTCAATGAACTCAAGACACTGTATGCAAAAGATCCTGAATTTGCAGAAGCTTGGAAAGCTTGTAAGGAACCTATTATAGTGGATAGGACAATGTGGTTGGATTTCATAATCCAGGATGGCATGTTATTTAAGGGAAGTCAATTGTGTATCCCGAGGAGTTCCATGAGGGAGAACCTGATAAAGGAGAAGCATAGTGGAGGAATGGCAGGACATTTTGGTCGGGATAAGACCATTGCCATTATCAGTGAGCATTATTATTGGCCTCAGTTGTCACAGGATGTGAAGAAGTTTGTACAAAGTTGTAGGGTATGTCAGATGGCTAAAAGAATGAGCCAAAATATAGGCTTATATTAGCCCTTACTTGTACCAGAGAGGCCATGGGAGGATATAAGTATGGACTTTGTTCTTGGTTTTCCAAGGTCACAATGAGGAAATGATTCAGTCTTTGTGGTGGTTGATAGGTTTTCGAAGATGGCACATTTCATTCCATGTCAGAAGACCCATGATGCAGTCCACATTGTTGACTTGTTCTTCAAAGAGGTATTGAGGCTACATGGTTTGCAAAAGAGTATTGTTTCAGATTGTGACACCAAATTTGTGGGGTACTTTTGGAGGACCTTGTGGAAGAAGCTAAAGACAGAGTTGAAGTTCAGTTTTGCACACCATCCAAAAATTGATGGGAAGACAGAGGTTGTTAATAGGAGTCTGGGTAACCTACTAAGATGTTTGGTAGGAGATAAACCCAAGGGATGGGACTTGATCTTACCCCAGGTAGAATTTTCTTACAACAATTTTGTCAACAGAAGCACTAGTAGATCACCATTCCAGATTGTGTATGGAGTAGCCCCATAACAACTCAAGAATTGAGGAAGATGGACCAAGAGAAGAAAATAAGTGCTGAAGCTGAAGATTTTGCAGAACACATCAAGGATATACATGAGAAGGTAAGAGAACATATTAACAAGATGAATATATAGTATAAGGCTAAGGCATATTAGAAGAGGAGGTATAAGGAGTTTCAGATTGGTGATGAAGTGATGGTCCACTTGAGGAAAGAAAGGTTTCTAGTGGGAACATATAACAAATTAAAGATGAAGAAGTTCGGTCCCTGTAAAATTTTGAAGAGGCATGATTCAGGGAATGCATATGAGGTAGAGTTGCCAGATGGATTCAAACTTTCTCCTGTGTTCAACATTTCAGATTTGACAGAGTATCATGAAGGTGGCGCAGAGGGAAGTACCAACAATGGGACAGTGTGGGATTCAAACACCTACTTCAGAAAAGGAGGAGATTGAACAAATCCTAGATAGTCGTGTGGGAAGGAGTACCAGGAATAGGCAGTATGAAGAATATCTGTTGAAATAGAAAGGAAGGCCTATTGAAGATTCATCCTAGTTGCCTAAGGCAGAGGTTGACCATTTGGATTTTTCCTCCACCATCTAAGATGTGACAGGGTCACTTCTCAAATTACCCTAGGTGTCTGATGCAGGAGCATCCAGTGGTGTAAGGGCAATCTTGCATCACCCAAAAATAGTTAAATTTCAAGTTTCTCAGTTTTTAGATGTTTTTACATTTTTGGATACCCTTTTCATCATAATGAAATTCCCAATTTATGATTTTTATTTTCTATTCCTAGGTGGAAAGATATTGTAGTTTTAGTTTCCCAGATTTGCACCTAAAAATCTTCTAAGTTAGATTTGAGGAACTTAGAGTTCCTGGATCAGCCCTGAAACTTGCCAAAATTGGCATAGCAAATTTCAAGCGCGCTGTTGACTTCGTGACCTTTCCAACGGTTCAAACGGTTTGCGAATTGGAGTCCCAGATCAAAAGTTATGGCCCCGAGAAGTTGGCGCACTTTCTAGAAGATACAATTGCAAATGCTCTTTTGAAATTTGAACTTCATGTTGTAAATTTTTGGTGCCAAATTGCCTAAACTCAAATTTGAATGTTGTTTTAGCTCCAAACTAAAGAGGAACTCTATTTATGGGCGGGTTTCTAATTTTTGGGTAACTTTTTGGGGACAAGCTCGCATATTGCGAAAGGGTTATTCTGTAACTTTCTGTAACTTGCATGTGTTGTAGAACTTGGGGATTTGAGATACTCTGCATGTAAGAAGCTCCATTTTCTAAATAATAAAATTATTCTCTTGTTTGTGGGTTATTTTCTAAGTCTCGGGTTGTGCCCTCATCATAATTCTGCACTCACAAGAATAAAGAAGTGAATTTTCAGGTAGATGTCGAATATTCTAGGCAAGGGTTTCATGAGATTAATTCCATACATATATATGGCCATATTCAAATGGGTATTTTATTGAAAGGTCGATGCAGACCAAAAAATCATTCTTTCATAGAAATGAGGTCAAACCCATGGAATTACTCTATCATTTGTGTAGACAAAATCATGAAACAATTGAACTTACTAGGCCGTGAGCATGCAATAAAATGGGGAGAGGAAATAATCATTTAACCCCAAAAAAACCCGTGTAAAAGACCAACAACATGACCTGACAAAATCAAATAGCACATGGTGAAAAGGTGTGTAAGAGGAATGATTTATTTCATAAACAAATTGTAGTAATAATTTATCAATCATCAAATAAACCCTTCACGGGTAATGAAAGATTCAAAAGAAAATGATTAAATAGTACCATTGTTTGCATATTCAAAGGATAATGATTTTTGGTGTTACCTCAAGGCATGTGGACCAGCAAGAGCCATGGAGAGCCATCGCCATTTGCAGGAGCTTCCATCATTGAGAACCTTCTAGAGAGAGTGCATGGTAAAATGAGGGAAAAGAATGGGATACCTAAAACCTCACTCTGATACCACTTGATGAGGGCACAACCTGAGACTTAGAAAATAACCCACAAACAAGAGAATAATTTTATTATTCAGAAAATGGAGCTTCTTACATGAAAAGGATCTCAAATCCCCAAGTTCTACAACACATGCAAGTTATAGAATGCTACAAAATAACCCTTTCGCAATATGCGAGCTTGTCCCCAAAAAGTTACCCAAAAATTAGAAACTCGCCCATAAATAGAGCTCCTCTTTAGTTTGGAGCCAAAACAACATTCAAATTTGAGTTTAGGTGGTTTGGCACCAAAATTTACAACATGAAGTTCAAATTTCAAAGAGCATTTGCAATTGTATCTTCTAGAAAGTGCGCCAACTTCCCGGGGCCATAACTTTTGATCTGGGACTCCAATTCGTGAACCGTTTGAACCATTGGAAAGGTCAAAGTCAAAAACACACTCAAAATCCACTATGCCAATTTTAGCAAGTTTCGGGGCTGATCCGGGAACTCTAAGTGCCTCAAATCTAACTCGGAAGATTTTCAGGTGCAAATCTGGGAAACTAAAACTGCAATATCTTTCCATCCAGGAATAGAAAATAAAAACCATAAATTGGGAATTTCATTATGACAAAAAGGGTATCCAAAAATGTAAAAACATATAAAAACCAAGAAACTTGAAATTTAACTATTTTTGGGTGATGCAAGATTGCCCTTACACCACTGGATGCTCCTGCATCAGCCTTCCTTCGCTTCACTCAATGAAAGCAATCCCATCAGTCATTCACAAGTGCTTAAAATTTTTGCATGGAAATGAGGTATTCACCATACACCATAGTGGCTTTAATCCTATATCTTCCAAAGGTAACTTTTCATTACAAGCCTTTTGGCCTACACCCATCAAACCTATCACCCCTCAAAAGGACTTCTTTTACATTTCTTATCAAAAGCTTAAAGCTAAAAATATTGTTGAATTATCTCTTTGTAACACATCTCCGTCCATCTCCACCCATCCTATGATTACACCTAAATATGGTATTGAAAAAACCATCACACCCTTTGAACAATCTTCCCAGCCATCATCTAAATGACCAAGAGACTATGAAATAACTCCTTCCTCACTCCCTCATATCAAACAAGTGTATAAAGTGAAAGAGAAAGTGATTGATCCTTCCTCTTTCATTTCCCATGATCTTCCCCTTTTGGAAGTAGACAAACCTATACCAAATCAATCTGCTCCTACACCTCAAAAATTGCAAAACCGAACTAAATGCAATCATGGTGCTAGGGAACGAAGATGTCATCATCTCCTTGCTCGTCAATCTTTCCTCATAGAAAATAAAGAAAATAAACCTATACGCTTGAAAAAATTAACAGATGATCACCTTCCTAAGCAAGCATAGGACAATCCTATACCACCATAAAAGCAAAATGAACATATTCAACAACCAACACTTTTGATACATCCATCCCTAGAAATCACCCTTCATCCTCTCGTCGTTATTAATCTTGATGATGACGATGGAGATGTGGCGATTGCTAACATAGATGAAACAATAAACAATGAGCTTAAATGATAAATCCTCTCCACCAAGTGAAGAATCTGGTACAACCCCTAGTTCAGTACTTGTGATTCCTCCTTTGGAAAGTCAATCACCTTCGCATTCCACTAAACATGATTGGGAGGCGAATGACTTAATGGATGACTTGCATTTTCCTACTTATCTTTTCTTCCAATTCATTTTCCTTTTTCTTTTCATGTGTATATTGTATTCCCTCGTATCATGCATTTGATGTTTCCTTCTCTTTCTACACTTCTTCTTTGTATATCTCTATTCTTATATTTCTTGTGCTTGTACTTTTCACTTTTGTTTTGTTTTTTCCTTTGGGGATGACAAAAAACATAGATTCGCCATAAGTCGCTTCCATGTTGACCCAAATAGTCCTTGTCTTTTTCATTTTGGTTTTGTGTTTTCATTTTTGGATGACACAAAGCGTTGAGAGAACTTTTGCCTCTATGTTGACCCAAATACCTCCTTCCTTTTTCTTTTCCTTTATGCCTTTGTCTTTTCTTGTTTTTTTCCTTTTGGGGATGACACAAGGCATTGAGATTGAAATGTCTCCTTCATGTTGACCCAAAAGATTTTTCACTTTTCTTTTTTGTCTTTTTGCTTGTGTTTTCCTTTTGGAGATGATGCAAAGCATAGAGACCGCAATGTCTCTTCCATGTTGACTCAAAACAGAATTTGTTTTTCTTTTCCTTTCGCTCTCTTTGTGTCATTCTGCTAGTTCTATGTGCTTTGGGGAATGATGATAGTTCTGAGCTCTTTCATACAAAAACACATTGCAACAACAAGTATATTGACCCTAAATCCATAGATCCCTTATGTGTTTGGTGTGCTTTCTTTCGTAGGGGGAAACTCCCTTCTTTCCTTTCTTTTTTTCCTCCATCTTGACATGATGTAGCTTAACTTTGAAACATATGACTTGGCATAGAGCTTTCCAAGTTGGCTCTCATGTCTTTTTTTTCTTTCTTTCTTTCCTCCTCTTCTCTACTTTCAAGTAATTGCTCACAAAATGATGTGTATCAATTCCTTTAAAGTGGGGGGAATACATTACCATTATTTCATTTACATTCTTAGTGAAGCCTTGTCATTTACGTGATGCGTTTGTCACTTTGTGGATGACATTGGGTGTGATATCCTTCATAAGTGTGATTTATCTCAGCATATTACATTCCTCTTCTTGGTTTGATGTAACACACTACATCCCCTAAGTTGTGAATATACTATTCTTTGATTGGTCCTCTTTTGGAGACATTAGAAACAATGTTCCCTAAGTGACTGACCTTGCATAAACTAAACAAGACTCCTTTGAACATATTACACATGACATTTTTACACATAACATTCTCATTTAGCCAGCTTGCATAACACAACTTGCATGCCTGTGGCACTACCATTCTATTTTTGAAACTTAAACCAATATTTTCATTTTTCTTTAGCTTTGCGGCACCTTATTAAAGTTATCGAACGAGAAGCTCAACTAGTGGCATGACTTTTCCCCATAGCCACTTTTTTGTTTGTTTGAGTGCATACCAACTAGCGTATGTATCTTACATTTTTGGGCTTTCTCACCCCACAAACAACTAGTTGCGTGGCCCCAGTGCGAGTATACATTTTTTTTCTTTTTCAAACAATCAACCTAGATCTATTTTCGCAACTAGTTGGATTGATGATCAAAGCATCACTCCAATTATTTTCAACACTTGTGTGTTCTTTTGTCCTTATGTTCATTTTTCCATGGGATATTCATCCTAGGGACTTGATCATCCCTCTTGTTTTTTGTATTCCATCTTGCTAACCTAAGTGCATTTGAACCCTCTTCTTGATGTTCATGGCTACTTTAGCGTGAGAAAGCAAGTTTCTCTCACTAAAGTGGGGGATAAATGTACCATAAAAAAATGGACCCTTCCCATTTTCATGGTCTTTTAGGTCTTGTTTCATAGTGTTGGAGCTATGTTTCTTTAATTTTATGATATATCTTGGCTTGAACATGCTTATTTTGGTGCTAAAATTCAAAGAACGACATCTTGTGAAGGTGTTGTGAAGTGTTGTAAGACATTTATACATTCTTATAAACTCTATTTAATGCAATTAAAATAAAAACCACCTTTTCACTCATCAACAAGTCCTATTTTGAAGTGTTGTAAAGTCTTACAACAAGATTTCATGCTTTTCTAGGCATATTTTCACTATTTACACCTTTCTTCTGCTTTTTTTTTTTTCTCTTTATTCCCTCATATGCTTATATTAAGTGTATTTTTGGGTCCTATCCCAACAAAAAGCATTAAAAATGACTTAATTTTTGACACTTGGCTGTGGGTCCTAGGTGGGACTCTTTCACCAAGGGTGGCGAATGAGTCCCCCTTAGCCCTAAATTCAAAAAATTTCAAATTTTCTTTTGGGATTTCACTCAAATTCACTTCATATCGGCCTATGATGAGGCATGAACGAATAGTAAGGAACAATATTTGTATAAATATGTGATTTTAACCTCATTTTACATCTAACACATTCAAGCAATCTCCCATTGACTCATTCATTCAAGCTTTCATAATTGAAGCACTCAAGTATCTTGCATCATCAATTCAAGCACTTTCAAGCACTTTGGAGCAGCCATTGACATCACTTCAGATTTGCATATTCAAGGATGTGGTAAGTTTGTAATACTTTCATGTTATTCATTTATCATTTCCTTTGCATTCATTCATTTCTATTAGGTTTGATTACCAAATTGGGGTTTGACCAATGAAAACCCCCATTCGCTAACCCTCCAACATTTTCCCCCTGTGCATGTGTCTTTACAGCCTCTTTTTTGCATATTTTATTGGTTTAAAGGTGTTGAAAAGTGGATTTCACGTCAACTAGGCTCTTCAAATCAATTCATCACCTATTCAAGCAATTTGAGTGACTTTCAGCTCATTTTTTTTAGAATTGACCATGACAACTTGATATTCAATCATTACTAGATCTGGAGTAGTAGTGTTGACCTTTGAATTTTCAGAAATATTGGGGAGGATTGATTCACCACCCTTGGTGAATGAGTCCCACCTAAAATCTAAAAATTTTCATTTTGTCAGAAATCAACTCTTGGCTGTCAGAAATTAGATTTTGACACTTTTTCACCTGTCGAAGGACTGATTCACCACCCTTGGTGAATGAGTCCCACTGTGAAAAATTAGATATTTTCATCAACATTCTAGACATTCCAAAAATCTCACACATCATCTAGGTGCACTCAAATTTGACTCTATACTTTTTTGTTTTGCATATTGCTTTCAATTTCTTCATATTTCATAGTTGTTTGCATATCATACTATGTTTTCAAACATAGCATAAATTTCATCTTTACATTCATTCTAGATCATTTCAATTGATAAATTGCACTTAGATTAGTTCATTTACATAACATCACATTGCATACTTCCTAATTTGAATGAAACACAAGCATTTTAGGATCTAATCTCTCTCCTTATGGGTGAAAAACCCTATAAGAGTTAGAGAGCCCATTAGGTCCTAAAATCTATGTTTCAATATATACATATATATATACATACATATATATATACATTGTTGATTGCACAAAGGACAAAAAAATTGTGCTTGGAAAACCAATCAATAAAAATAACCCAGGCTAGCGAGCAACAGGCTACAAAAGAAAACTGGATTATGTTAATAATTTTATTCTATTGCAAACATAGCCAGAAAATGGAGGTCATTGAAAGAAGCTAACAAATAAGTTGAAATTGAAAAACCCATGCAAACCATTGCCTTGTTGTCCCAAAAAAGGGTTGGAAAAAATTATCATAGGTGACACTTTCATTTTTCTTTTGTAAAAATCATTTCCTGAAAACACACAAAATAGCCTCTAACCATCTATATAGAAGTTCCTATTAAGTATTCCTTATGACACTTAATATACAGTCCATCACTCTGATAACTTCTTTTCTGAGGCTGAAGAAATAACAACTAGGAATGTGTATTTAATGCATGCTTGCCCCATTGTTGATAGCTATCTTGGAGAAAAAGCTAAACCTAGAGAATGAAACCCAACAATGTGCTATAAAAAATTGAAACAATATAGCTTTTTTCTTAGCAAGACCCTTTGAGAAAAAAATCAATATAGCCATAGGGAAATTCCCTTTCAAACATTGTGCAGGAATTTGCTATCTTTGTGATTGCTTGAAAAGGAAGCTACTGCTTATATCTACTGTCACTACACAAAAACCATACAACAATTAATGTTGATGCCATTTCATTGGCCAACCTTGTCTATTATTGCAACAAATTATTTTAATTTAAAAATCAAAACAGAACCCACCACCTTTCTTTTCTGGCCACACCAAATGGAGGCCAAAAATGACATAATATAGCCTAGTGTAGACAACAATAGTGAATAGTTCCTTCTACAAAACAATATCAATTGCATAACATTTACTATTTTATTGCATTATAGCCATTGCCACAAAAATATTACTTGCAATAGCGAGCCATATGGAACACCCTTACAAAATAAAATTTTTACACTAACATACTGAATCAAATCCTCTTCCATAGAACATGAACAATTAATGAATCAATATATATATATATGATAGTGAAAAAAGCATTTTGGATAACAATATAAATTGTATAATATTAACTATTTTATTATGCATTGGAAAGAGTGGAATATAGCCAAAGATAGTGAACAACAATTAGATTGCATTGTGGAGAACAACAAAGACTATTTTAATATATTGCAACCATTTACAAAGAACATAAGCCATAAACGAGACAATATTAAATTTTGTTGTGTGTAGATTTGTATATATATCAAAGTAGATGTGAGCAATGTACCTATGTATTCTTCCCAATGTTTATTATTTTCTCAAAATAGTTATTTTTTTGAATCTTGGCATGGAATATTTCAAATGATATACTTCATATTAACTGTTATACACAACATTGAAGCCCTTTTCCTAATTATTTATTTTCCTTTGTATTCTTGGTCTCTCTAGGGAAAAAAAGGAGGAATTTTAAAATTGAAACAATGAACTGGGAATAACAAATTGTATGTTAAGTATTATTTGAATCATTGAAGCCCTTTTTATTACTAATCCTTTCCTATCATATTGTTAATGAATGTGTAAAAAAATTGAGTGTCGGGTATGTGTAGGATCATGATGGGCCAAAAAGTGGCGATATGATGGGTATTTGTAGGGTATGTGGTTGTCGACTTTTTTCTTACCCAAAATTAATGAAACAAAAAGGGTTTTTAAAGGAGATTCTTAGCTTTCCACCAATATAAATTATGCTTTACTTTGAATTTAATAAATAATTATTATTCATTTTCTATTTGAATTACGACTAAAGTCCTAATTGATAGGTTGATTGAAAAAAATCTATAGCTTTCAAATAGTATCACATTTTTTGAATTGAAACATACATCACATTCTATGCTTTGTATATTATAGGATTAAAAAAAAAAATTTCATGAGGTTTTTACCAAGTTAAGGTTGTTAGATGTATGAGTTTTTATATTTTTAAAAGTTGTAATAAAAAAATCATAATTAATTATTTACTTGGAAAAAAATTACAAAAAAATATGCATCACATCGGGACATGAGTCCTCTACTTATATCTAAAATATTATCATTTTATTGTGGTTAGGGTGGTCAGATAGACACCTACTACTGCATTGAAATTTCAAATTTTCACCAAATAGATTTTATTTAAAAAAAATAAACCTAGTATAACTTTTAGAAACTACATTTAATTTGCTACAAATTATATTCTTCCATATTTTTGAAATAATATAGATAACTTATTCAAATTTTTACGTCAAGTTTCCTAACTTTGATTTTTCTAAATTTTCTGCCACTTAAGGCCCTATTTTTTCGATGATGATCTTGCACATACCTTGGCACCCATGTTTTTTTCTTAAGTCATAGAACTTCTAGTCAACTACTGGCATTGCAGCTCTCATATTTTAAAAGAGTAGATGCAACAATCTTGGTGGCCTCTAGCTCTTCCAAGGCTGGCAAACAATCCTCGAGCAACAATCCTATAATTATGATTCTTGTTTAGTTTTTTGCTACTGCCAATTATATTGACACTTTCTCAAGTGCACCAAACAAATCAAGAATATACTTCATTTGAATTAGCAATTGCTATAATATATGTTCTATCTTATTTATATTTTAAATATTTGTCTTTGGTTTCCCTTTCAATTTATTGGCCATTTTGGAGTAGCTTATGTGTTAGAGGGGAAAATATCTCAGTTTCCAAATGTGTAAATATTACTATTTTTTTTAGAGTTGAGTCATAGTAACTATAAATATCTCATTTCTGCCACTATGCTGAGTTTAATTTCCTTGTAGGCTACAAATGTGAATCTACCCTTAAAAACAAATGCACTATGATTTATAGATGCTAGAGATGTTGTCCCATCTCCAATCCTCTAACTAATGTCTTACCAAAAAATAGGAGGTGATCCAAGCTCAATCGACTGGTACAAAGTCATCCTCTCTGATAGAACCCACATGTAGATGTGAATTTTTCTTGCAAAATACAATGACCTTTTGTTTACGGGGGAGTTGAAAATAGGTTCAATTGTGTGCTTGACAACCTATTTGTCTAGAAAGTTGCAGGAATCTAGGTTTAATATAGTTTTGCCTTGCTTGTACTTGTAGTTTCCTGCTTCCTTGTTTGTGGGGGCTACCTTTTAAAGTATTTAATATTTGTTTCATTTTACGAAAATTGTCATACTATCCCTAGATGTCAAAATGACAAATTTCTAGCTAATTGGAAAACCCAAATATTTGTTTAGAGATCAAGAAGAACAAATAGTTGGTTGTGACTCGTCGTGCCCATCCAAATGAGCCTGCACCTTTGGAATTAATACATCACCAAGGTAGAAAGATGCTCCTGCAAAAATCAGCCCTATTAAAGGGTTGAATGTTTACCAAACCAAATGGATGATAAAAGGTCATGTAACAACAAAGAGGGATATGCACCATTATAGCACAAAGGGGTGCAAGGGCCGGGTATTCAGATTTGATATTATTGACAATGAGGGAACAAAAATATGAATTAGTAGTATGATAGGATTGAGGTGGGCCATACTTATTATGTGTCAAAGGGATTGGTGAGATAGGAAGAAAAAAAAATTAATAAGTTAAACAGCCAGATGGAAATTATTTTGGATCAAAACTCAATGTTAAAATGTTCTGATGATGAGGCCTTTGTGCTAGATAAAGTATTTAAGTTCACCCCATTAAATGAAATTGTAAATTGCACTAATAACAGTTTGATTGATGTTATTAGCATTGTGCTGCATGTGGGAATGGTATCAACCATACAAAGAAAGGATCAATCCCAAACAATTTAGAGGACTATTAAACTTAATGATTTGTCATCCTTTTCAATTGACGTTAATTTGTGGGGCTCAAATTGAGAAGAAAAGGGTCATGAGTTGGAGAGGTTGTACAGCTCTGGTTCAGCTCTCATCCTTGCTATTCAAAATGCACATGTTGGGTACTTCAATTGAGCTGTTTTGAACACAGTTGGAAGGACTCTTCTATATATAAATCCTAACATACCAGAAGCATAGCCATTGATTGAAAGAGGATATATTGTTCCACCTACTATTGAACCCCTCCGAATAGTGCCTCAAAAGGTTTCTTTGGGAAATGGGAGAGTCACTATTACATATATATTGGACCACTGCCTTGGCTTGCCATAGACTTTGCAAGCTACTCTCAAGGCAGCAATAAAAAATATAAAAATTGATGCATTATGTTATGTTGCATTCCCATTAGAGGTGAATGGTAGGAAATGCAAGAAAAAGTGTGAACAATCTGAGCAAAATACATGGTTCTGCCCAAAATGATAGACAACAATAGCTGATTGTGACTTTCGATATTTATTGCAACTAAAGATGGAAGACCACACATGCGAGCTTTTGGAAACTGCTTTTGATGAGGCTGCAACAAACCTATTGTAAATGTCAACAAAACAACTTTACATGTTGCAATATAAGTCTACCACTAAAATGACTACTGAGTTTGTTATCAATGCTATCACCTACACATCATTTTTTTCATTGTTCTAATTAAAAATCAAACTTATAATTGAGAAACAAGACTGAAAAAACAATAGTGAAAGTTGCAAAGGTTAACTTTGAAGCTGAGTGCAAACTCTTACTTTCAGATTTTTTTGCTACTTCCCCTATCATGTAGCAGTCTCCAGAGATAGTTTTTGTACTACCCTGAACACCAAAAAAACCATGGCTAATTGTGACTTTGCATATTTCTTATAGTTCATGTTGACTAGACCTTTAGTTTGTTATGTTCCCTTGCACTGCTTGTCACATCAAAAAGACATTTCCTTTCTACTACTATTGCTTTGTTATTTGTTTGAATGGTTATATATTAAGACAATGAAGTATAACTTATAATGTTTTTAAAAAAAAGATACACTTGTTTTCTTTTCTATTATTCATGTTGCATATAATTTTGCTGCATTTTAAGTGTATATTTATGATTTAATTTTATACTGTTTATTTATATAGAGTTGTTGTTATTTTTAAGAGATGTATCACTGTCTACACCTTCTCATATATCTACTTTTTGGAGATAGTTGTATGTATGTTTACATTTATGTATGCATATACATAAATATACATGCATGCAATTGAAATTTCCTTGTGTATATAACTTTTTGGTACAGATGTGTGTAGATATATGTACATGTATCAGATATCTATGTGTATATGCATACACAATTCAATATTTACAAGTATTTGTGAGTTTTTTTAAAGAGAATTTTTTTTTCATCTTGTTTACAATGTTCTTAGTGCATAGAATATCTTGACAACGTTTTGTGTAGATATATGTGTCTATGATGTATTTGTCTATGTAAGTATCTATGTTTAGGTATCCATCTAATGGTTACCAAGTTTTCTTGCTACTGCATTGTAATCCCTAATGATAGTGCCATGTTGGATGTGGATGTCATATGGTTCTTGGATATAATGTTTATTATGTATGTTGTGCAGCTCAATCCACAACCCAGTGCTAAACAATGTGTTACAAAAAATGACATAAACTGCTCAATTAGTTTGGTAAGTTTTAAATGCAAAGTATTATTGCAACCATTGGCAATATATGTAGCACATACATGAGACAATGTTCCCATAGTAAGCTATGCAAAGTGACACTTGTTTCCTCTATGCAAGCGAATCGAATAGCTCAAGTTATACAGGTTCTCTTGTTTTCTGTAAGAGAGTGCTGATTGTTGTTCTCTATCTTAGGGTATATTGTTTCCTTTTTGGTAAGGTTCTATTGGCAGAGACTATATATTTTATTCAAACTAATATTCTTTGATTCATGGATCAACTTTTGTAGCGTGTCCCATATATGATAATTTTTTGCCAATCCTTCTCTTTGAAAACAAGCCAACGGTTTGCATGGGTTTTTCAACGTAAATTTTTTTGTGCGCTTCGTTCTGTGGCCTCCATTTTCTAGCTATGTTTGCAATGGAATAAAATTATTAATATAATCCAGTTTTCTTTTTGTGGTCTGTTGCTTGCTACCTTGGGATTTTTCTAACCATTAGTCTTCCAGTCACAATTTTTTTGTGCTTTGTGTAATCAACAATGCATATATATGTGCCTCTTCAAAAAGGCTCAGATTTGTCTCAAAGGTTAGACATATAGAAAAATTGTACCAAATAGCAAGCAACTGAATTGCTCACTTGAACTATGTAGACCTACCTTTGTATTTTGCTAGAAACTAGTGGATACATACCAACAATTAGAGTGCACTGTAAATCAAACAAGATGATCTTCTCTAACAAAACTGTTCATTATCATCATTATCAAAAGTTTCTCTTCTTTATGGTAAGTGAATTGCTTCTCCTTTCCTCTTCACCTCTATGCATATAGAATCTACACCCTATCTAAATTCACTTCATTATCATTTTTTATATGTGGCAAGTAATTGTGGTATTACATATATTTTGCTTATAAATTATAGAGCCACTTAAATTTCATGTTTTAGATATTCCTTTCCAATAAAACATGTTCACAACACCAAAGTTTATAGTTTTCTTTTGTGTAGGTATATTCCACTGAAACCATTTTAGATTACAACTACATTGTATTCATATTCGAGATGTACAGCTCCCCAGAAATGCTAAATAGCTTTACGATTCCACATTTGCATGTTGTATGGGCTTCACCTTTATTCCATCTCTATACAATGTAAGCCTATGTATCTTTTTTTCCCTTTCCCATTTCACAACTCCATGTCAAATTATAAAAAATATATAATGTTAATTTCCACTAAAAAAATTTCCTCAGGTGCCAAAGCATTGCCTTCACCATTGACCAAAGTGGTGGATAATTAATGTTACTACTTGGGGGTATGGTCATAGCCAATGATGCTCCATGACCTAATATGGTAGGGTGGAGAGCAAGATTCCTTTTTTGTGTCTAGATTTCAATCCATTTCATGCACAAGGCATTCCTAGATTTTATTTACTTATTGTGTTGTACTGCAACTTCATTGCATCTCATTTGGTTTTAATTCTATATGTCTATATTTTTTCATTTTTTTTTCTACCAACCAAGATAATTGTCCTTCGTAGGCCTTTTGATGCCATTAAATCTTGTATTAAGTCATTGGCAGCCGAAACATTGCTCTCACCATTGATCATAGTGGTGAGGAGATTATTTTCTTGCTTGGGGGTTTTGTGAGAGCGCACAATGCTGCATGAGCCAATATGGTACGGTGGAAGTTAGGTGTTGTTTTGTTTTGTACATATTGTATTTTGTCACACACACTAGGTATGGCTAAATTATAATTACTTCATTCATCACATTGCAAATAGAGAGAAAATTATGTATTATAAAATATAGAAATTTGATATATTTTGATTTACATATTGTCTATTAATAAAGCTTGATCACTACACTAAAATTTAAACTTTGTATACACATAGGCTATATATGGTTTGACCTTTGCAATAAATTTTTTGCATAGGACTAGATAGTTGTGGGTTTTAGCTTTCCACCATGATGGCTGTAATGGAATAAAATAGTTAATGCTATGTAGTTCATTATGTTTTTGCATAATCACCACACTAAACTTCACACTTTTTTTTAATTCTTGCAAACCATATTCTAGCCATAATGTGGTATTTGATGAACTAATGTGTTACAAAAAACCTTTTAGAATAATGATAGTGATTGCAAAATCGGTAACAATGGTCAAATAGAGAACCATATCCTAATGTACCCTATATTGATTGTAATAAGAAATATTCATTTCACCACTAATCAGAGTGGTGGGCAATGTATATTCTTGCTCGAGGGTTTGGTGAGAGTCCATGAGGCTCCATGACCCAATATGGTAGGGTGGAGAGCAGGCCTTATTGTGTTGACTTTTATTTTATAGTTTTTATGTACAGATTGCTATATTTCTCACATCGGATTCACAAAAAAAAAAATGTTTTAGGTTATGGTTACAACGTAGTAAAATTGTTGATCTTATACACTTTACATTAGCTTCCATCAGCCATTATTGATAATTTTTCTCTTCCTTAAGCTATATCCTTCCATTTTCGAGGAGGTGCTAGATGGGTTATAACTTTGCTTGGAATTTTTGTCAACCTTCCTAGTTTTTAGGTCTTCGACGCCATGTTAAAGGTGGTGGAATGTTTTTAAAAAACAATCATTTGGCACAACAATAGAGGAGGTTGGTGAGATGGCATCAATAGGCGTGACTATCTAGAGGAGGCCAGCGAAATGACATCATCACTAATTATTGTATGGTTTCCACGTAGTCGTGATGGTGCAAGTAACATCTGTTTTAAACTCCTCAGCAAACAAAATGAATGTTTGTGCAGATATCGATAATGTATTATCGGGTATCATTCTCTAGGTTTACGTTTTTGTTGAAGGTAGTTGTGAGTGAGGATGGAAAGCTTCTGTGAAGGTGCAAGTGCATTCATCGGCTGTGGAATCTTTGTGAAGGTATTTGGATGTTATCTTGTGTTTTTTGCATGCGTTGATGGTTGCAAAAGATGTGGGTTCTGATAAATTTGTGTTCATTTATTGCAGGAAGTGGAGAAAGAACAAAGGGAAGAGAAAGCAAGCAGGAAGAGATGTAATTGAAGTAAGCAAGAAGAGGTGTGTATTTTTTATTCCCCCTCCCCATCATCTAGTTTCTCTTACCCAGTTCTATAATCTCTTCATATTCACAGTTTCTCCAAAAAAAATGCTTCTCCCTTAGGAGAGAGAGTTCAAGAAGTGGGATGTTGATATTCCAATATACATGCTAAACAGATGAATGAGATTTATGAATGAAGTTCAACCAATTGTGAAGATGAAGTGATTATAAGACTAGCTAAGAAAATTGGAACATTGATTTCACTATTCATCATAGTAGTGGCCACCCAATATTAGAGAGTAGGCCTCATTTTGTTCTCTTCCATTTTATATTTTCTATGTGTGCAACTGAATTTCTCACTTGAACTATGTTTTTTGTGATTACGTGTACACCCGTGTTTCTATTTTGCTAGATACTGAAACATACATAGCAACAATTAGAGTGCACTATAAATTAAACAAGTTGATCATCTCTAACAGTACTGTTCATTGGAATGATCATGAAAAGTTTCTCTACTTCATGGTAAGTAATTGTAGGGGTCTAGTGATAGCCGATGATGCTCCATGATCCACTATGGTAGGGTGGAGAGCATGGATCCTTTGTGTGTCTAGACTTCAATCCATTGCATGCAGAAGGTCTAGCCTTTGCAATAAATTTTTTACATAGGAATATGGCTATGAGTTTTTAGCTTTCTGTCATGATGGCTATAATGGAATAAAATAGTTAATTTTATGTAGTTCATTCTATTTTTGCATAATCATCATACTAAACTTCACACTTTTTTGTTATTCTTGCAAACCATATTCCAACCATAATGTGGTATTTGATGGACTAATGTGTTGTAAACAACCTTTCAGAATAATGATAGTGGCTCCAAAATTAGTAACAATGGTCAATTACACAATCATATCCTAATGTACTCTATATTGATTGTAATAAGCAATATTCATTTCACCAGTGATCATAGTGGTGGGAAATGTATATTCTTTCTTGGGGGTTTGATGAGAGTGCATGAGGCTCCATGACCCAATATGGTAGGGTGGAGAGAAATCCTTATTGTTTTGAGTTTTATATTATATTTTTATGTAGAAATTGCTATCATTCTAACATAGGATTCATAAAAATTCATATGTTTTAGGTTATGGTTACAACATAGTAAAATAGTTGATCTTATACACTTTATGTTAGATTCCATTGGGAATTGTTGATTATTGATCTCTTGCCTAAGCTATATCATTCCATTATTGAGAAGGTGTTGCTTAAAAGGCTATGTTGTTTCAATTTTTGATAGGGTTCTATTGAGCTGTTGTCAATTCCCTCTTGCTATCCCTTTATGCTTTGTGTTTTGTGGTTGAATTTTTAAATTTTCTCACCAATCATCTAATTGCTTTTAGCTAGTTTTACAATCTATTCATATCCACAGTTGCTCCAAAAAACATGCTTCTCCCTTGGGAGAGATAGTTCAAGAGATTGGGTGTTGATATTCCATTTTATACACTAAACAGATGGACGACCTTTGCAAATGAAGTTCAACCAACTGTGAAGATGAAGTGATTGTAAGTGTGTCTGTGAATCAACATCCCACTTCTTGAACTCTCTTTCCCAAGGGAGAATAGCCGATGATGCTCCATGACCCAAAATGGTAGGGTGGAGAGTAGACATGCTTTTGTGTGTCCAAACTTCAATCGATTCCATACAGAAGGTATGCCTAGATTTTATTTACTTACTATGTTCTACTACAACTGCATTGCATCATGTTTGCAATTAATTGTATAAGTCTTTGTATTTTTTGATTTATTTATTGTCTACCAATGGTGCATGTTTATTACACTAAACTTCAGATAATTCTTTCATGTTTGCAGCCCGTTTGATGCCATTAGATATTCTATTAAGTCATTGGTAGCTGAAACATTACTTTCACCATTGGTCACAGTGATAGAGAATTTATTTTGTTGCTCAATGGTTGTTGAGAGCACACGATGCTCCATGGGCCAATATGGTAGGGTGGAAATCAACCCTTTTTTTTTTGTACATATTGCATTTTTCCACATGCACTAGGTATGGCTAAATTATAAATGCTTCATTTGTCCTATTGCAAGTACAAAGAAAGATATATATTATAAAATATAGAACTTTGGTATCTTATGATTTAGACATTGTGTATGAATTAGACATGATCACTACACTAAAATTCACACTTTGTATACAAATAAGTTGTATATGGTTTGGCCCTTGCAGTGAAAGTTTTGCATGGGACTATAGCTATGAGTTTTAGCTTCCTATTGCAATCACTGTAATCAAGTAAAATCGTTAATGTTATGAGATTCATTTTGTTTTTTCATAATCACCACACTAAATTTCACACTTTTTTGTTATTCTTGCAGACCATGCTCCAACCATAATGTGATATTTGATGAACTAATGTGTTACAAACAACCTTCCTGAATAATGATAGTGACTGTAAAATCAACAACAATGGTCAAATAGACAATCAAATCCTAATGTACTATATATTGATTGTAGTATGCAATATTCATTTCACCACTAATCATAGTGGTGGCCAATCTATATTCTTGCTCAGGGGTTTGGTGAGAGTCCATGAAGCTCCATTACCCAATATGGTAGGGTGGAGAGCAAGCCTCATTGCGTTGAGTTTTACTTTATATTTTTATGTACAAATCGCTATCTTTCTGACATAAGATTTAGAAAAAAATTGTATGTTTAAGCTTATGGTTACAATGGAGTAAAATAGTTGATCTTATACACTTTATGTTAGATTCCATTGGGCATTGTTGATTATTATTCTCTTGCTTATACTCTACATCACACAAATAATTAAATTGTTTTAACCCTAATTCGTCTACGATACTTTGTTGCTAGCTACAAAAAATCCTTAGTTTGTATCATAAAGAATTGATGCAGTGGCTAAATTATGGGGCAGCCTTATGTAATCATGAATTCAACTAATAGTATGCCACCATTATTATTTCCCAACTAAATACACATTAGTAATGTCATCAATTATTTAGACATTCAACCTTATCCATAATAATATTATATTTTGATTAACTAATAAAACTTAATGATATTGGTATTATTTTTAGATTTTTTTAACTATAATTCATCTAGGCTACTTTGTTACTAGCTATGAAAAGATCCTTAGTTTGTATCATAAAGAAATGATGCAGTAGCTAAATTATGGGGTGGGCTTATATAATCATGAATTCAACTAATAATATGCCAACATTATTATTTCCCAACTAAATACACATTAGTAATGTCATCAATTTAGACATTGAACCTTATCCAAAATAATATTATATTTTGATTAATTAATAAAACTTAATGATATTGGTATTATTTAATGAAATATTTTCAAATTTAATAATAATATTTTTGTTTAATTAACAACTTAACTACATAATATTATTATTTACCCCACCAAACTACTTACCAATAATAATGATGTTATCATGAAATAATTAATTGAATGTTAATAGAATTGTTCTGTAACCAACACTTACACCTCTATATGTGTATATATATGTATTCAACAAAGTTAATTTTTCACCAACTATTCCTTACACACTTTATCCTTTATATACATATCTTCCTTTTAACCCATTAGGGTTAACACCCTCCTTCGGTTCCCATTATAATTTCAAATAAAATAATGACGATAAACTATAAGGTAAAAATGAGATACAATATTGTTGCCACTCAATCACTTTAATTATCAGCTATAATATATCTAGCGATCTATTTAAGAAAATTATATAACAATCTAGGATTGTATTAATCACATGCGAGGTGAGGCCTTACAGACATACATTGCATATTAATTTGTTAAATAGATGGAGTTATGACATATAATCATAAAAATGATATTCATTTTGTTGTGCGTACTATGCATGAAGCCCAATCTAATAAACTTGTTGATAATTCTCAACATTTAATGGTTATCTCCAAAAAGTGAATCTTATTGTGACCTCATTAACCCTAAGATTGTTAGAGATGATGTACTCTATTATTTAGAGCATTATTTACTCTATTATTTAGAGAATTCTTTGATAATGAAAAATAATGGCTATACGAGCCCCACTACGCTTCCTTGAGAATTTTGCATGTTTGACTTCACAGAGTTGTATTGTTTATTGGATTCCCTAATATGTAACTATATTGTCTACATCTGCTACGATATATACCCAATGTTACATATGCCTTTCATAGCTATTGTGCCCACTCATGCCATAAACATTCTAATGTTCTTCTAGCCTCACTGTCTGTACATCACTTACCTTTCATGTCGCTCTCCACCTATTAACTTATTGTTGTGTGTTACTATATGAAACTGCTAGTTTTAATATAATTTATTTACTATCTTCTAATCAAACAACTAAATTATTTTAAGATTGATGGTTTTATTTTCCTACACAAAGACAAGGAATAGTGTACATGCATTATGAAATCTATGGAACGCACTCTCTGTACACGTTTGGAATTTTGCAACATTAAGGAGTTGTTACATGGGGACTCATTGTATGGAGTAGTAGAAGACGAGATTTGACTAAATGCCTGGAAAGAGTTGTGCGAATCGAACGTTTAGTGTTTTTTTGTATTTGTACTTGCTTGTTGACACAAGCACTCAATCTATTCCTTCCTTTGATTATTTTAGCTTTCATTTGTAATGGAAGAAACTATGATGTTTCAAACTTTTTACTGTAGAAATGTTTTGTAGATGTTCTTGGTAAACCCAAAGAAAAATTGTTTTCCCTCTACGCCGCCTTTTATTGTGTGAATTATAAGAAGAATCAAATAATAAGAACAACAGCACTCAACAAAGACATAGAGTTTGAAAAGATGTCAATGGAATGAGTATGAATATGCATAATATTTTATAGGATGGAAAGAAGAATCATTGTATCTTTCAAAAGTAATTTAATATGAAATCTAATATAAATAAATAAATGTATTAATTTTTTATTTTAAGAGAAGGATAAAAAAAATTAACTAAATAAATAATTGTTATAAAAGATACAATTTTAAAGTATAGTTAAGGAAATAAAAGTATCATAAAAGTAAATTGATATATATTAAAAAAAAATTAATTGTATTTTAATTGATGCTTAGTTTAGTGTGAGAGAATACAACTTTAAATCAAAGCTAAGGGAGGATATATAGGAATAAATTGAAGTATGATGGGAAACAAGTTATTAGCTATATTTTAATTAATATTTGGTTTCATATTGAAGGACACTCATTAAATTGAAATAATAAGAATAAATTAAAGTAAGGTGAGATATATGTTACTTTCATCTTAATTTATGCTTTGCTTTTAGTGTAGGGACAGAAAGAATGAATATCTAAAAATAAATTAAAGTAAGGTGAAATATATATTACCTTCATCTTAATTTATGCTTTGTTTTTAATGCAAGAGAAACAAATTCAAATTCGAATGAAACAAAAATATCATAAGAATAAACTAAAATATGATGTAATCAGAATATATTAAAATATAATAAACTTGTTTTTCACTATACAAACAAAATGTCTAATTAGACTTTTTAATAAAATTTTAAATTGCATAGCCATTGTACAGTTTTAGATTTATTTATATTCTCACACATCAACTTTTGTTCTCTCAGTACGTGCTTGTCCACAGAAGCACGTATTCTATTCCTTACATTCACAGACGTTTCAAGATTTTTTAAAGTTGACAAAAGTGAAAATTACGGCGTGAAGATATGCTTTGTAGATATTTTAAACCTCCAAGAAAACATCGTTTTTCCCTCTACGCCATGATTCACACTGTAGTACAACCTTTTGCTTTTAAAAGGAGACTGGAATAGTGAGAACAGCAAATGTAAAGAAAACAAACAAGACAGAGCTTAAAAAAACGTCAATGCAATGAGAACTTTGAACCCCCCACCGATTTTTGTTTCGATATTAGTACATCATTTCACTGTCGTAATAATAGTTGATTTATTAGTGGTCATCAATGTGATCAGGCATCATGACAATTAAATTATTCTCTGAAAAAAAGGCCCACACTAACTATTCCATTAATAAAAAAATATTATGTTCAACATTTGCATATGCTTGGACATTTCAAAATATTTTCTTTAGAGCATGTTTAAAAGCTTCTGGTCTGCTATGTACAAATCAGTCATTTGATATGTTTTTATCTTAATCTTTAAGGGGAATCTTTATTAAATTCACATTTTAAGATTATCTTTGAACAAATTCAAAAAAAAATTATTATAAGCACGATCTTATTTTAATAATGCATTTAGGATGGTTATAACACATATTCTAGGATTTGTATTTTATCTTGAATTAATAATTTATCCATGATCATATTATTAGTGCAATCCATCTCTTTTTAAGATGATATGTTAATTGGGGAAGGTGATACACATTTCACTACCTATAATTGTTTTTCATTTATCATTACCTCAAAAGGATAATATTGAAACACTCAAAAATCAATCCATCAAACATTTAAAGAACCTAAGGCATTAAAAACTTATCTTTGATACTGTAAGTAATGTCCCAAAAAGAAAGAACCACCATTTTTGAAGAGGTTTATTTTGTAAGATAGGGAATTCACCTTTCTATTCTACATTGCGAATTTTTATAATGCATTCCATAAACAGCCATAGAGAAAAAAAAGCTAACCAACATAGTTCTTTATAATTACTATAAAGATGTAATTATCATTACATTATGGATGAATTAGGCTTAGTGCCCCTAAACAACATACATTTAATGTTATAAGCATTCTTGTCATTAAATATGTTTAAGTGATGAGCGAGAAGCGAAAGTTGGGTAGGAAGTGGCGCAGAGGAATGGGGATTTTAAAATATTTCACAAATGGCGATGAGGGAAGAGGCGATCCAAATGAAGGTCCTGCAATGAAGTCTCCCCTATTGGTGTCTTTAGTGGGGGATGAAGAAGGTGTTGCATTGTTTGCTCTAGCACCTACTGCTTCATTGGGGTCTAGAGTAGAGTTTTAGCAAGGTTTCTTTGGTGTTGTTGAAGGTAGGTTGCTTGGAGCCAATGTTCCTACTATTGGTCAGGTCTCTACTCTAGATGGCCTAGTTTTACAAGAGGTCTCCCCTATTTGTCTCTTAGGAGCATCTAGGAGTGGCTCTGCTACGAAGGTTTTTGCTAATGGAAGAGCACTTTTTGAAAGTGCTAAAGTTTCCCCTAACTCCCTAATAGTTGAGTTGTGGACTCAGGAGTGGGATGACGAAGACTTACAGTCCTCTGATTATGAAGATCTTGTTGATAGTTCATCTTTTTATATTACCAATCCTCCTAAGGATTGGTTCTATGATGGGTTTGTTGAGGAGGATGAGCTTCTCCTTGATATCCTTCTTGAAGCCTGTTTGGAGGCTCAGAGGTGCTTGGCTATAAGTTTTGTAAAGAAATATTGTGATAACTCTTTACTTTTTGGTCTCAAAAAGGGATTTCTTCTCCCTATTGTTGTTGAGGAGGGTGTTTATTCTTCTTCTAAATTCTTTGTTGTTTTCGTTTTCACCCCTATAGTATTTGAGCTTCAAACTTAGGGGTTGGCCTATAGGGATGAGGGTTTGAGAACTCTTCAGACCATTTTATCTTCTTCCCTGATGGCTGCTTCAAAAAATATTTTTGCTATGGAGGTAGGGGATGGGTTTGACCAATTTCTTGATCTTGACTATGAGGTAACTGATGGAAGCTCCATTGTTGTTGTGATTGGTGGACAAGCTCAAATTGATATTCTCGACTCTATTTTTTTGAGTCTTTGGACTGGCTTAAGAGCTCCTTGGCTGGTAGATTTTTTGGCCTTCATCCTAACATAGATGTTGTTAGAAGATGGGTTTGTCGGGTCTAGAACTTCTGCGGTCAGGTTAAGGTAACTACCATGATAAATAGTATCTTTCTGTTTTCCTTTCCTTGAGAAGAAATTTTCTCTAAGGTCCTTCTTAATGGCCATTGGTTTCTTGGCCAACATGAAATCTACCTTCAACGGTGGTTTCCTAGTTTCAATCATTTGACAGACACTCTTAAGTTTCCTATTTGGGTTTTTTTGCTAAGGCTTCCTCTAGAGTCTTGGAATGAAAATATTTTTATGATTATTACTAAATCTTTTGGTAAATTTAATACTACATATGAGATCACCAAATCTGTCATGTGATTGTTATCTTCTAGGTTTTGTATGAGTGGAGAATAATATTACTTTCCCTACTCAAATAACCTTATCTTCAAAATTTGGTAAGTGGGTATGATAGATTGATTATGAAAATTCTCTTGTTATTTGTCATTCTTGTGGTAATGTAGGTCATGCCTCCTTTACCCACTTAAGGAAAAAGAAAAAACACTTTATTTGGAAGGAAAGATGATGTCTACTATTGCGGAAGCTCAAACCACTCCCTTTCAATAGCTTCACAAAGAAGATTCTAATGGTCATCCATTTTTAACTAACTCCTCTTTTGATACACATGGCTTGGTTGGTCTAGTGAGTGTTCCTATTTCTTCTCCTTGTAAAAAGAAGATGAAAATATTTGTGGAGAAGAACCATTATATAACGGTTAAAAAAAATTTGGAACAATTTTTTAACCACCTTGAGCTAGTTGGGTGGTGTTTTTCTCTATTTTCAATAGAGTTGTAATTCTATTTGGTTGATATTTTGTCCCATCTTTTTGGTGTTCCTTATTGGTTCCTTGATATTTTGTGGTGTTGATCAATATATCATTCTCTTTGTAAAAAGGATCAGGGACCTTTTAAAATCCATTATTTTTTAATCAATAATATTCTTGTCATTATAGTTTTAGTATTTTTTTAATTTAGTTTTGGAACTCAAATATTCCCTTACCATGAAATGTTCAATTGAATTACACATGTAAACCTCTTCTAACACTTATATTCTCCAATAACAACATAGAGTTTAACCTTTTTCAAATTTTACCTAGTGAATAAAACATAAATCCATAGCCCTTTGTCATAGGTATTTGATCATTTTAACCACATAAAATATAAATTTATTATCTTGTTTATTAGAAATAGCATGGGAAATATGGTAAGATTGATATAAATAGATTAAAAATTATTTTTCCTGATAATTCTTAAGAGGAGATGAAGCAAAATATTAAATAAGACTACATTTCTTCACCCCCACTCTTAATTTAAGCTCATTAAAGGAAAGATTAAGTTCATACTAAAGTCTTATAGTTCTTCTAATTACTTCTTACTAATTTTTGGTAATTTACTATAATATCATGAACTTTCTATAGAAAACTCTATTTGTCCATAAATGATCCATGGTAGACTAAACTATTATAAGACACTTCTTACTTATAAATCATTGAAATCAATAGTATTTAGTAATCATCTTTGTAATTATTGACATTATCAACTAGTGGGAAATTATAGTATTATTTCAATTAAAATTACTTTTTTTATAGATATTGTTGATATGATATCAATGTTAAGTCCAAATCTCTACCTAACATGTTGAGGTTGAACCTATTGTAAATATTATAGAGAAAACCACACAATTAAAATATAGAGATATGCCATTCTTCTTTTAGAATTTTTTGTAATGTTTCAATTATTAGTTGTATCAAATTAAGAGCTCTAAATTGAGTTATAAAGTAGTTAGTGGTTTATGGAGGACTTATAATTAATAGAAAAAGGGAAACATAATAATGTAAAATCTAGGTCTAAATTTATGTTAAAACAATTTAAATATTGCTAATGTAGAAAACATATTCAATAAATTATTACCAAAAGATATCTATTGATGTAGGAGTATCCTGGTCTATAGGTAATCATACATCGACCAAAAAGTATTTCCTTTACATTTAGTTTTTTTTTTCTTTCTTGTGTTTGTTTGGTTTGCTAACCAAGGATAATTTTTTAGAATTTTTTTTTGAAACCTAATGATGTCACCTTGTAGAAGAGCTTAATGGGTATTCTAAGGTAAAATTGGATGAGATTTTAACAAAAATTCTCTAATTTATGGTTTTGTGAGGTTTTGACCTACTAATAGCTACATATTTTGGATTTGTTACTAAAAATACCTTATGTGGTTATTTCATTTATTACTAGTCATTTACAAACATTTGATATATTTTTGACCTTTGTGAAGTTTGTTGCTGAATTGTTTTTTTTTTGTTATGACCAATACTAATATTTTTCTCCATACCATCCTCTAATAATGGATTCTTCAATATTTACAAGAATGTCACGTGCATCTAGACTTATGAGTAAACTCAAGTGAACTAAAACTTTGTCATTTTAAACAACTAGTTAAGATGAAATTTTTTATGGTAATGTAACCATGATGTAAGCATGATTTTAATAGGATTGAGAATCACTCACAGTTTGATGACATATGCATAATATAGGATGAGTCAAATAGGTACAAAGCATAGGTTTTTCCAAGTGAACTAGCTATTCAAAAAAAAATTATACTAAATTGAAGCTTGTAGGATTTTCTTTCTAAACCAACCATTTTGTGGGACTTTTCCTTGGATTTGCTACTATGGAACTTTTATTTTCTACTACACCTTATGGGAATATTGAGGTCATATAAACCTTATGGACTAGTTACATGCTACTACACTTTGATGCCTCTATAATGCTTCAATAGTTGTAACCATGGAAATTTAAATTAGTTGAACTTCCTCTTGCATTGATTGAACTTCAACATGTAGAAGGATAAATGGGGAGGAGAACAATGGTTATATGGGTTAGAAAATTGGAGAAGAGAATTTTAAAATAGAAAGAAGAAGGTTGAAGGGTATGTATGAACAAAGATTGATTGTACTCCTATAATGTTACAATTCAATAAAGAGATTTTGGATTATTTATGTTGTAATATTTTTTTAATTTTTTCTAGAATTGTGTGATTTGGCTACTTGAAATGGAACCTCAATCTTTGCTACATAATCTATACACTAGATATTGGAGTTAAGAATCTAACTTTTTTAAAAATAAAATCTTAAAATATTTTTTTTATGATAAAATTTATGTGTTATGATACAATATCATTTAATATAAATAATTAAACGAATATAAATATTACTAAAACTAAATAAAAAATTATTCATTTTTTCTTAAATTGCGTCAAATTTATAAATTAACTCTAAGAAGAAATTGACATGAACCACTTGTCTAGATCTTGCTCAATTTTTTTGTTAGTTTAATTTGTACAATTGATAGAGTGTGTTGCATACTATTTTCTTATGCAATAATGCATTTATCATTTTCAATAATAAATCTTTATCATTTGTATGAAAATAAGAGAATTGAAAAAGTTCACTTTGATCAAATTAATTTTAGCTAAGCAATCCATTGACTATAGATAAATAATTTTTTATTTTTTTTGGAGAACTTTGGTTGAATGATTTTTAAACCTTCTACTATGTAATTGTTTGGCCTTACATTACCAGATTATCTTTTGAACCCATCTATATTTTATCATTTGTATGTTTTAAATTAAATTAATTGTAGAAGTTAATGGTGAACACACAACTCCCCAAGAATAACTATTAGACAAAAATATCTTCCATAAGAGATAAAATTGCAAGAATAGGTTTCTTGATTATGGATGTAAGAATGATTAATTGAATATTAAAATGTACATATGGTGCCTTAATTATAAAGGCAGGGTTTTGAGACAGGATTAGAAAAGACCATGAGATGTGTCTTAATCTTGAACAATGAGACAACTACCTCAAAAGTTATTAAATGAATTAGGACATAAGTATTAAATGTCACGAAAATATAAGATAAAATCACTTGAAACTTAAGAATTACAAAAAGATTCTCTAGGACCTAAGTAAATCTAATAGGACCTAGTAATGAACTAAATAGGTAAAAAACCTATTTACAAAGCCACGACCCCTTAAGTACAACTGAGGAAGAAATAATTAAAATTAAATTATGTAAAGATGTTAAGGATAAGTCTTGAATACAAGGCCATGTTAGGTACCCATGTAAAAATTTTCTCTCACAAATATAGAAAAGGAGAAAATCTAGTGGGACTAAACTCCTTTGTAAAATAGAGAAAAGTTACAAACAAGGATAATGTATAGAGGACTCAGTGATACAACTAAGAACTACAGTTTGCATATATATATATATATATATATATATATAAAATCAATAATTCCCCCATAAGAGGGAAAGAATATAAATCCCTTGCCCACAATGTATATTATTCTATAAAAATGGTGAGTTCCTAAAGAAAAAGCATGATCCAATGCTTAGAAACAATGTTTCTTTGCTTGGAAAGAAGATAGAAAAAATAAAAATGAAGGAATGATTCCCATTCTAGATAGGAATTAGTAGGAATAAAAACCCATATATGTATGAAGACAATGTCTCTAGAATATTCTCATGTATTACCATGTTCTTGGTAGATGATGATGATGCCACAATCCAATCAAGTACACGTTGAATCACAAAAAAAGGTGACAAACAAAGGAAAAACCAAAAAATTATATTGAACTAAGTCCAAAGAAAAATAAGTATCAAAAATTATACCATGACTCTCATCAAAGAGCAGAGATAAACCCTTAAACTAGTTCTCCAAATTTGAAATGTGAGGTTCCATAAATAAAGATGCAATGTTTGATAAGTAGGAATCTAAATGAGGAAGACAATTATATACCTATTGTAATGAATCACTAGAAGTTATCAATGAATCACCAATATAATATGAATGTGTGATCCCAATTAGAGAAGTAGGAGCTATAGTAGAAGTCTCTAGATTATCAATATGCTCAAGTTTTTCATCATATTCCAGTTGCTCTAAGATAACATCATTAAATGGTAAATTGTCAACATGATCAAGTGGCATGAGCCTATATGATGTAGGATCATCTAGGAATGGAGGGTTTTGTGGTTCTCCAAAAATATCCTAATTCTTTGTCTAAAATATGTTTGGGTGCCTAATTCCTAAAATTTTATTGTAGGTCTATCAAAAGATGTTTGCACTAAAACTAGAACCAATCAATCTTATAATAAGATAATTCTCATTACCCAAAATTGGTTTCTTTCATGTTCTCTTTGGCTTAGGTATGAGTCCATAAAGATGAGGAAAAATGTTGAGCCACCTACAATTTGTTAGGATGCCATTTCTCAAAGGCTCATAATTGTCCTTAGTCAAAATTATTATAGAAGGATGAGTTGCATATTCCATGACTACAATAAAGATACAAATTTCAAATGATAAAATTAGAGATCAATACATGAAATATGGATGAAATGAAGTATAATCATTAGAACAACACCCTCCCAATTGCCAATAGGTCCAAGTAAGCCTCAAGGATAAGGATGGGAAAGAATTGAAACAAAACTATACTTGGGATTAAATAGGAAAAAATGCATGGATGGCTAGATAGATCTCCTTTTTACCTTTCCAATGCCCCAAGAGTCATAAAAAATCATATATTATAGAAAAAAAATATGAGCTTACGAGCCAAAAAACAAGATTTGACTTGAATAAGAAATTAATATCACCAAAAAGAAAAAAGAGCTAAAAAATAACCTACACCATTGGAAAATTCATAGTCTTTCCAAAAATATCTCATTTTCAAAAAATGGCCTACTAGATTGTAAGTTATGATAATTTGAAAAGCTATCCTATTATGGTTATAGAGGGGAAAAAAATGGCCCATAGTGGACTTAGCACCACTTCCCCATATGAACACTCCTTATCAACATTGTTAAAAAACTATAATGCCACTATGAAGTAGTGGTGAGGTGGCCTCCTAGCATTGGGATGAACTAGGTTACTCCTGCATTACTATGAATTAAGCCTTGTGCTTAATGCACCTTTTGCTTTGGATGACTCAAGGTTGACACAACCCAATGACCAAGGGGTTTAAAATTAATACAAACCAATGCCACTTAATATTTAAAACTAAATTTTTAATAAATAAAAATACCAAATTTAATCCAATGATAATTATACCATGTGACAGAACCAATGGGATGTGTAGGTATAGTTGACTAACATAGATGGTGTTATAAGATATGTTTAGGAATATTTTCCCACTACTACAACAAACCTATGATGATATAGTATGGGCATGTATCAATTTGTATGACTGTATGAGAAAATATTTATTATGAAAAATTTGTTTGATGCCCCTTGGACAAATTGTCCAAATTTGACAATTTTGGTAGTCAATCTTTTGGTTTTCAGGCCTTCTAGACGTGATGGACATCGGTCAAATTTTTCCCAAGGTGCTCTAAAAATTCAATTTTTTAGGTTTGTAGCACTCAAAGTAAGCTTTCAGAATAGTAAACTATTGAATATGTCTTATATGGTTATTATATTTATTTTCTATATGTTAGTGAAGATAGTTCTTTCAATGATTGTGAAGGTGTAGTGTCAAAATTCTACTCCCTTCTTGGAGATAGTACAATTTCACACTTTTATTTTCTTGGGCCTATTTTAGTATCATTACATTCATTTCCTTCAAATCATCATCAATAGGCCCCTAAGACCCTTTATTACATATCCCAAGGCTTATTTCAACTGAAATCCCAACAAATTGAATAAATGCATTTAATATTTTGACCCTAACATTCTCTTACCCTAGAAACTTAGGGTGGGACTAATATACCACCCTAGGCATATTAGTCCCCCTAGGTGGGACCTATATTCCACCCTTAGCATATTAGTCACGTTTGGGGCCTTATTAAGGTTTTGAGCAGGAAATCAACATTTTTAATTCAAAATTTTCAAATATCAACATTTGAGATCTAGTATATAGTAAATTACATAAGATTCCTATAAAACTAACATTTCAATTCATTATTTCACCTAACTAGCACTTTTATCTAAGATCTAGATCTTTCAAGTATCCAAGTATCCTAAAAAAATTATGAGATCAAAACCATTAAAGAGCAAGATATCATGCATTTGGAGAAATATTTAAGATTCAAGCATCGTGTCAAAGTCTTCATGCCTCATGTGTTTTTGTGAGCTAACATTTGTGATGTAGGTTTCATGATTCAAGTAAGAATTCAAGAAAATTCTTCAAGAATTCAATCAAGAGTCAGGAGCAACATTCATGCTAGCCATTTCACACAAGTTTGCAAGCTTCATTTCAAGGGTTTGGTGATTTGCAACAGTGCATTTATTCATTCATCATTCCTCCATGCTATTTCATTTCATTTCAAGGTTTAATTACCAAAATAGGGTTTGACTAAGGAAAACCTATCATCTAACAAAACAACATTTTTCCCTCTCTTGTGATGTGTGTTTTACATATTTATGTGAACTGGACTCATTTTTCCAACCTGGTGATTTAGTCTATGATGCAGGCTTTCAAAAACATTCAACAATGTTAGATCCAAGTTTAAAGGACTTGAAAATGTATTTAGAAAAATCTATAGGTGAACTAAATCACCAAACCTAGCATATTAGTCCCAGAATAGTTTTTGAGCACCATTCAGTAGATCCTAACAGTTGACAAAAGAATTCTAGATTCTGCCTTAAAAACCCTAGAGTACGACTCATATGCCCTACCTGGCATATTAGTCCTAGTGAAAGCCATAACAAAAGTTTTTAGAGTTTTCAGATCTTGTCTTGGCATCTCCATTCATCCAAGTACTTTTCTATTGAACATTCAATTTATCAATTTGATTTCATGCTTTTAGTTTTCTAGGTTTCATAGTGAGCTTTCATTAGTGTTTGCATTTATCCCTTTTGAATCCTCATTTAATGGTGAACCCCCATCCAATTATCCAGTGAATCCACTAGCCTTTTCCCAATCAAGTCACTTGGTTGAGGGATCTAGTTTTAAAATGAATTGAAGTGTGAAATAGGTCCAATTCCATCTCCCAAAAGGTGGAACCACTATTTCTCTTTTGTTCATTTTGGTGAACCCAACCTTTGGACCCTTGAATTTATGATTTGGAAAAAATTGTAGTCCTAGATCTAGGTTTCATTAACTTTTTATTAGATTTTCATTAGTTGAATTTGATTTAGGACTTCTAAGTATTTCATTAGTGAAAAGTGCATATAGGTTGCATTTTTGTATTTTACATCATTAAATTTCATTATAAATCTATAATTGTATATAGTAAATTGAGGATGCAAACTAGACACATTGAAATCAACTCAAAATTGGTTGATTCGGGTCTAAAACCCCTAATTTGGACTCATACACCCACCTTGGAATATTAGTCCCTATATAGGTATTTTTTGTAGATTTTTGGGTATTCTATGCTCTCTAGTATTCACTATCTCAACTTGTCAAAAACCCTAATTTGGACACATACACCCACTTGGGTGTATTAGTCCCTAATTAGGTTTGAACCTACATTTTAGAGCATTGAAATCTTCTTATTTGTGCTCCTGGTTGTTGCCTTTAGGTTACTATTTTAGTTTGTAAAATTACTGTCATTGGCAATCTTTTCATAATTGGTTTCATTTCAAGTGTATTTGTAAAAATAAGAATTGTAGATCTATAGGACACTTGTTTATGTTTTGAAGCATTGCATAAGTTGGATAAATTAATTTTTAGGCAAACACTTAAATTCACAATGTTAGTATCTTTACTTTTGAAGTATGCCAAGAAAAATCTCATGAATAAGCATGTTAGTCATTTCTCCAATATCTTTCCTAGTTATGAAAGTTTCTTAGTGCAATAAAGTGAAATTTTTGACACATTCCTTAATTTTTCACCCCTTAATATCTCTCTTATTTGTGGGAATGATGTGATAGAAGATGTAAGAATATACAATCACAATAATCATAGTTCCTATTCTCCCAATACCTCTCCTACTTGTGACAAAGGTATTTTAGTGTTAGAAGATACACCCATTGAGAATCTTGGAAATGTTGAAATTTCCTCTTCTATAAACCCTCCTACTATGGAAGATATTATGGCAGAAAAGAATGAAATCATAAACACATTTTTAAACATCACCTTGCCTATTTTCCATTCATCCCTCACTTGTGACAATATTTTAGTGAAGGAGGATAAAATCATAGATAAAAATGACAATCACATTTGTTCTTCTCCAAATATCTCTCCTATTTGTGAAGAAGATAGTTTGGTGTTAGAAGTTACACTCATTGAGAGTCATGAGAGTCTTGTTTCTCCTTCTACTAATGCTTCTCTCACTTGAAAAAATTTAATTGAACAAAAGGATTCAATCAAGGATACTTGTTTTTCTCTTGATGCCTCTCCTATTTTTGAACAGGTTACTTTACAAAATCAAACCATGGAATATGATCAACATCTTCTTTGCTTCTCTCATAAGAACTCTCCTACTAGTGTAGGTGTTATGGTGCAAAAGGATGATATCATTACCACATGTCTTTCAAACAATAGTGAGGTGACTTCCTTAGATAATGTTGACTAGGTGACATTAGAATCCCCCTTATTATAGGAACATCAACAAGAAATCAAATCTGTTGAGGTTATGAATGCACAAGAATCTATGAGATTTCCATTGATTATTGGACCTCCTAGGAGTCCTTTAATCCTTAGACCGCCTACCATTCCTTTAGAACCTCCCAAGGATCCTCTAATTCTTTACTCACCCTCACATCAATCCAAAGTTATCCTTATCATTAAACCACCTAAGAACAACATTTTGCAGCGATCGAGTTACAATATCATTACTCATACGTATAATACAAGGAAAAATAAACAACCAAAACCCAATCTCGTTTTATTACCATTACCTCAACCTATCTTTCCTAGTGCTCCTCATTTTTATTTACATAGTGGAAAGGAGTATGATCTCATTGAACAACTTAAAAATAATCCCTCTAGGATATCTTTGTGGGAATTTATTCAAGCCTCACCTAGTTACCATAACATGCTTCAAAATTCCTTACAAAAATTTGTGGCCCCTCCTAGTGCACAACCAAATGATATATCAGCCCTAATCCAAGGAATGAATCCAAACATTATTTTCCACCAAAGTGAGCTACCTCCTTGCAAGTTCAAAAATAAAATGAAGCTTTCATGATAATAGCTATACATAATAGGATGGGGATAAAGAAAACCCTTGTGGACAATCTCTCAACTCTTAATGTGTGTAGTGTAACCATTTTGGATAAGCTTTTCATGGATAAATCAAGAATTGAACATGATTCCTTATCTGTTGGAGGATTTGAAAATGCACAAAAGCAACCACTTGGTGTGATCACTTTTCCTATTATAGTTGGAAATGAAACATTACAAACTCATATCCATGTTATTCCTCTTGATCTTTCATACAATCTTCTTTTAGGAAGGTCATGGATTCATGAGATGCATACGGTGCCTTCAAATCTACATTGTATAATGAAGTGTGTTTACAAAAAAAAATATAAACAATCAAAGTCGACCTTGAACCAAATATTTGTTTAAACATTGAGAAAGGAAAGGAAAATCCTTTGAATACATTGATACCAACTACACAAGTGGAACTCATGCAAGAGAAAGAAAATAAAAACCATATTGAAGAATCCACAAAGTTATTGGAAGATGATTGGGGTTCCTTAGATTTCACACCTAAATTTAGGGGAGAATGTAATATCATAACAAAAGAATCTGAAAAGGGAAAAGAAAAAGTGGTAATTTCAATCAAAAATTCAATAGAATCTTCAAAAGAATCCACTTCAACCAACTTAGAAGAAAAGACAATAGACATGAAAAAATTTGATGAAGTCGACTATGAAAATCCACTGAATCCAAAAGAAATAAATAATCTTTATGGACAAGGTTATGAAGTTATGAAACAAATTGGGTATAGTAGAAAGGGATGTGGTGCTAGAGAAAAAGGTATATGTGTCCCTATAGAGCCTAATACACAACAAACCACTAGTGGTCTTGGTTATTGTCCTTTGAAAGAAATGAAAGATTCAAAGAAATTCTCACTTAATATCAATTTCATGACATAAAACACTAATGATTGAAATTTTTTAGATTTTACACCCTCTTGTAAAGGAGAGCACAAAATCTCAAAATCTAAATCTAGTCCACACAACCTAAAAACACCTAAATTATGATTGGATTTTGATTTATATCGAGATTATCCTCAAAAATATGTATTAAATGAGGCTTATGGATGCAAAATAAGGCCAATTAAAGCATATAAAAGCCCAATTATTTAATAAAATCCTAGAAAAGTGTGAAAGTATGTTACAACACTTTACAACACCCTAAATAAGGTATCGTTAGGTTTATTTAGTTTACAAGGGCCCAAGACCTAATGTGAGTGTCTTAAACACATTACAACACTGAGTCAAGGCATCATTAAGTTCAATTTTATAAGGAGGGCCCAAAAAAGTATGAAAATGTCATGTACAACATTTTTCAACACTACATTTAGCTCCCATTTTAGTGGGGGAGGAACTTGCTTAAAACTCACACTAAAGTAGATGAATTCACATCAAGAGGGGTCCAAGTCCACCAATGTCAATAGGATAGGATGACAATGATCAAGAGGGGTAATCAAGCCCCTAGGGTAAAGATCCCATGACAAACCAACATAGGCACAAAAGAACACTCATGAAAATGATATAGATAGCATCATCAAGGAACAAGAATACATTTCAAAAGACAATGAGAAAAGAGAGAACAAAAAATAGGGTGGATTGATGAAGCTTTGATTGTTTGTCCAGTACAATGTGGATCAAATCTAGGTTTTTTTTCTTAAAAAGAAAGCTCACTCTAAGGAAATGGAACTCTAGGCTAGCCTTTGGGTGAGTAATCCAAAGAGGTGAGAAACATACATAAATGGCCAGTATGCATTCACACACATGCACGAGTGGATATGGGAAATTCATGCCTCAGATGGCATTCCCGTCAAACCATACCAAAGTTATACCTCCTAATAACTTTGATAAGGTGACACACAACAATGAAATTTGAGCTTCATGAGGCAAGAAAAGCTTCAAATTCTTGGAAATCTTCAACAAAAAAGATGGATCCACATGAATGCAAAGTATATTATGCAAGGTGGCCATATAACTCAATTTGAAAATGCAAAAATAATGTAAAGGACATTCAAAGGAGTCTTGCTTAGTTCATGTAAGGTATTTAACTTAGGTAATATTGTGCTTAATGTCTCCAAGAGAGGACCAATCAAAGAATCGAAGATTCACAAATTAGGTTATGTAGTGTCTCACATAAAGCCACTAAGAGGAATCTAATATGCTAAGAGAGATTGCAATCTTGAGGGACATCACAACCAATGTCACCAAAAAGTGAAAAAATATTTTGCATGAAGCAAGAATACTACACCATGAAACATGAAAAAGAAAAATGCAAAAGAATAATGGCAATGTCTGCCCCCACTTTAAAGAAATTTCTAAACACCATGTTGTGACCAATTACTTTAAAGTAGTAGATGATAAATTCTAACAATAAAGAGGACATGAGAGCTAACTTGGAAAGTCCTATGCCAATTCATATGTTTCCAAATGAAGGTACGTCATGAAAATAACAAGGGGTTACTCCAAACACACATAAGGGATCTATGGATTTAGGGTCAGTATGTTCCTTCTACAATGTTTTTAGAGAGCTTTGAACTATCATCATTCCCCAAATACTCATATAACTAGAAGAATGACACAAAGAGAATGAAAACAAAGAAAAACCTTTCAATTCAACATGAAAGAGACATGAGTGTCTCGATGCCTTGTGTGATCCGCAAAAGGAAAACACAAGACAAATGAAAAAGAGATAAACAAAAATATTTTTGGGTCAACATGGAAGAGACATGAATTTCTTTATGCCTTGCATCATCCCCAAAAGGAAAACACAAGAAAAATAGAAAAGAGATAAAGAAAAAGCTTTTGGGTCAACATGGAAGAGACATGAATGGCTCAATGCCTTGCATCATCCCCAAAAGGAAAACACAAGACAAATGAAAAAGATAAAAATTTTACAACATAAAGAATAAGGTACAAATAGAGGAATTCCACAAAGAGAGAGAGAGAGAGAGAGAGAGAGAGAGAGAGAGAGAGAGATGTCAGAAAAAACATCATGGGGGATCACATTACACACATGCAATCAGATAACAAGAAAAAAACACATGAAAAAGAAATAATGCAAAAGACAAGTAAGAAACATGTGATTCAACCTATTAGTAGGTCATCCGCATCATAGTCATGTTCATTGTTGAATCGTAGATTTTTGGTTTGGGCTTATAGCCTACTCTTGTGCTCTTAGGATGTTTCACCTAAAAGGAGAGAGATAAACCCTACTCAAAAGGTATAGCTAGGTTCATTAAAATTATGCAATGTATGATGTTATTTAGTCTAAATGGAATGAACTAAGTACCATTGGATGATCTATTTGACTGATTATGAATGCAAAAGCTAAGAATTATGTAATGTTGGAAAACACAATGTGATATGCTATAAACATGAACTAAGTATGAACAAATGCAAAATAGAGAAGAAGCAGGTCCAATTAGAGTGAACCTAGAGGTCTGATGAAGATTCTAGAATGTTCTGAATGTTGATAGAGGTCACTAAAAATCACTAGTGGGACTCATTCACCATTGATGGCGAATTAGTCCCGCTTCTGATGAAAATTGTTAGAAACTAGTTTCTAAGTGTTGGGATCCAAAATTTGGAAAAAATATGGATTTCCATCCTCAAGGTGGGACTCATTCACAATTGATGGAAAATCATTCCACTCCCAAAATTCTAAGAAATCAGGGACCAATCTTGTAGCACCAAATCTAAGGTTGACTGCTTGTTGGGTTGACGAAGTTAATTTTGTAGAAAATGAACAAAATGTCTTCTCAAAGCTTGAAATAGGTTGTTGTTGACTTGAAACACTTTATTAACTTCTTTTCCACTTTTCAACAGCTCATAACTTGTCAAATCTACATACATAAGTCTACAATCACACATGCAAAGGGGAAAAATGGTTAGGTTATATGGATTTTCCTTGGTCAAATGCCACTTTGGTAATCAAACCCTTAATGAAGAAATGGAATGGAAGAGAATGAGAAAAAAATAACATGTAAATGCTATCAACTTACCAAACCCTTGTTGAAGAAAATCTAAAGATATAACAATGGCTGCTCCAAAATGCTTGATTAATGCTTGATTGAATGATGCAAAGTGCTTGAATGCTTGGATGAATGTGTAAATAAGTGAGCTTGATGAATGGGGGTTAAAATGAGAAGAAAAACACTTATTTATACACACTTGTGCCTTAGTAACTCGATGATACCTCATCATAGGATGACATAAGGTGATTTTAAATAAAAACCCGAAAGAAAATTTAAAATATTTTGAATTTTGAGCCAAGAGGGACTCATTCACCACCCATGGGGAATGGGTCCCACCTTGGACTTGAATGTGAGTGTCAGGAATTAAATTGCATTTAATGTTGTTTGTTAGGTTTACATTGAAAAACACACTTAATTAGGCCTTATAAGGGCATAAAGGGGTCAAATAAATGATAAGAAAATTGTAAATAGTTAAATTATGCCTAAGAAAGTGTGAAATATTGTTACAAGACTTTTTAACACTTCAAAATAGGAATTGGTAAGTGATGAAAAGGTGATTTTTAGGTGAATTGTAATAAATAGAGTCTATAAAAGTGTAGAAATGTTTTACAACACTTCACAACACCTTCACAAGATGTCATTATTTGAATTTAAAGGATCTAAATGTGAATGTTCTAGCCACATTACAACATTAAATCAGAGAAAAATGGACCAAGCATCGTGAAGAAAGACCTAAAAGGCCATGAAAATGACAAGGGGACATTTTTCCACAACACATTTAGCGCCCACTTTAGTGAGAGGATGAAATTGCTTCAAACTCACACTAAAGTAGCCATGAATATTGAAAAGGATCACAATGCACTTATGTTAGCAAGATGGAGTGACAATGATCAAGCGGGATGATCAAGCCCCTACGATGAAGATCCCATGGAAAAATAGACATAAGAAAAAAAGAACACACTTGTGAAAGGGAAATTGAATTGAGCTTCGATTGTCTATCCAACTAGTTGTGGATTAGATCTTGCTGTTTAGTTGAAAAAGAAAATCATACTCACTCTAGGGCGACGAAAATATTGGTGGTTTTTTGAGTGAGAAGACCCAAAAAGGTGAAATACATACACTTTTTGGTATCAAACACAAAGGTGGCTATGGGGAAATTTGTGATGTTGAATGGGCTTCCTACTCAACCATATTAAAGTTATACCTCCTAATAACTTTAACAAGGTGCCACAAAGGAAAATATAGGTTTGTGCTTGATAAGACAAGAAAAAAATTGTATGCTTAGAACCCATGAACAAAGAGCAAGGTACCACAGGCATGCAATTTTTATTATGCAAGGTAGTAAAATGTGAAAAGCGTAAAATGTTAAAATGTAAAATTGAAAATTGAAAAAAAATGGAAAAGATGTTCAAAGGAGTCTTGTTAAGTTTATACAAGGTCTATCACTTAGGGAAAATTGTGTCTAATGTCTCCAAGAGAAGACCAATCAAAGAATAACATATTCACAACTTAGGGGATGCAATATGTCACATCAGGCCATTAAGAGGAATGTAATATGCTAAGATAGATCACACTTATGAAGGACATCATACCCAATGTTTTCCACAAAGTGACAAATGTATCGTATGAAATGACAAGGTTGCACTAGGAACCAAGAATGCAAATGAATTATGCTGATGTATGCTCCCTAGTTTAAAGGAATTGCGACACATCATTGTGTGAGCAATTACTTTAAAGTACCGAAGGAAAAATGCAAAAAGAAAACAAGACATGAGAGCCAGCTTAGAAATCCCCTATGCAAAGTCATATGTTTCTGAGGAAGGCTCATCATGTAAACGAAAGAGAAAACAAAAGAAAATGGAGTTGCACCCCAGAAAAGAACACACCAAACACATAAGGGATCTATGGATTTGGGGTTAGTATGTTTGTTGCTGCAATGTTTATATGAAAGAGCTCAAAACTGTCATCATTCCCCAAAGCATATAAAACAAGAAGAATGAAACAAATAGGGAAAAAACAAAAGGAAACAAAGTCCGTTTTGGGTCAACATGGAAGAGACATTGCGGTCTCAATGCTTTGCATCATCCCCAAAAGAAAAACACAAGCAAAAAGAAAATAAAAAGAAAAGAAAAATATTTTGGGTGAACATGAAGGAGACATTCTGGTCTCAATGCCTTGCATCATCGCCAAAAGGAAAACACAAAAGCAAAAAAAGAAAAAAGGACCTTTTGGGTCAACATGGAAGAGACATAGGGCATCTCAATGCTTTGCATCATCCCCAAAAGGAAAATGCAAGAAAAATAGAAATTGTAAAATGTACAATAGATAGAAGATTAGAGGTATGAATAGAAGAAGTGTACAAAGAGAGAGAACATCAAACACATAATATGGGGGAACACGATATGCACATAAAAGAAAAATGTGAAAAGGGCTTAGTAATGCAAATGTAAGTCAACCATTAACTAAGTTATTGGTTTCTCAATCTTAAGTAGTTAAGCAAAAAAGGAATAACATAGTTAATAGACAAAGACAAGTGCATTACAAGGGCAAGGTTAACAACATCTTCTCCCCCACAAAGTGTAGGGAAAGAGAGCCGAGGTGGGTGATGTGAAAGGATCGTGCACTAGTGAGATTCGGGAATTATACAAATATGGAATGATAAAGAGATTTAGTGTTTATGGGTTAATAGGAAAGCAATCAGTGTTAGTGAAGTGATACTTATCTAGTATGTCCTTCATTTTTTGACATTCTTTGGTTCGATGTCCAAGAAATGGATGATATTCACAAAATTATATGTGAGAATCTTTAGGATGAATGACCAACCTATTCATAGGTGGAAAAATTATAAGACCTTTGTTTAGAAGCAGTTGAAGTCTCCTTTCACATTCAGGTGGAGGATGTGTAGGAAACTTGAGTTTCTTTAATTTGTAAGGTCATTTTTGTTTGCTAGACTCTCCTTTTTCATGGATTAAAGGAGGAAGAGGACCCATGGGAAGCCTATCATCCTTGTCATTAGAAGCAGGTAATGGTTGCTCACATGGAAGGAGAATGTTTAAGTCAGGACGAGAATCAAAGATTATTGTACCATCATCTTGAAGTTTCCAATATTCAAAAGGAGGTCTATCAAGATGAGGAAGATCTTGATATCCTAATCCTATGGTGTTTTCTTCTATTGGTTTTTATTCAAGAAGTTGGTGAATGTCATGTTCATGTGTTGTGTCACAGCCTTGTTTACTAAGTATAGTAAAGCCTTTGCCATATGTTTCTTCAAGGTTTATGGGAGTGTTTGTGACTTTGTGATCATAAAATGGGTGAGGATGTGTTGGTTGAGAGGAACTAGGTCCACTTGATGGAGGAACTTTAGGTTCTTTATTGACTTCAAGATGTAAATATGCAAAATGATCAGGAGATGCAACAATAGGAAGATCTAGTGGCTTCATGGATGGGTAAAAGGTTGCATTGGCTTCTAGGTTATCAAGGATTTCATTGAAGAACTTATTCATGCTATCATCATCTTCTCTAATGAATTCTACATCATGAGGAGGAAAATCATGAGGATTTGAATGAGCATGAGGAAGCTCAAGGTCATTAGGATCATGGCCAAAGGCACAAGTGGGCATGTCTACGAAGGATTTTAATGAATTCAAAAACATATTAAAATAAAATTCCATGATGAAAATGAATGCATGAAAACTAAGATGTAAGAAATAGAAGCAGATAGAGAATCTAGAAAGTAAAACAAAAAACAATTACAGAAAATAGAAATGCGGGAAATACCTAGAAAATGCCTGAAATGTTGTCTAAAATACGCAGGTGGACTACTTCACCCAGGGTGGCGAATGAGTCTAGTTATGAATTCTTTTTATGTTTTTCAAAAAATTTAAAGTGTTTCAAATTCTTTTCAAATACCAATTAAGGATACAGATGCATATTTTCAATTTTTTCAATGACATGCAGAGCAAAAATGAAAGCTAAATGAGTCTTTCACTAATGCAATTTGAGAAACCCTAAGATGCAAAAGCAAGACAATACCCTAATTGAATGTTGATGCAGATGAAGTCTAGGATTCAAGATGCAATTGAAATTAGAAATTTAAAGTGCTCAATATGTAGGTTCACGAAAATGAACCGTAGATTTTTGGGTAGGGCTTATAGGCCACTCTTGCACTCTTAGGATGTTTCACCTAAAAGGAGAGAGATAGACACTACTCAAAAGGATCTAGCTAGGTTCATTAAAATTATGCAATGTATGATGTTATTTAGTCTAAATGGAATGAACTAAGTGCAATTGGATGATCTATTTGATGATTATGAATACAAAACCTAGGAATTATGCAATGTTGGAAAACACAATGTGATATGCAAACATGAACTAAGTATGAGCAAATGCAAAACAGAGAAGAAGGCTGAGTAAGAGTGCACCTAGAGGTTTGATGAAGATTTTGGAATATTCTGAATATTGAAAAAGATCACTAAAAATCACCAATGGGAACTCATTCCCCAGTGATGGCGAATCAGTCTTGCTTCTGATGAAAATTGTCAGAAACTGGTTTCTGAGTGTCAGGATCCGAAATCTGACAAAATCTAGATTTCTAGCCTTCAAGTGGGACTCATTTTCCACTGATGGTGAATCAACCCACTCCAAAAATTCTGAGAAATCAAGGACCAATCCTATAGCACCAAATTTGAGGTTGACTAATTGTCAGGTTGACGAAGTTAATTCTGCAAAAAATGGACATAATGTCTTCTCCAAGCTTGAAATATGTTGTTGTTGACTTGAAACACTTTATTAATTTATTTTCCACTTTTCCATACCTAATTACTTGTCAATTTTTCATACAGAAGTCTACAAACACACATGTGCAAATGGGAAAAATGGTTAAGGGTTAGGTTATAGGGATTTTCCTTGGTCAAATCCCACTTTGGTAATCAAATCCTTAATGAAGAAATGGAATGGAAGAGAATGATAAAAAAATAACATGCAAATTTTATCAACTTACCAAACCCTTGTTGAAGAAAATATGAAGATATAACAATGGCTACTCCAAAATACTTGATTAATTCCTGATTAAATGATGCAAAGTGCTTGAATATTTGAATGAATATGTGAATAAGTGAACTTGATGAGTGGGGGTAAAAATGAGAAGAAAAGCACTTATTTACACACACTTGTGCCTTAGTAACTTGATGATACCTCATCATAGATTGACATAAGGTGATTTTAAATAAAAACCAAAAAGAAAATTTATAATATTTTGAATTTTGAGCCAAGACGGACTCATTCGCCACCCATGGCGAATGCGTCCCACCTTGAACTTGAATGTGAGTGTTGGGAATTAAGTTGCATTTAAAGTTCTTTGTCGGGTTTACATTCAAAAACACACTTAATTAAGCCTTATAAGGGCATAAAGGGGTCCAATAAAGCATAAGAAAGGTGTAAATAGTGAAATTATGCCTAGGAAAGCATGAAATCTTGTTACAAGAGTTTTTAACACTTGAAAATAGGACTTGATGAGTGATGAAAAGCTGATTTTTAGATGAATTGTAATAAATAGAGTCTAGAAAAGTGTATAAATATTTTACAAAACTTCACAACACCTTCACAAGATGTCATTATTTGAATTTTAAGGATCTAAATGTGAATGTTCAAGCCACATTACAACATTAAATTAGAGAAAAATGGACTAGGCATCGTGAAGAAAGACCTAAAAGGCCATGAAAATGACAAGGGGCCATTTTTCTTTTGCACAATCATATACAAAAGGTGAACAACTAGCCAAAGGGACAATAGAAAGTGTCGAACTAGGCCATCGCCAGGTTCAACACTCTTCTTAGGGGAATTATCATTTAATCTCATAGAAAATGAAAACAATGTGTTAAATTCATTATGCACATGTTCATCAATCTTTGAAATCTCATTGTCATCATCCAAGTTAATCACAACAAGAGGTCAAATGACAATTTCCAAAGAAGTGTTTGGCTCTTGTTGCAGTATAATATCTTTTTGTTTTAGCGAAGGCGAACTTATCATGCATTTCTTTGGTCAAGTTTGGGTCTTGATTTTCTTTATTTATTTCCTCATTTAACTTTCGAGAAAGAGCATGATGTCTACGTCTACATTCTTTAGCAACACTATTTATTTCAGTTGAGTTTTCAAGTTGTGTTTGTGTAGGAGCAGGATGGTCAACCATAGGTTTATTATCTTTCATATGGGGAGGAATGAAACAATCCATGGAAGAATGTTCAAAAATTTTCTCTTTAACTTTGTAACCTTCTTTTATTCTAGGAGGCATTATGGGACTAGTTTTGTTATCACTTGGACTTTTGTAGGAAATAGTCAAAGGTATTTGATCCCATAATAGTGGTTTACAATTTTTGGCCAAAGTGGACACTGAAATTATTATTTTTAACTAAATCTTCACATTCGGGCACCTATAGCGACTAAACTATGAAAAATTTGAAGATGGTGCAAACTAGAGTCTCATCAATTTTGTCTATAGATTCTAAAAATATATTTTTCAAAATTTTTGGAATCAAATTGCACTTATTTTTCCATCTCCCACGAAAAATAGATTTTTTTCAGAAAACAACATTTTTAAAAAGAGACGCACACCGTATAATGCATAACTTTTTTTCCATGAAGGATAAAATTCTAATTCTTTCAAATTTAGATTTGTACCTCTGATATCTAGTGCTTCCACTTGGTTAGATAGTTTTTTAATGAATATTTTTTCCTTAATCAAGTTTCAAAGTCAAACGAATTACAATTCAGACACAGCGCGACTGTATAACTTGTAACTTTTTTTGTATATGTCAAAATTTAATTTAATTTTTATTGTTGGATCAAGGACTTCAATATCTAGTGCACTCATATTTTTTAATTTTTTTTATTTATAATCTTCTATTTTTCCACATGTGAAGAACAAAGAAATTAATTTTTTGATGAAAAACCTATGTTTAATAAAACTTAAAAAACAAATACATAACAAAACCAAAACATATTAAAATTATATTAATTGGATAGCTTATTCTAAGGAATACCATAATCATTTGAAATACATTTTAAATGAATTCATTTGATCCCTCAAAATCTAAATCAAAAGTGATTTTTTATCAGCATTTTGATAGGTGTAAAGGAGACACATTTATAGGTATGGTTTAAAACTAGCGAGGTTCTATCCAAGGGGGTTTGATCTAAGGTGATTTGATCAAACCCTCTTCAATTGGAATCCTTAAAATGGAACTTTTTAAGGCTTAAATCATTTCATTTTCTAAAAATATGTGATTTCAGCTAAAATTCGTTCCTCTCAGGAATTGTAAACCACTATTATGTATCTTTATCCATTATTTTTTTTCTCATATGTTTCTTGATAGAGCTCATGCAAAAACTTAAGAATTCCTTGGTGGTCACATTCTCTCCACAAACAATATCTATTAATATCCCATTAGTGGTCTTATCATAGATTCAGTCGACTATGTAAAGAGGACCATTAGGTGCATGTTTAAGTATATCTTTATGATGTTGACTTTCAACCAATGTAACCAAACCATCAATAGGATTGTTTCTTGATGATCAGTATCCATATGACCTTGTTGAATTGTATCTATGTTCTCATCATCCACGTCAACATTCATCACATCAATCTTTGTATTTTTTCTAGCTCTGACAAATGAAATATTATGTTTTAGCATGGGGGTGGTAAATATTTGCAAGTTTTGGTTAGGAGGGGCAATAAACTTGTTTCCTTGATCATTAACACCTCTACTGGAAAGTTGAGAAAAATCAATGAGGTCTTGCACAATATTTTAAAGACACTTATAATGTTTCATATCATGTCCATTTTGTCAATGATAATGGCAATACTCATTTGATCTAAAGTTTAGAGGTAGAGGCTTATTAGGATCAGGTGTTTTGACAAGAGGAAAGGTAATCATTTGTTTGGTTCTAAAAGTTATGGCATTGTGTTATGAAGGGTATCAGGTAGGGAAGTGAATTATCTTTTTTGGTCCCCATAGTAAAGGGGTATTGTTTATTTTACGGTAGCTACTTGGGTATTGGCATGTTAAGTTGCTTGTTGATGGGGATTTAGTTGAAGGAAACCTTTATTCTATTTTCTAAAATTTTGGTAATTGTTTTGGTTTGTGGATTTAGACTTCTCAGTTCGGCTAGAGGTGGATTTTGCATCACAAATACTAATCGATTTTTAATAATCACATAGAGTAGGACATAAGTGCATGAAGGAGGGGAGTTTCATCATGCTAAGCTTATCTTGTATCTTAAACTTTGAAAATTTTCTTTGAACATATTTTGAAGGTGAGGATCGAGAACCTTTACATCGATTTGGGAATAAAGTGACAGATAGCGTGAAATAAAGTCAATAATTTTTTCTTCTTTTTTCTTACATCTAATAAAATCAGCCAAGGTCATCATAGGAGTCATATGCACTTGGAAATGGTTTATAAATGTGTAAACAAGTTCATTAAATTAATTAATTGAGTTGTTTGGTAATGAATAAAACCATTCTAAGGTAGTATCCTTCAAGGACCTAGGGAAGAGTTTAGCCAAGAGTTTTTCATCAAAAAAAAGTCACTACATAAAGCTATTCAAGTGATAATATGGTTAGAAGGATCTCCTTTCCCACCATATTTATCAAATCTAGGAATCCCTAAACCTTGTGACATCAGTTTTCGTAATATATTCAAGGACAAGGGACTAATTTTTACATAATATGTAGGTGGACCATTTTGATTTTGGTTGATAGTGAAGACTTGTTTTTGAAGGGATGAAATGATTTGGAAAAGTTGGTTTATGAGAGGGTCATTTCTTGTATAGCAAGATGGAGGTGAAAATGGTCGACGTGTGTATGTGTTTGAAAAACAAGTGAATGGAATGTGTATTGGTGGTAAGGTGGTAGGAGATATGACATGCGATACCACAAAATTACTAGGGATGCTTGTAGAAATACCTAAGCAAGGGATCACATTCCAAGTCAGTTGCATTGTTGTTGTAACTTGAGTGTTGGTATAGGTAGGAATAGAGGCAATTGTTGGGAGGAGAAATTTGAATTCTTCCTTTCCTTGTGACATTGTTTGTAGGTAGAGGACAAATAATGGTTGAGGTAAAGTGTTTTCCAAATATTTGAACTATGTTGCACACAAGGTCTAGTTCATCTTCACTTTCAAGCATAAAATGAATGTTAGCCATGATAGGGATAGCAGTGATTGAAATGTTCTCAGTACTTATTTGATTTTGTATGTTTGTTGTCTTCATGTATTTGGATTAGGTTTTCTTGTGGAATACTAGCCACAATTGTTTCAACATGCATCACACTACTTGAAGGTAAGGAATTGTTAAGGGTATGGTCCATACCTAGTGAAGTAGTGTCAATACTAGGAGTGAAAGATCTGGACAACCCAAGTTCCATGACGATTGTGCTATCGTAGGTTGACATGAGTCTCAAACTTCGTCTCACTATAGTATTAGAAATAGGACACCAAGCAGAAATTCTCATGCAAAGGATACTAAATGCAAGATGAACGAAAAATGAAATTTCAGCTAAGTACAATGAAATGAATATAATAGAAACTCTATAAATTAAAACAAAAAGCTATCAACAACAAATAAAAGCACATAAATAGAGTTCTAAATTCTAAAAAAATGTAGTTTAAAATCTGCACTTGGACTAAATCTCCCAAAGGGGTGTATGAGTCCTAGTAAGGTTGTTTTTCAAAAAAATTAGAAAATTTTAAGTGATTTTTATGATTTTTAGTTTGTATGTTTTACAACCTAAGTGCAAAGAAATTTTTTAAATGATGTAAGATGCAAAAATGCAACATACATGCACTTTCACTAATGTAAGATTTAGAAACCTTAGAATGCCAATTAACTAATGCAAACCCTAATGCAAAGTTAATGCAAGAAAAATATAGGATGATGACACACTCCAAATAAAAATTATGATCTAATTGCAGGTTCACCAAAATGAAAGGTTGAATTTTGGTTTCTTCTA